>JBAMHT010000018.1:19357961-19376141 GCA_037177075.1 Craterocephalus fluviatilis
TGTGAATCTGGAGCAATCTGTCTATAGTTACTAGGCAGATATTGGCCAACCCGACACACACACACACACACACACACGCACACACACACACACGCACACACACACGCGCAGTGGAAGCAGACAGTTTTGATTGTTGGTGTCTTATTGAAGAGGCTGATGAAGCACAGTGGCTGATAATGTCTCTTTGAGAGAAAATAAAGCCTTGTTTCTGTGTGTGGGACCGTGTGTGTGCGTGTTCATTCATAGCGCGTGTGAGCGGTGCAATGCGTGTTTGCATGAACACGGCTGAACCCTGCGAAGACAATGAGCGGCTTTCCTCTGGGCTCTGGCACACGGACGTGGCTGCAGCACCCACGGCTGCATTCCCTCCGTGTTGGTGGAGGTGGCCGTCAGCAGGAAGCGTTCCGCCACGGACGGGGAACAGTTCAGAAAGACAAGGAAGAGAAAGCTACGGATGGAGAGCTAGGTCAAAGACAGGTATCCTGTGTTTGTGTGTGTGGTTTTAGGATGAAGCGTGTAAATGCATTTTTGTACGTTTGGTATTTTTATGCAAGTGGGTCATGAACCTGCCCGTCTCCGATCTCTCTGACTCTCTGTTGGCTTCACTGGTTGGTCCGGGTCACGGATGAGGTCAGATGGTGGATTTTAGCCACATCTTGCCTTCTCTGCCGGTTTTCCTCAAGTATGATTGCAGCGAAATGTGAATTTTAGAGAAATTCATGAATGAAATAAATAGGAAATGTTAAATAAATGAGATGATGTCGTCGGTTTGCCCTACAGAACCCACAGTTGGTCAATAATTCTCCCCTTCCTCTGCATTTGGTAGGAATTTCTTTCCTGAAGCAGCAGAAGTTGAGCATAAATTTTGCTAGTGATGCTTTTTTGTTTGATCTAAATGTTTGAGTCGTCTCATGTTAACGTTACCACAGTCTGTTAAATATTACATCTTAAAATGGGTTCAATTGGAGCAGAAATTAACCTTATACTGGCACAGCTGAACTTCTGCTCTTATTCTGAGAGGTGAGGTTATAGGAGCTGAGGCCTTGGACACCTACAATGAGGATCTTCTGGGTTTTTTAGACGCTGACCAGTTGTTCCAGTTTGCTTTCACGTCTGTAGCTCCATTGCATTGATCAACATTTCACTCGATTATTTTGCACTCGGTTTGCAGAATGTACAGTTTGGAGTGGAAACGCCCTTTAATTAGTAATAAATGAATAAACAAATGAACAAAGATGGTTTACTGACAGTTTATATGTTAAAGTCAAATTGCATTGGGAAGACAGATTATTATGAAACTGGTAACAGAACTAACAGGTAAAATCACACCAGTGCATCAGCTCCTGATTAAGTATTACATATAAATAATCCTGTTTTTTTTATGTATAACATAGTCTGATGGTTTGTAAGACGACATAAATGTGGTCAGAGCTGAATCTGACCACGTTTATGAATCAGATGGCCAGTAGAGGGCCTCATGAGTCCGATATGTGACCAGATAATACCACGGTACCACACAGGACTGCTTGTTGCCTCATCTCCCCCGAACATCCAACTGAGGGCGTTCAGCCGGTCACAGCCTGGTTGCTGCTGCAGATTCCTGCAGTTTGAGGTCCAGCTGAGCCTCACATGGCAGGAAACTTAATGTCCTCTAACCTCCACATCACAGGGATGTTTTGGTTATGGGAAAAAAGCAAGTTCCTGTTACATCAGTCCAAATTACTTTTATTTATTTATCTGATGTTTTATTATATTACATTTGTTATGATCTCCTTTTTCATTGCCCTTATCTGTTTTAATAATTTTTAGGTTTATTTGATCTCAGTTGTAAATTTCTAACATCCAGTGTTTTCCTCATGGGGATGGGATCCATCCTCCTGCTGTGGCTCTAAGATGTTCCCTCCTAGCAACAACAAGCCAGATCTTTATTTCATATTCTGTTATGAGTATTTGAGTTTGTTAATGTAGAATTCGGAGGAAGGGAGGAGGTACATGCACTTGTTGGTATGTGTGTGAAAGTTTGTTTGATTTAAATATGCATGAATTGTTATTATCTAAAGCACTTTGTGTTGCTTTTGGCATGAAAAGGGCTTTATGAATAAAACAAAATTCGATTTGATTTTGAGTGAAACGTGTTTTAGATTTACAAGCTGCAGCTTTGGTTAAGGTAAAGACGGTTGCAGACTGTTTTAGACCGATGCCTCCAGGTTAGATTTTCTCCTGGGGCTATCCATGCTTTGCTGGGAAGTCTGGAATAAAGCTTTAAACTAACAATACTAACAAAATCACATTCTCAACTCACTTTATCAGGTCCAGCTTGTAGGGCTGGGACCACGTGCTTTCCCCCGATTTAATTCATTTACCATTTTTTGGGTGCAGATTTGATTTAAATTGTGATTCTTCAGTTTTGCAGATATTTCAGATTTTTAGTTAGCTTTTTTAACCCCAGAACATGCTAAAAAATCAACAGGAACCATATAATTGCACATCATGTGTCAGTCAGTTTTAAGATTTATTGAGCAGGAATATAAACCAGCTAATGAAGTATTTAAATGAGGAAAACACAACAAAGCAGCCAGAGCATCATTCTGCTGATATAATGCCTGACAAGACAAAAACAAAACAAAAAACAAGCAATATTATTTAAAAAATCTTTTAAAAAACACTTTTAGAATAGTTAAACAACATTTTTGCAATATTTATGCAAATGCATTTTTTTTCTCCTCCCACCCCAACCAAGTAGTACAGGGTTGGAACCCATATTTCCTCCAGAACTGCCTTAATTTGTGCTGTCATGAAGTCAACAATGTGATAGAAAGATGGTTCCATACTGACACAGGAGCATCACACAGTTTCTGCACATCCATGATGAGAAGCTCCTATTTTTATAGAGTACTTTGTATTTGAGCGAGATAATGACATGTCGGAATGTTGCTGCAGGGATTGTGCATTAAATCCATTGACACCGACTCTCACTGACATGGTTCATCTGCTGGTATGAGGCCCCTGGGCTGAGTCACACAGATACTGATTGGCTTAACATGATCTATCCGTGGGACTGTAATGTATAGATTGTGTTACATACACTCTGGGCTGCTTTGTGTGTGTGTCTCTGTGTGTTTTTCCTATATAATGGGGACAAAAATCCGACTGCACACCAACTTATAGTGGCGTCTTGTTTATGTGGGGCAGTAATTTGGTCCTGATGGTTTTTAGAGTCAGAGTTGAAAAAATGTTAACCCCTACACAAATTCTAAGAATACTATTTAAGATTCAGAGATGATGGTTAGGGTTAGGGGTTGGGGTAAGGAGTTAGGGTTAGATTTAGGGGCTACAAAAAAAATGTGCAGGTGCAGGGTTGCATCTGAGACATGCACATATCTGTGACCTATGCTCACTTTTGCTGCAAATTTTGATTTAGTTAGACAGATCTTACTAACTGTGGTCTTACACTGAAACTGCTATTTAGTTTTAGTTGTAAATTTAGTCATAATGTGAGCTTTTTCTAAATTAAGTCATTTAAATAAAACATTAGTCGACAGAATCTAATTAAACTGTTAGTCATGCCGTTATGAAATGGCCTGAAGTTTACAGGAAGAACAGGAGTGACTGCTGCTGCCAGTTTCCTTTAAATCATCAACGCTCGATTAAACTGTGGCATTGATGTGACTGTCCAGTGTGAAACCTGGATTTACAACCGTGGCTTTGATTGAGGGATCCCTCATGAACCAACAGGTCCAAACACCATCACCTCAGTCCTCAGTACCTCAGTATTTTCATTAAAGTTCAAATGTTGTGGGCCATCTCCGCTGTGAGATCCTCTGGGCGTTTCCGTGGTTCCTGGAAAATCTGAGCTGAGTATGAATATGATGCAGCAACACGTCTGAAGCAAGTTGGAGCAGGAGCAACAAAAGGCTGGAAAGTAACGAGAAGGAGGAGCATCTGACAACTAATTAGGGTGCTAGGCAAAAGGTCAGTAACATGACAGAATATAGAAGTTTACCAATCTGACACACAATGAGTCTAAAAGCTATGAAAAATTTTCAGAAAAATGTTCCTGAGTGTAAAATCTGAAGACTTAGGTGATCAGGATAGAATCAGGAGGAATCTCAGTGTGCATTGGACGAGGCTGGATCCTGGAGATCTGCATTAAAACATTAAAACCAAACCTGATGCTCTTCTGGAAACCACAGGAAGTTTTACTGCTTAAAAATGGAAAATTAGAGCAGAATTTAAAATCTTGTCACTGAGGTACCAAAAAAATCCTGAAACTAATGCGTGCGCGGTCATGCAGACAAAGCTAAAGTACAAACCTCTATTTTCCTGCTCAGTGACTGGTTGGTCATGTAAGGATCCTCTGTGCCACATGGGGCTAATAACTGCGACCACATGCACACTGCAGAGAAAAGCTTTGTGGCGTCTCCGCTCTCTGCTAGTAAGGGAGCTCTGCTAAGCCTTTAAGCTTCTTTCAAAAACTGAACTCCAATTAATTAGGAAAAACACAAACAGAACCCACTCTGTGAATGAAACGTGTCTTTATCACCCAGAGATCGGTGCTGGTTCTGGTGCATCCATCAGTAGGGACGGTGTTGAGTTGCAGCTCAAAAATGGGAAATATTAGATCGGTAAACATACAAACAGATGAGAATGGAAATGCTCAAACGCAGCCCTGCAGGATGTGATGGGGAGTTTTCATCAGACTCAAACATGTTTATTTGGAGCCCAACTAGTCTATTGTGGTCCCTGACTTGCCATGCACGCTGCAGCGCCTAAAGGTGCGGCTCTGTATTTATAGCCGGGCTTCTTAGTGTCTTTCCTCGTTATGCAGAGAGCCCCGTGAACTTGCCATTTTGAGGCTGGATTAAGCCTTAGCTGGTGCAGGACCACATCTTTAACATCCAGCCAAACCTGAGATTCTGCTTCTCGCCGCCTGCAATTATTCCGCTGTGAGCGTTTCTACAAAGGAGCCAGCGCAGGTTGACAAATGAAGGGGTGGATCTGTAATCTAAGACGTTTGGCTCTCAGGAAGCTCTCGGTGATCAGAGGATAAACAGGAGAGAGAAAGCTGTTGGCATGTAGCGCTTGGAGAGGGGAGATCCTGAGAGTGACGCCATGGGAGCCGCGCTGAGCTGGTTTTCTGCTCACATTTGTGCTCTTATGCTGAAAACGGCCGATGCATTGAAGCTCTGGAGAGTGAGTAAAAAGTCCTTTTAAAACAGCCGTTTACTCAAAAGAAAGTATTCTTGAACTATATTTTGGATTCTTTCTCTTGGGAAATAGTTTTGTTTATTAATGTGTGTGTGTTTGTATTTGGGGTGGTGGGTTTGGTGTGTTTGGGTGAATATTCGAGGTTTTTATCGATGAAATTTGCCACATATTTGATGATTTTCTTCCCTCTCTTATAACTGGAAGCCTTGATTCTTGGCTGATTCCTCAGCCTGGTTATACTCCCATTCATCTGCCCATTTTCTAAACTGGCTTGAGCCAAATCAGTCAGCTGCTGCCAGGCTTGAGGGAGGGAACACCCCGTACGGTTTCCTTATTCCTGCTTCAAGTAGTGTCAGATTTATTGGATCCAACAACCAGTGAAGTTCTGCACAGTAACGGTTTGTTGGAGCAGGGATTTGTGGAAAAACCTGCTGGATTGTGGTCCTCGTAGGATTGAATTGAGTAGTGTTGCCCTCAAAAATCATTTTGTTCATCATTTCAAAAATTTTCAATAATTGATTTTTTTAAAAGACTTAAAAATTACTTGCTTGACTAACTTCAAGCTACTTCTAAATGACAAAGACATTAAACTTTGCAAGGTTAACAACATTTACACCGTTTTTTGACAGAAATAATCAGTTTTCTGTCAACTAATGAGGCAATTCCTCAGAGCTGATTCTGAATTATAGCGGAACTGAGTTAATCAGCTTGTTTTGTTACTAAAAGAGGATTGAATGTGAATTAAGATCGGAATCAAATCGTCACTCCAAGAATCAGAATCAAATTGAATCATGAGTTGCTTGAAGATTGACATTCCTAGAGCTGAGTATCAGTCCCGTACCTGTTTCCAGTCCATCACAGGGCCGACGCAGACACAATGAAGGCAAAAAAACAAAACAAAATGATGACTCACCTTTCCAGGATCTCTTTAGAATCAGCTGTTCACTTATAGGGCGTGATTTTGTCTGCGGGAGGAAGCCAGCATGTGAGGACAAGCAAACTCCACCATGTTAACGGCTGCTATCAGGAGCTACGGCTCCGTTCACACTGAAGTGTCTGTGCGACCCATCCATATTTCCCATCAGCTTCATGTGTGTTATCATGTGTTCCACATACCTCACATGTTGTCCGAACAGTTAAAGGTCATAGATGTCTGAAATACATATTCACAGAAGTTGCCAGATCTATAGCTATATAGTGGTCACCATTTCTACACAAGCGACCAAAAACCAAAGTAATATGATGGTTAACTTTGGTCAAGCTTTTGTGCCGACTGAGGTTGCTGCTTTCCTTCTGGAGATGTTGGTTAAATGTTTGCTAACGCTAAGTAACCGTCTGCCGTACTCTTACCGGGCAACTGGCAGAATTAAAGGTTGGAACAAGAATGAACGAGTGTGATTCATCTTTTGATGAGGAAATAACAGTGATGGCTGCCTCCCTGCCACTAGGTGTTGGAGTCACACTCGTTCGTTCTTGTTCCAGCCTAAACTTCTACTGGTTGCCACGTAACAGTACGGCAGACTGTTAGCATTAGCAAACGTTTAACTAGACGTTCAGAAAGAAAGCAGCAACCTCAGTCTGCACCAAAGCTCAGAAGCCTGACCAACGTTAGCCCTCGTCGCTTGGATCTGAGGCCTGTGATGGAAGGTAGATCCGTTTCTACACGGAGCCGTAGATCTGGTAGATCCGTTTCTACACGGAGCCGTAGATCTGGTAGATCCGTTTCTACACGGAGCCGTAGATCTGGTAGATCTCTTTCTACACGGAGCCGTAGATCTGGTAGATCCGTTTCTACGCAGAGCCGTAGATCTGGTAGATCCGTTTCTACACGGAGCCGTAGATCTGGTAGAAATTAATGAATAATAATTTAAGCTACAACCCTGTCATGTGACCTCTGTTTTTACTGTTTTTTTGGTCGTTCATATGAGAAGCTTAATCCTGCATTGTTAAAAGACTGATTTTCATGTACACCTCTTCTTCTCCACAGACCCAGGAAGCCCTTGAAGAGTCCCCCCACCTCTCCGAAGGATTAGGCTTAGAAGACGGGGATTTTACTGCAAACTCCCTGGAGTGGTGTGACAGGAGCATAGAGGGGGGTGAGACGTCAGATGAGTATTTCGACTCCCGCTCGAGGCACAGCGACACCCTGTCAGACCTGAGTCCAGACAGAGAAGACTCTCTGGACGCTCTGCTGGGACACGAGGACGTCTATGCCGGCTGGAAAGCGACCGGGGGCAGCTTCTGTTCGGGACACACCACAGCTCGACGAAGGGAGTCCGTATCGGCCAAGGATGGCTGTAAAGAAGCTGCAGAAACTCACGCTGGACGAGCCGGCTGTAGCAGGAGGAAAAGCCCAGAAAACCACGTGGACCCTGTTATTTGTTTGAAGCTCAGCAGCCGGGATCCGTGCTCAGCTGAAATGCAACAGGATCAGTCTAACTCACGAGCAGCTTTTACAGAAACTCAAGCCAACAGCAGCACAGAGCCGAATAGTTTACACATAAAAAGCCAACACTACACAGAAACCTTTCATGCAGAGGTAAATACTCTACCAGACACTCCAGAGGTGACGGGGCAGCATGAAGACAGCGGTCCCAGTCAGCAGAATGAATCACCTGCAACAGAAACGTGTGTTATACATATAAATGCAACAGAGGGCACAGTTTTAGAAACACAGCAAAGACAAAACATACTTAAACACCACACAGGGCCACTTAGTAGACTCACAGATAAAAGTAGAAATAAGAGGGACTATGAAGAGTGTGGAAGCTGTAATGTTAAAAATGCACAAACCTTTGATTCGGTTTTAAATAGACACAACCATTGCAATGGTGATAAACACAGAAAACATTTGGAGGGATTAGAGCCATGCGAGAATGTGAGGACAGGTCACAGACTTAACCACAAAACTGCGCGAAAAACCAAAAACAGCGCGCACAAAGCTGTTACAAACGTGCCTGGTGTGGTAAAATACTCAGACTGTCAGGTCGTTACAGACACTACAAAAATCTCAGAAGTATCTGGTACTACAACAGTAAGCAGATCGCAGAACAAAAACTCAGAGTCTGCCGTTGAGCTGCTGAGGGAGGTGGCTCGCTTCTCACATGCTCCATGTGAAGGAAGGTCTAACAGATTACCAGAGATCCTCCTACCGGTGGCAAACTCTGAGGATAACTTATGGGTGTCAGGTGTCTGCTTCCAGAAGGAGCAATATGGATGTTCGACAGCATCGGGACCTGCAGCACCTGGGGCTCTGAGCGAAATATGTACCTCCATCGGATCTTCCACCGAGACAGCTAACTATTTTCCTTTGGAGATCGGTGCCGGTGATTTAACCGCTGCACCAGGAGTTTGTAAACCTGCCTCGCCTACTCTGTCAGTAGACTCAGATGGGGGCGAGCTCACCGAGAGGCAATCGGCTCAAAATCGGCCTCAGAGCACAAGGTCACAATCCAGGTTTGCTTCACGTCAGACCCAAGATTTAAACCTTAATCACTTGGATCTCGGGGGTGTTTTGCCAGAAAAAGCCACTCAGAGGACGTTCCTGCCTGCAGAGAACCTTTCAGAGAAGTCTGGATGTGTCCAGGCAGGGCTAGAGTCTGACTCGTCTGGGAAATGTCTTCCTCGTCTCCCTCTCTCTGACAGCCAGGGAGCACAAGATTCCTCCTTTCTATCAGCAAACAGCTTCACAGAAGGACAGAGGGTAGGTTCAGCCTCTTCTCTCCACTGTGAAGAGGAAAGGAAGAGGGAGGACGGGCATGTTTATCTTGACCAGGAACAAGTTGTAGAAACAGTAAGTAAGGATAATCTTTTGGAGAGCAGCGAGCCGAGAGTTTTCAAAGCAATTACCAATGATCCCCATGCCGATTTTTTTCAGCCTCTGCATAGTGATAGCGAAGGAATGTCAACACATCATGTTTCTGCTGAGTCCACACAAGCCGGCGATGTAGGATATCCAGACCAGCAGACAAGCATACAAACACCTGTCGGCTCAGTCAGGAGTCTCTGTAAGCACGATGAGCTGCAGGTGAAGATACCTGAACCCCTCACTAGCTTCGAGTCCTCTCTTTCTGTGTCAGACTCTAACAATAACACCAGGGGAACTGCAACGGGGGTATTGAGACAGGAGGTAGCCCAGAACAATAGCAGAAGTAATGGGAAAATAATTTGCCCCCTGGTTGAGCCTTCAAAAACTGGAACACTCTTTTTGGAAGATGTGGTCAAGCCCCATGAAGAGTCAGAGGTTTTCATGTCTTCCATCGACCACAGACCCCACTGGGACACAGAGGACTGGAAAACTAAGAGAGGAGATGGCCTCAGTCATGAATGCACAGCCCCACAAGACAAACAGCAGAAGCTGAAGGAAGAGGAGCGTATGGAGCGCAGGATAGGTGTAGAAAGTCCGAACAATCACAGTTCAGAAAGAAATGAAAGCCTCAAGGCCTTAGAGTCAAGTTCAGACTCAAATAGTGAGTTTAAAGAAGAGAATAATTATTTCAGTCATCCAGGGGATCGCAGATTGTCAGAATCATCAGAGGACTGTACAGTTGAGTTCAGAGAGACCACACAGGTAAGCTTGCCAGTCCCGCAACATGAAGCAAAGCTAGTGAGGAATTCATGCATACTGCTTCCTGGTAACAGCTTGCTGCCAATACCATAGGCGGAATGTCAGATGGAGAAAAGTATGTCCAGTGGGACAACAAAGAATGATTTAAACATAGATAAAAAGGAAGAATCTGATACCGATAGGCCTTCTGAGGAAGTTAGGGGTATCGCTAACCTTCCAGGGGCCGTCTCCAGCCTCGAGCTTCCCCGCCAGCAGACTGGTAGTCCTGGTCCTGGTAACAGGCCTGTGACTGTTACCAACAATTACACCACGGCTGGAAGCAACTGCAAAGAAGTGAAGGATCCTCCGTTCGATATTTCAGTATGTAATGCCAATCTGGAAAAAATAACCAAACGAGCCAAATCAAAAGCCAACCAGCCAGGAGATAAAGCCTCAAAGTTATCTGTGTTAGCTAAAATACCGTCTTTTAAAAAGATAAAGGCTTTAAAAGCAGACAAAAGTGAGGGAGTACCTTTGACTTTGTCAGATGTAGGTAGCGAGGGGTTTCTGTCTGAGCAAGCTCTGCAGTGGGTCCACTCAGATGAGGTCTTCGTCAGTCAGTCAGGGCAACAAACACTTTCCTCAGGGCATAACGAGACAGACGCAGAGGATAGGGGCTTATTTCCTTCCTCTCCACATACTTGCCATATCCGTGAGGTTGTAAATCAAGAAAATAGAAGCGAAGATAAGGAAGGACAGAGCTCAGACCACCTCTTGTTGCAGATCCGGTCCCCCAACGGGCAGAGCTACAAGAAGAGCAAGAGCAATGACAGTTTGAATATCTACATGCGGTTTGCACAAGCACACAAGTCCCTCTCCAGCCTGTTTGAGTCCCTGTCACTGGATAAGGAGAATGATGAGCAGGCCTCTGTGAACAGCGGGGTGGATTCTGGGAAGGCGAAACAATCCTGGAAGAAGCTGCGGAAAACTGTGGAGGCCGAGCAGCTGAAAAGAACTTTTTCTGCTCCAGAGGGCGAAGGTAGCCAAATGGCCTCTGAGCACTACCACCGAGACTTTACCTCCTCCCTACTCCTGGACAGACTCACCAGCCCAGGATCCCCTTCTTTCCTCCGAACCCTTCGCCACACTGATCCCATTTCTAAGCGGGGAGTTCCACCAAGAACTGAGAGTGAAAACCCTAAAGGGTGCAAATCTGAGGGGCCAAGGAGAAGATGTCCACCTAGTAGTCTGCCGACCACACCGTGTCACGCAAGTCATGTTTCTCCCGTCAGTCCCTGCGCGTCCAGAGGTAGTCATCAGCATTTGCCGTCTTTGTCCAGATGCCACACGCTGTCCGGTGACGAATTTCCCGGTCCCCCTCTCAGGCCGATGAGCCCCAAACCTAACGGCCCACGGCCTGCAGCTCAGCGTAAAATGTTTCGCTATCCTCACCCGACAAGGTCCGGTTCTCTGTCCTCCATGCTGCGAGGCCAGTCAGTCAGTGTGGAAGGACTGACAACCCCCCCTGAAAGACCTAAGACCCTAAAACCCTCTTCTAGCCCTCTGGGTCACATTTTCAGTCCCCTGGATGCAGCATCGGGCAGAACAGACAGTCAGTCACACATCTGCCTCTATGAAACTGGCTCCATCAATGAACTGGAGGTAAGAAACAGCAGTTTGACATACAGTATGTATACATATCTGGATACAACTATAATCCTACAGCCCCAGTTCCAAAAAGTCTAGACCCTGTAGCACGTAAATAAAAACTGAATCCAGTGATTTCCAGATGTCATCAACTTGTATTTTATTTCCAGTTGAACATAAACAACATATCGGACATTTAGGCATTTTATGGACAATATGAGCTCATTTTGAATTTGATGGTAATTTCTGAGACAAGGCACTGGTTTCCAGTGGAGATTCATATCTGGGTTTCATGCATGCAGAAGATTACCAGTATCCAGCCTTGTCCCCTGCACACAGAGATTCCTCCTTGTTCTCTGAATCATTTGATGATATTCACTGTAGATGGTGGGATCTTCCAAGTCTTCACCTACTGAAAGGGGGAGCCAACACTCCCAATATTTCCATAACACAGGAAAAAGGCCCAGTTTTAACATCTGATATGTTGTTCATGTTCATTGAAAATAAAATATGGGGTGAAGGGATGTGGAAATCATCGCATTTTGGTTTTATTTACATTTACATGGTCCAACTTTTTAGGAATTAGGTTTATAAAATATGCTCAGATTTTCAGTCCTTTCATGTACTTGGTTTTATGCATTAAACACACTTCATTTGTGTTATAAATACCACAAATTAGCTGAAACAGATCTTATTAAAGCTCCATTCAAGATAGGGATAACCTCACTCACATGTAAGAGTAAATGCATGAATGAATGAATGGAGTCTGATGGTACCTCAAACTTTCCATGTAGCTTCAAATAAGGACTTTAAGTCCCTATAAACTCTCAGTATATTTAATTTTCACTGTATAAGAAAGCTGGCCTACAGTATTTGTTATGAACCCAGATCAGAAAATCTTCAGCACCATAGCACCCCCTTCTGGCTTCCTCCCACAGTAACACTCTGAGCCTCACATCCAGTAAACTCATCATGCAGAGCAGGTTTTATGGATGTTTCCATCTGAGGGTTTGGTGGAGGGATTTAAGCATCCTTGTCTGCATCTACATGTGGAAAGGTTCTGTGTATTGAAAAAATGCCGCACCTCAGCTGTATACTGCTGAGTTATGGAGAAATGAAGCTGACACAGACTTACTGATTTGCTGTGCAGCCAAATTGGGAATCTGTGTTTTAAAAATGAAATGAAATTGGATGCAATTATTTGCTGGACATGTTTTAAATTAAAAATGGTGCAAATTCTATATTGCAGACAGAGGAGCTGAGCAATGTAATTTCATGAAAATGATATGCTTTTTGTAATCCACACTAACAATAACTGGAAAAACTGAGACAAAAACATGTTTACTTGCATTCTAATATTTATCAGCAGCACAAAGTTTTTATAAAAGTAAAAATATATATATATTTTTTCATTCTTTTGACAAGATTTCACCCCATCAGCAGGTCACCCATGTGCTGTCAGAATGGTCCGATTATCCGCATCATGCAGAGAAAACCTCGAAGGCAGCGGGTCCCAAACGTTTTGAGCCACAACTCCTGAGATTACATATATTGGTGTTAGTGACCCTCCATTCCGCAATGACAATTATTAATCATATTTCAGAAGGGTCGTCCTGCAGGATCCTGCATATTCGGCTTGAAAACATTCTGTCTTCATAAATAAGGAGGACTAATGTGGATTTATGCATAAATGTGTTAAAGATTTTGACAGTCATGATAAAAATCCCACATTTATTTGATAAATATAGGTTTTATATTATTGACAATTATCTTAAAACCCCATCAAATGATCTCACGACCCACTGGTCGCAGAAACTACTAAAACTTAAACAGAAACTACTTTCTGTCTTATTCTTTCTCTGCCAGGTTTCTTCTCAGGTTTAGCCTCTTCGCTCCAAGTCCTCCTCAGAATTTATCCGAGTTTTGAAAAGCCTTAAAAGGCCTCATGTCAGGGACTGAATAGTTTCCTGTATGCTTTAAGTGGTCGTATCCAAATAGAGTTGCAAAATTCTGGTATTTTTAAAAAGTTGGAAACTTTCCATGGAAATTTACGGGATATTTGGGAATTAACCAGACATGTGCTAAACTGAAAGTTTATTCCCTAACAGGGAATTTAGATATAATTGAGAAAAGAATACTGTAGCATAATCGTAGCTAAAACAATCAGATTTAATACAGGCCACGCCCCCTTATATGCACTGTGCATGTGATGGGGTCACATCACATCAAAAGATCCCATGCGCTGAAGATTTCTTCAACCCTGGACCCAAACTCTTTCTGAGGATTTCATTAGTCTGTTATTTATTTAGAGGTCAAAGGTGAAAAGTGTTACCTTCATTCATTCATTTATTCATTTCTCTGCGACAACATTCATGGTTACTACTTAGTTCAGTATGTTGATTTTAAGAACATTATGATATTTTACACATTTTATCAATTATCCCGACTGGAAGTTGTTGTATTTTTCCATGAATCAAGCTCTGGTTCAAACCAGTACTGATGGTTAGATGTACTGAGCGAGCACCATTAACGCAGAGGAGAAACATGTCATAAAATCACAGCATGGAGAGAATAGTTAATAATTCAGAAGCTGGCAGTGACCAGAGCTTGATAAATGTTTTTCAGAACATTCATCTTTGCTGAAAGACAGAAGTGTCTTCCGCTAACACTCATAAACATCTAACTACTAATCCAGAAAATAATGTCATTTTTCTTCTATTTGTTGGTTTCAGCAGAGCAACATTAGATAAAAACCACATTAAGGCTTTGACTTCATCAGAAAAATTTGGCATGGGAAGATAAAATGATGAATGATTATTCATAATCATAATTTAAAAAAAGATTATAATTACTATTATTATTTTATTAAAGTAATATTTTTTATATATAATTATTATAAATTAATTTATAATATATTTGTAGGTTCAAATTAGCTTGTGGTAAAAAGTAACTTAACTGTTACTGTTAGAATTCATTCAATTAATTTACGGGGAAATACATTTAAATATAGATTCATATAAATATATAAATCTGTATTTACATATAATAGATTTGTACAGATATCAAAAATGTAGTTTTCATCATAAATCTTGAAAATATTTAAATGTTTATAACAAAATATTGCTTATTTTTCTCACATACTTTTCATCATATATTATTATTATTATTAACTGCTCAGGCCCTCTGGAGCTGGGAACTGACTTTATGTGTCCCCTGGACTAATATAAGTGTGACACGCCTGCTGTGGAGGATGTGACTAACCCACTTGTGCACTCACAAGGTTGAACCAAACAGTGGGCGACCTTCCAGCCGCTCCACCGTACGAAAGCTGGAGCTGAGGGACGACAAGGCGTCTGGGTTTCACGGAGGGAGACCTTACCGCTGGCTGGATGTGGGCCGTCAACCAAGACGCAAGTTTTCAGACGACCTCTGGATTGAGGAACAAAAGAGATACAAATGCAAAGAGGCGAGAGGGATGAGGGGCAGCGTGGGCCAGCTCAGCGCTCTGCTATCTGAGAAGATGGACAAAGTAAGATGTGGCCACGGCGCTGGAATCCAAACCTCCGGATGCTTTTAACCTTCCCTTCTTTCACTTCTACTTTTCCGTTCTCCCTGGACGTTCCGTTTGCTTTGACTTGTGAGTTTTTCTTGGATACGATGCCTGGGCATCTCTCTCCTCCTTTACATCCTCTTTTCTCCATGAGCTGCCGGTCTGGTCCATTTCTCAGTTCTTCCATTTACACCTTTCCATCAACGCGGCCTTATTTTCTTTGAATATCCTTCAGTTGTGCCCAAAACATGATTTTCTGTAATATGTTGGACCAAAAGGTGAAAATAATCCTTCGTTCCCACAGACGGATGTCCCCTTGGAGCCCATTGAGGCCTCGAGGGGGATGCTCCTGAAGACCCACTGCTTCTCTCAGAGCACCCCCATCGGTCTCGACTGCCTGGGTTGGAGAAGAGGCGTCTCTTATTCCTGTAAGTACCCACTTTAGTGATGTCTTCTGGGGTGTGTGCACATGAACCCAGCATGCTGATGGCCATTTACGCTTATGGCAAAAAGGAAATCTTTAACCAGAAGAAGGCTTGTTTTTGTCACAGCGTGCTGTATGATCAGGGTTTGTTGGTGAGACTGGTCCCGCTAAACAAAAGCCTTTTTATTTAATGTAATTTCATTTCATTTCATTTTATCTTATTTAATTTTATTTTTGCCTTTATTTTCATTTTTATTATTATATCATTATCTGATTCCATATTTGAACTAAAATTTATTTCTTTTATATGAATAGCACATGTTGTTGTTTACCTTTCCTATCATTCCAAGCGTCTTCATCCAGGCCTCGTTGCAGTGAAGCTCATTTCATTATGGGGATTTTTAAGCAGAGACGTTGAAGACAGGGCTCAGCAGGTTATAATTACGTGTCCATGTTTGACTGGATGCTGATGGATCACTGGTCATTGAATTAATGTAAAGATGTATATCTGCATATTATCACATCTTTCATAACTGAGAAAAAGAGAGTTTATTGTCTTCTTAAGATTGCAATGAAATTTTGTTGGTGGCAAAAGAAATATACTTAAAGACCCATTTCTTAGCTTTCCAACCTTAAAACTCTGCACCCTGGACTTGCCTGATGGCATAGTCACATTTGGAGTAGTGCTACTTTAACGCGTTCATTATGACAGCCTTAATAAAAAGGAAAAAAAAATCTTGATTTGTTTGAAAATAGCCTAATTCTTTTACACTGATCGGGCAACCCTCTGAAATGTTCATGGGATCTGTAGTGGAATAATTTCAACCGGTGAAAAAGCATGACTCTTAGTCAGACTGCGTTCCGGAGCTTTATTGCATGTCCACCCTGGCCTTTGGTGCACATGGAGAGGCCTCTGCCTCATCAGGCCACCCCGTGCCATTTATACCTGACTTGCGCTCATCTGCACACGCAACAAAAGGTTTTACGGCATCAGTTTACAGTCTTTGGTAAACAGAGCACAGTCTTTGATGTAGCAGAGAAGGGCTATAAATCAACCCAATGTATACAAACTGCACTTAGCTAAACAGGATTAACTCTTGCTAAACATTCCTGGCAGGAATGCAAAACAGGACTAGATAATAAAGAGTATTTATACAAAATTCCTTCACAGACCCCCAGCTTTATTTGTTTGTTTTATGATTTTTTCGACTTGGTTAAATTAAAAAACACTTTCTTTATTTAACTACAATACAATTTAGTAAATTTATCTTTATTATTACTTTCTTTAGTCCCGAGTTTTTTGAATTACTATGAAGAATTTTGCCTTTACTTTAATGGAAGGGGATGCATCATTCTGCAAAGATGTGTACTCAGACAAGTATCATCGCAGTCTCTAACAGTAACCTCATTATGAAGAGTTGATCATGATTAAAGGTGACTTTTAGGATATTTCTAACATAATTTATCTGCTCCTTGTGTATGATTGTCTGTACTGTACAACTTGTTATTTGGTCATAAAGTTCATGCTGGGACAGTGAATGAGTCAGTTTGGTCTGAATGTTTGGCAGTGATGTTATTTTTCTGTTGCATAAAGGCAGAGAATATTTCCACAGTTTTCTAGTTTTTATCAGAGATGGACTGAATCTCAGCAAACTGCAGCCCCACACCTGTGGAGCCACCGAGTGTCAGGTTAATCAGTAGAAGTCGACTATATTAAAATGAGCCACAGAGCTCCCACTGAGCTCGGTATTATCGTTCAGATTTCCAGCAGAGCAGAGAGAATCTACATTTCTGTATCTCTCCTGTGCTGCTGTAATCTTCTTCAAAGTGGTCTCAGCCAGCTGAATCCCCTCGTTATGAAGCCCGATCGTATGAAGTCACGCTGTGAGACTCAGCTGCTGACTGGATCCGCTGGCAGAGCTGGGTTTGGGTTTGGGAGCCACTTTGCACACGGTGGAAGTCTGAATTTCAGTCTAAATAAAGGAGATAAAACGGGTTTATTCTTTGTTTCTGCTCAGACATTATTTTCCACAATCTGGGATGCTACGAGATATAAGGGCTGTGACGATGATGATGCATGTTAAGTGTGTGAGAGACGTCGCTGAATCTGCTGCTGCGGCTGATGAAGCACATCCCCGCAGTCTGACCTTTAACACGAAGACGAGTTAAATGTTTGACTGGTTGGTTGGTGCTGAAGGAGAGCTGTGTGTTCAGATGGCAGCAGGTGGATTCTTCATTAAAATATTAATAATATAGTTTTGTCTAAGTTCAGGGGCCACATTCAATCTCCAGAGGGCCGGACCAGTAAAATAACAGTGTTATCATCTAAAAATAATAATAATTCTAAGTTTTAGTGCAAAAAAGACAATTATATTATCAGGATGTTTATATTTAATGTGCTAAACTTCAGGAAAACATGATGAACAACCTGCTTTTTTTGTAGAAAAATATGTCTTAACAATATTTGGCCTTAGTAACAGGTTTAGTTTTTTTTATATTTTTATAGTAGCCTATACAGTGAAAAAAGGAAATTTATGAATTTTTAAAAGGAAATTTATATATTTATATGTTACATACTCTTATTATAAATTTTTAAAAAAGGATACAATTTATTATAAAATGTTTATATTTTTTGTATTAAATTTCATTTATATTTATTCATTTATATATTTTCTTCCTAAATTGCTCACATATTATAACCATTAGATCACAATGGATTTAAAACAATCACAAATCAATCCTGGGTACCTGGGATCCATGCAGCGGGACAGACCAGACTCTTTGGTGGGCCGGTTTTGGCCCCCG
>JBAMHT010000018.1:19389287-19400496 GCA_037177075.1 Craterocephalus fluviatilis
CTCTTCATTCTGCATGGCCTCCCCTGCACCCCCCACCCCCCCTCGCCTGCTTCCCAGTGGTTGCTATGCGCTTGCCTCAGCTACTCCCGTATCCAGGATGTGCTGACACACCGCGCATCCTGATTGGCTGTCATCGATGCGAGGGTGGGCGCACACACAAAAAAGAAAAAGGGAAGAACATGAGGGAGGGGGTGGGGGGCTACAAAAAAGGCTGATTGTGGCTGTTAGATGGACGGCTGAGGAGGCAGCTCCCTGCTCCATTTTAGAAAGAGCTCTTATCGGAGAGAGAGGGCGAGCGGGAGGCGTTTGAGCCGGAGAAGACGGCGCAGGGATCCAAGCAGACGGACTGAGGGGGGGGGGGGAGGAGCAGGAGGCATGATTGTGTAGCAGAGAGATGCAGCATCCCGTCTGTCGGCTTTCATCCTCACATCCTGACCGAGACGGACCACAGATCCTTCCAGCTGCAGAGAGAAGGACCACGGCGAGGGAGGGGGGGCCGCCTGGACCACAAAGAGGAGGACGGGAGTGACGGAGAGGGGAGGGTGGGGGGTGCTGGACTCAAATAGCTCCGCTGCCGAACAGACGGGCGCTCGGCCTCAGCTTTGCATCGGCAAAGTGGCAGGAGAAGGAGGGGAGGGGGCGGCGGGGGGCGAGCGGAGGCGGGGAGCAGCGCTAGAGGACAGCGACGGGGGCGAGGCGGTGTGGTGCGGGGGCTCGGCGCTGAGGGAGCGGCGGCGGGGGAGGGGCGGCGGCGCTGAGCCGGAGGAGGAGGCGTGCGGACTGATGGCGCGCGGCGGCGGCTCCGGCAGGTGGAGCCGGCAGAGGACGGGACTCTTCAACACGCTGCTGCGCTGCAACCTGCCCCCCGAGACGCAGAAGGTGGTGGTCTTCCTCATCATGATGCTGCTCATCATCATCAACGTGGTGCTCATGTTCCTGCTGGCCTTCCAGTAGAGCACGCGCACACGCACACACACACATCCAGGACTCCTACATGCAGACTGCTGCTCCCGCGTGGAAGAGGAGCGCCGGTGAAGCGGGACGGAGGCGGCGGCGTGGCGGCGGCAGGACGCAGGTACCGCCGGAGAGGGGGAGGGGGGGGGGCGTGTCAAAGACTCGATCACGAGGAATGATTTTTTTTTTTTTTTGAAGTCTAAAAAGGTCATTTCAGAGCAGCTCGCATCACCTGACAGAGATGTCGGTAAGCCCGAACTCTGGGTTCAGTTTTTACTCATGAAATTTCTCTCATGAAGCTTTTCTGCTGCTCGGAAATCCGACGCTGCAACGTTTCAGGTGATTTGTTGCTGCGTAGTTCGTGCTCATGATGGATATGAAGATATTTCCAAACATTACAGCTCAGAGCAACATTTCAAGCCCTTCTTTGTGTCATGGAGGCAAAAAATGAAGATTTTAAACACCTTAAAGAGCAGAAAGCTCTGAGGTGGGTTAAACTTGCACCGTGGGGCGCAGAGCGGGTAGAGCTGCTGGATTTCAGTGTAAACTAAATGATACTGAAAGGTATTACAGCTGGGAGCGTTTCCTTTCCTCCTCATTCTGTTCCTTTATGATTTTTTTGGTGCCGATTCAGTTTGGTACTGACAGTTTTTGTGATTTTTAGTTGCTTTCTAAGCCCAGAAGATGTGGAAAAATAGAATCAGGAGCCATATTTCCCTACAAAAAACCGAACATGTGGGTCAGTTTTGAGCAGGAAATGAGCTGAAAATGAAGCATTTACATGTGGAGAAGAGAACGCGCTCATTTTTGAGGCCGTGCACGGACCAGTGCACGATAAACACGCGGGATGCTCAGCCTCGGGCCCATCCAGGGTTTTCTGCGCCTGCAGGTGGGGGGAGGGGCTCCAGTTGGCCCCTGTGACCCCAAATGAGGGAAAATGATTTAAATCAAAAACTTGATGCTAAGAATTGGAATGATGACCTTTGGATTTGATTTCCCTGAAGCGGGAGCAGCTGCAGCATCGAGACGGAAACATTTGCTGCTTTGCTTCGTTGTTTCTCATGTTTTCAGCCTAAACGAACATTTGGTCTCAGAAAACTCCTAATATGTAACATGACTCACTGATTGTACCAACAAAAAATTCTGTTTATGTCATTTTTTTTCTCGCAGTTTGGCTAAAATACAGAAAAATAAGCAACAGTAATAAAGCTGCATGTGATGGAAAGCACCATCATGATTCAGGTGGAGGCTTCTGTGTTTTTATTTTTCGTGCTTGCATATTTTTATTATAAATCCAGCATTTCTCAGCATCAGAGCGACGCGCACGCTGTGTTCTTGTCTTTCATCCATTTTGTTTCTTATCGTTTACGTGCGCTGACCCTTGGAGAGCTTCACATGAATGCATCGGCTGAATTTTAATGACATAAGATGCTAAATAAACCATTTCTCCATAAAAACTCTGGCTGATGACTCCCTCTGATGCAGTTTTCACCGCAGGCTGCAGAGTTTCCGTCCCAGCTCTGCGTGTCAGGCTAAACTGATGCTGTCTCGTATCGGTGTGTCATGTCAGAGTAGAAATCTGGAAGGTAAGGCATCAAAGAGGCGAGATGGTGTGGATGTGTTGCCTAGCAACAGCCACATTGTGTGCTCCCCTCATCGCTGTGAAGGATCAGTGCGGCTGAGATCGCAGGGAGGAAAATAAAACCCTGCCTGTAAAAAGAGTGTGTTTGCAGCGAGCAGGAAGAGGATCTGTGTTGTCTGTAGAAATAAAACCACCGAGCAGCAAATGTGAGGCCTGCGTAGAGCCGCGGGCTGCGCTGGACGGGTCGGGGTGAAATACGAGCGCTGCAGCGTCTGCATCAGCATCAGCAGCACTGATCCGGTCTGCCTCCTCTTCATTCGTCTCCGTAATGTTCCCGTCTCATCCGGCTTCCATCTGAGCCTCTCGGAGGCTTTCGTTTCTGCCACCCGCCCCCGATGTTACATTTTCAGGCCCGTTTCATGTGATTTAGAGGCTTTGCAAAGCTTCGGTCTCGTCCTTCATCTTCGTGTTCAGGACTTGCAGCACAAGATGTTGGAGGAGCGGTTTTATGTTTATTTCGGCACAAATGCTGCTGGGATGGATGCAGTCTATGGTCCGGGACCGGGTCTGGATGGAGCAGATGTTGCTCTAACTCCTCCATGTACAGATGTGGATGTTTCCATTTTGATCTCACAGCGTTTACATGAGCTTTGGTCCAGCGAAGATGCTGGTGGTTCTGGATCCACATCTTCTTCTTCTCTGGTTTCCATAGAGACCATGTCCCCGGCACACAGAGATTCCTCCTGCTTCTCTGATCTTCTCCATGTGTAGATCCAGTGTGTCTCAGACTGGTGAACCGTATGACGTTTACGTTATACTGGGAATAAAATGTGTTGATGAGGTTTTTACATCATTACATTCTGTACTTATTTACATTTTGCAGCCTTTGTGGAACGAGGGCTGAGCCGTAGCATCCAGTCTGTAACCATCATATAAATAGTGAATCTTTTTATTTGCAGCCCAGCTATGAAATTAGAAAGGTCACGATCATTTTTACCAGACTTTGTGGCTTCAGTCTCTTTATGTAAGTCGGTAACGTCCTGTGAGTCCCGCTGGGCGTTAACCCGGCCCTGCTTGTCCTCAGCTGATCAGCGATGGCAGCGTGGTCTACGCCGAGGCCCTGTGGGACCACGTCACCATGGACGTGCAGGAGCTGGGCTTCAAGGCCGGCGACGTCATCGAAGTGGTAGATGCCACCAACAAGGAGTGGTGGTGGGGCCGCATCATGGACAGCGAGGGCTGGTTCCCCGCCAGCTTCGTCCGGGTGAGAAGCCATCAGCTGTGGAGCTTTTTGTGGAAGAGAAACGAGCTTTTTAATTTAACTCCTGCCTGTTTTCTCCCCAGTTGCGCGTGAACCAGGATGAACCCATGGAGGATTTTCTGGCCCACCTGGAGGGGGCTCCGTCCGGGGATGAGCAGCGAGCCGGGCTGGGTCTGCTGCTGGGACCGGGTCTGCCCTGCAAGGAGCAGATGAGAGCCAACGTCATCAATGAGATCATGAGCACCGAGAGGGACTACATCAAGCACCTGAAGGACATCTGTGAGGTCAGTTAGTAAAACACGAAGCAGAGCATGAAGCAGAGCATGAAGCAGAACACAAAGCAGAACACAAAGCAGAACATGAAGCAGAACACAAAGCAGAACATGAAGCGGAACACGAAGCAGAACATGAAGCAGAACACGAAGCAGAACACGAAGCAGAACACGAAGCAGAACACGAAGCAGAGCACGAAGCAGAACACGAAGCAGAGCACGAAGCAGAACACGAAGCAGAACACGAAGCAGAACACGAAGCAGAGCATGAAGCAGAACACGAAGCAGAGCATGAAGCAGAACACGAAGCAGAGCGTGAAGCAGAACGTGAACTAGAACATGAAGCAGAGCATGAAGCAGAACATGAAGCAGAGCATGAAGCAGAACATGAAGCAGAGCATGAAGCAGAGCATGAAGCAGAACACGAAGCAGAACATGAAGCAGAACATGAAGCAGAACACGAAGCAGAACACGAAGCAGAACACGAAGCAGAACACGAAGCAGAACACGAAGCAGAACACGAAGCAGAGCATGAAGCAGAACACGAAGCAGAACACGAAGCAGAACTGTGATTGGTGATTGGTTTCTCCTGGTAAACCAGGTTACGATGAAATGTGTCCTAAAAGCTAAATGTAGGAAAAGCAGCTGGAAAAAGGATTTGAACATGCAGAGAAAGAAAAAAGCGAAAAAAGAAAAGCGGAAAATGGAAAATTTACCTTTTAAATGTAGGAAATGGAAAGATTTTTACAACCAGATGCATGAATTATGCTATTTCTCCTTTTAGAAACAGAATCTACAGATCAGTTTTATATTTTTGTAAGATTTTTTTAAAATTATATTTAGCTATCTATATTTTTATTTCATAATCCTGAGTGTGTGAAGATTTTCATTAATGGCAAATTCTTCGTAAGTATAGATTGGTTTGTTGATGAGGTGCAGAAGTGAAAGAAGTCAGCGTTGGTTCTGACTCATCTCCGTTTGGTGCAGGGCTACATAAAACAGTGCCGCAAGAGGACCGACATGTTCAACGAAGAGCAGCTTCGCACAATCTTCGGCAACATCGAGGAGATCTACCGGTTCCAGAGGAAGTTCCTGAAAGGCCTGGAGAAGAAGTTCAACAAGGAGCAGCCGCACCTCAGCGAGATCGGGTTCTGTTTCCTCGAACACGTAAGCTCTTCGTTTCCACAGCGTTTGCTTTCTGACCCCACCCGCCTCCAACCCTCTCCGCCCGTGTCTTCCACCCGCAGCAGACAGATTTCCAGATCTACTCGGAGTACTGTAACAATCACCCCAACGCCTGCGTCCAGCTCTCCAAGCTGATGAAGGTCAACAAGTACGTGTTCTTCTTCGAGGCCTGCCGACTGCTGCAGAAGATGATCGACATCTCGCTGGACGGCTTCCTGCTCACTCCGGTGCAGAAGATCTGCAAGTACCCGCTCCAGCTGGCGGAGCTGCTCAAATACACCAACCCTCAGCACAGGTGACGGCTCATCGCCCACTGCTCCCAGTACATCTGAGCTAAACCAGTCTGAAATCAGTCTCAAGAGTAGAAATGGTTCATGTTGATTCATTCCGTTATTAAAATCTGGACTTTTTTTTAGCAGCACTAACTCTTTCAGACCTTTGAATCTGTGACTCAGAGACAGAATTCACAGACAGATTTACCGTCTGACTAATTTCCTGGATTTATCGGCACAAATAACTGCATCATACCTGAACATCAATGTTTCCATGGAGAACCTGTTTGATGTCAGACAGGAGAGAAACCAAACATCTGCAACAGAAGACTTTCTAGAAATACGTGTTTAAAGGATCCATAGAGGAGGGAGCAAATTACCAACGAAAATAAACTAATGAATGAATAAATAAACTGAATATCAGAGATATAAAAGCAGACTGTAGTTCCATCTTACAGCTAAATTATAGAAAAAGAAATGCGCGAAAATACAAATAAATACACTGAAAATCATAAGTTAATACTTCTTCTCACTCATTTTTTCAAAATGTATGCATGTATTTCTTTTTTAATATGTTTATGTATTATGTTACACCATAAGTTCTTTTCCATTTTTATTTTATTTTTTATTTATTTTTATTTTATCTTATTTTATTAATATTGTATTTACCCTTTAATTTGTTAATTTGTTCTTTTATATTCATAAGCGAAATAAACTTCAAAATACAAAATAAAGGATACAATTATAAAAAAATTAGTAAATAGATCTTCACTTGGACAGATAAACCACTAAATGTAGAAATAAAGGAATATATAAATAAAGAAAATAGAATACAAAATAAAAATGAATGAAAACATATTAAAAAATAAGTAAATAAATAAAAGCATGAATAAATCAACATATTTTTCTGTGATTGTGTGAAAGAGATGTGTTTTGTTACGCTGATGTGTGAAGGCTTTTAATTTCTTAATTTTTGTTAATTTTTTTTATTTGAAGCAACTTTGTGTTGCTACTGCATGGAAAGTGCTGTGCAAAAAGAATTTGAACCAGTAAATGTATAATTATAATAAGAAGTGCAATACTGAATAATTTAAAAAAAATACACAAATAAACATTTTAGAAATAAATAAATAGAAACAATAAATGAAACGAAAATAAATTAGATATATTTACATTAACAAAGATAACAATTAATAAATAAATATACCAGGTAGATACATGAATAAAGAACTATATAATTTTTTTTAAAGCTAAAGATGTAGAATTTTGATGCTAAATATATTTTAGTGAACATTTATAAATTCCTTTTTATTTAAATGTTATTGTTTTTTGTTTTTTTTTTCTTCAGTTTTTCTCTCTTTCTTCATCCTCTCTCTGCTGGGTTCTGATCTTCAGGGACTACAAAGATGTGGAGGCGGCCTTAAACGCCATGAAGAACGTGGCCAGGTTGATCAACGAGAGGAAGCGGCGCCTCGAGAACATCGATAAGATCGCCCAGTGGCAGAGCTCCATAGAGGACTGGGAGGTGGGTTCTCCTCCCACTGCTGGAGCCTTCACTGTTCCAGGCCAGAAATAACTCTGTGAGTGTGTGTGTGTGTGTGTGTGTGTGTGTGTGTACGTTACTCCATGCAGGGTGAAGACGTTCTCAGCCGGAGCTCTGAACTCATCTTTTCAGGGGAATTAACCAAGCTGTCGCAGCCTCAGACCAAGAGCCAACAGAGAATGTTTTTCCTCTTTGACCATCAGATGGTTTACTGTAAAAAGGTATTTCACTCCTTTATTTTTTATTATTATTATTATTTTTATTTTTATTATTATTATTATTTTTATTATTATTGTTGTTGTTGTTATTGTTGTTATTATTATTATTATTATTATTATTAGAATTATTGTTGTTGTTATTATTATTATTTGTTATAAAAATATTATTATAAACATTGTTATTATAATTCACTTAGCTGAAGCATATTCAGGCTTATGCACCAGTGCTTAACTGTCTGCAGGACCTCCTGCGTCGGGACATGCTGTACTACAAGGGGCGAATGGACATGGATCACATGGAGGTGATAGACGTGGAGGATGGGAAGGAGAAGGATTTCAACATCAGTGTGAAGAACGCCCTGAAACTGCGCTCTCTCAGCGGGGATGAAGTGCACCTCCTCTGTACCAAGAAGCTGGAGCAGAAGCAGCGCTGGCTCCGAGCCTTCGCCGATGAGAGGAGGCAGGTCCATCACGACCAGGAGACAGGTGAGAAACACTGATTTCCTCCATCACTTTAGGAACACTGTGTGCTGCTGGTTAAAGGGTTAAACAGGAAATCCTCCATCTTGCAAGCTTGCCTGGTATTTTGATATGTTTCATTTTGATTATACAGATTATCGGACGTCCTAAACATGGACATAACCTCTAAAATAAATCGGTTTTCTCTTAAATGTCTGAATAACTGAATATATTTACAGACATATGTTAAATGAGTCCAAGTTGTTCCTTATTACTTAATATTCCTTAATGTCATACTGTAACAGCCCACATTTATACACGAAACGGTCCCAGATTTAGTCTGATAAATATTTAAATATGAGATTAGATCAAATAAAATTAGTTTAATTTAATTTAATTTAATTTAAAAACACATGGCCAGTTATTGTAACAATTTTAGATACTGCATCTTATTAAGTGTACATCTCCTCTGGAAGCTCTAATTCTGGGATTTCTTTATTTATACACACAAACTCTTGTAAACAAGTTTCTGTGCTGATATCCTTATTCAAACTTGCTGGTTTTGCATATTTAGATTTCTTTCTGTCTGTCCAAGTGTCTCCATGAACAATTATTTGCTTACTTCTGTTTTTTTAACATCAGGTTTCACTCTCACTGAAGTCCAGAAGAAGCAGGCCATGCTGAATGCCTGTAAAAGCCATCCAGCAGGGAAACCCAAAGGTACGTCTAATCACACAGAAGCCAACTAAACTTCAGTAAATTAGGTTTCTTCTTTGCATTTTGACAATAAATGTAATGTTGTTTATTTCCCTTTTTATGCGAGCGATACATCATGTGTAGGATGAGCAGCATATAAATATATATATATATATAAATATATATATATATATATAGCATGCTGCATATAGATACACAGAAACATGCGATGATCTGGAGCATGGGACGGTACCAAAAGATAAATAAGATTATTATTGCAAAATATGCGAGGACATGATGAGGATTAAGAACCAACAGTATGATTAAATGTAGTGTAAATAAAGGATGGGACACAAGCGTAGGGCTGGACGATTATGGCAAAAATAATAATCACAATTATTTTGATTGATATCGAAATCACGATTAATGTGCACGATTATTCATTGATTTAAAAATAAAAGTGTTTATTGAACCACCAAAACTCAACCTCAAGTATAACTTTAAAAAAAAACTACTAGAAATAAATTAGAAACAAGTAAAGGAGTAAAATGATAATATATTAAAATAGTAAATAGCAATAAAAAATGAATACCCAGTCTACATGCATTCCTGTTACATACATGTGACATTCATCATTTTTCTTCGATTACAGTGTTTGTATGATAGTGAAAAGGCATGATTATAATCACGATTGAAATTTAATTAATTGTCCAGCCCTACACAAGTGTTGATAAAAAAAAAAGGATCAAATGTAGCTAAATTAAATATCCTGCAGATTTGTTTTTTTCCAGTTTATGTTACCTGTTCACAGCCAGGTGAGAAATAAAAAAAGGGTTCAGCTTCTACATGTAGTTTAGCAGGTTATTGTGACTCATTTCCTGCCTCATAATGAACATTTTCCCACCTCTTTTCCCTCCAGCGGTGACCCGACCCTACTGCGACTTCCTCCTCCGACAGAAGCACCCCTCCCTCCCCACCGCTCTGCCCCAGCAGCAGGTCTTCATGCTGGCCGAGCCCAAACGCAAAACCACCTTCTGGCACAACATCGGCAGACTGACGCCTTTCAAAAAGTGAAAGCAGAGACGTTTTTTTTTCCCCGGAGGAGGAGGAGAACTCTCTGCTCGTGCCTGAATACACCCTTTTGAATTATTCCTCTCATTTCTTTCCTACGCCTAACATTTCCCGGATTGATATACTGACTCGTTGTATAGATGAAGATGATTATAATGAGGAGGAGATTATTTTTATGAAAGCACTTTATAGATTGGTTAACAATCAGACTTGAGAATGGTCTCCTAGAGACGCTGAGTTGATCGGGGAGAGTGGACTCTGCTTCATTTGCTCCTAAAATCAGATGCCAATGGGTATTCGTCCTACTGTACTGCTGCAGACGAGGCCCCGCTGCCTCCGTGAAAACGTTGCCTGTCCACAGAAATGTGTTGTTTTATTTTATTTGCTTTTCTTTGTTTTTTATTTGACGGATTTGCCAACTTTTCATGGTGTCAGATGATTGATTTTTCTATGTCTGTTGATCTATGTCTGCTTTAGAAAAGAACATTTTGAAAAAAAAGGGAAAATTGGGCAAATGATCGAATTTCTCGTGCTTTTTCCTCTGTGCCGTTGCATCATTTCGGGGCGTTTGCGGTCTCTCCATCTGTCGCCGTTTGGTTTTTTTGTATCTCTCCGTTTGGTTTGTGGTCTCGTGCAAACATTTGATACAACGCAGCCCAAAGAAGACGAGGAGTTTTTATTCCAGCAGCAAAGCCCGCGCGCTCCAGCTCCAGACATTCCTCGAGCCTGACCCTGGACTCCTCCTTTATGCCTACCATGTCACCGAAAGTAAAAAAAAAACAACCTCGTTTCTCCCTCTCGTTTTATTTTATGAAGTGCCATTTGAGGTGTGACATGGACGACTTACAATGACATGCATGGATGTGATGAAAAAATACTGTGAAGAATATTTTTTTATCTCCGGACAACCCGCCCCGCCTCGGTATATTTAACCAGATTTACTGAGACGTCATCGTGCTACGAGGCTGAAAAGAGGTTCTTTTATCCAGCCGTGCTTATTCTACCCAGTACTCCTGCTCTGTTTCTCTGGTCTCTTGTGTAATCTCATTCAGATCAATGCAGCCCAGTGATATTGCTCTGTAAGTGCATTCAGTATAATGTGCTCCTTTCAACTTTATGTTCAAATGTTAAACGATATTAAACATTCCTTAAGCTGAAGAATGAACCTTTCAAACAGGGTGATTATTTATAATAGAAAAATGTCAAGTTTTTTTTTGTTCCTTTATTTGCTTGGTTTATTCTAACTTCAAGCCTCTTATTTACTTTTAAAGTGCAAGTTTTGTGTATTTGTTACATCTTTTAAAGCATCTATTGTAGTGTATGTATTACAATATTAATAAAATACTGAGGTTTGGGAGCGATGCGTTGATTTCCACCTGTGCTCTGATAGGAACACCTCACTTTATGTGAAACTAAAATGGAAATGCATTCAGCTAAAATATGAGGAACTGAGTGTAATTGCTTGTTAAATCATGAAAATTCAAGGATTATTGAGGATGTTGCTTAATTTTGAGGCTAATTATGTTCTGGTTCATTGTGTAGTGTTGTAACTTATTATATTCCTGTTGCAGCAAATATATTTCCAGCCTAACTGAATGAGTGTGTGTGTTAGTGAATGAGAGTTTGTGTGTGTGTGTGTGTGTGTGTGTGTGTGTGTGTGTGTGTGTGTGTGTGTGTGTGTGTGTGTGTGTGTGTG
>JBAMHT010000018.1:19467451-19487305 GCA_037177075.1 Craterocephalus fluviatilis
GTATTTTATTCCCAGTAGAACGTAAACATCGTATTTTATTCCCAGTAGAACGTAAACATCGTATTTTATTCCCAGTACAACGTAAACATGGTATTTTATTCCCAGTTTCACGTGAACGTCGTATTTTATTCCAGGTAGAACATAAACATGGTATTAAAATGTATACGTCATATTTTATTCCCAGTGGAACGTAAACATCGTATTTTATTTCCAGTAGAATGTAAACATCGTGTCAGATGAAAATTAGACTTTTAATTATTTCATGGAATAGAATTAAAGGTTGGAACGGGAGCAACAAAATGTGAAATGTGAAAAAAGGAGTAAAATGTCCCAGTTTCATCATTTGATGTGATTTTTACATTCTACTGGGAGTAAAATATGATCTTTTTGGTTCTACTAGGAACATTCTTGGCTGTTTATTTATTCCGTTTTAAGCCTTTTTAACACTGACAGAAGCAACTAAAGCTTCAGGCTCTGCAATCATACAGGAAAGTTTTAATTGCTTCTCAGTCCTGCATGAACTGGCTCTGCAGCAGAAGCTTAGCTTAAAGGGAACACTTCACCTGGGTATACATGCCACCTTTATCAACAAAAATCTCACTTTTTCATCTGCTTTCTGTGGTTTTCACTCAGCGGCTCTGTAAGCCTGGACAGCAACAGCTGCCAGGCAAAAAGACAGCAGATTCTTTTCCTCTTCCTTTTAACCAAGGAAGACATTTTACTTCCTCTTCCCAGAGGAAAGGCCGCTGGGAAGAGGAAGTGGTTTTAGGTTTGGAGCATCGGTGATAAACACACGGCTACATGTAGCAGGAAAGGTTTTAATTGGTTTGTTTTAGCAGGCGTTACATATTTTAAAACAAACCAAACAAAAATGCTACTTTGATTTAAAAAAGCAGCAGATCTGTCCCTGAGGCCGGATTTAAGCCTGTAACTTGCAGCGTCTGCATCCACGCTGACCCTCAGCATCCCCTCATCTCAACTTGGTCGTGAATAAAAAGCTGACACCAAACTGTCAACCTGCAAGCTTCCATGCCTCCGCAGCATGTTGCTGCCCCCCCCCCATTATAAAAAAACAAAAGAAACCATCTCATATCTGTCTGATTGCTGAGAAAATCTCCCAGACTAAGTCAGGATGCTGCGTATGGAAACATGTAACTATGCATTAAACAAGGCGCCACGGTTTTCACAGTTCATGAAACAATATTTTATTTACCATAAAACATAGAAAACATTGAAAATTTTGATTTTATGTTCACCGCTTTGCAGCATCGGTTTAACCGTGCCCAGAGCTGCAGCAGACGCTTACTCCAAGATGTTTTCTAGTCGACACGCGAGCTGGTGGGAAGGATGCTGTACTGGCATGTTTGCCACTCATCCTTTCCACGAACACACACTGACCACCAGGAAAAATAAATGGATGATTTTTCATTTGTCAATAGAAGTCAAATATCACATGATAATAAAAGAGTGGATGCGTCTGCAGTCGGCTCGGAGGATGATGCCAGAGCATGGTCAAACACCTGAACTCTCCTATCATCCCGTTAGAAAAGATTTGTTACGTCGTTCAGTTTTATTTTTGATTTTAGGCTCACGATTTAATTCTCCTTTTTTTTTTCTGACAGCAAAGAGGTTTATTCCATTTTAAGACTAGTTTAGTTTACGATCATTAGATTTATTAATTAAATTTTGTTCAGTGAATCTTATTTGAAAACATAGGCTACATCAAATAGTTTCTATTCTCTTGTAATTATCACATTAGGTAATAATGGTCAAATATAAATATTAATATTTGCAATATAAAGTTAACAATCTTGTTCTCAGTCAAGTGTCAGTAGTGTTTGGACGACTCATAAAACTTTTACTTAGACGTGTTTTTACAAGGCAGCACCTTGGTTGTCAGATGCGATCTGCTGGGATTTAAATGCTTAAATCCAGCATTTTTCACCACAAACAAGGCTGCAGGTCTGCTGCTGTAACAACCCTTACAGCAAGCTGAGGTCTGCAGAGGTTTTATTCGTTGGAGTAGTCGGCTGGTCCAGTGATGGGGTTTTTCCAGTTGCACATACACAACACACATAAAAACACGTACGTTGTCGGCACAACTCAGGCAAAATATTTCCACACTGCTTCAAGCTCCGCTGCTGCGTCTCCTCTATCTGCTGGTTGTCTTGTTTAGGTATGCAAGGTCTCCCCTGAAAAAGATTCAGTCTTCATCGAGTTGCACGTCGCTCTACAACCTGCAGAGACGCTTCCTCATCTAGTTTCCACTTTACATCCGTCCACTGAGCTTCTGTCCAGACGAGGTGCTTCTCTGGCTTTTTCTTTGCATGAAAGCTTCAGCCTGTTTGTGGAAACACACAGAGCGTGCATGAGCAGAATCACGCATGCTTTTACTGCAGTGCCACCTCCGAACCCGAAGATAAGAATTGTTGGACATGTCTCATGTGATTTAGATTCTTTCAATATGTCCATCAATCCGTCCATTTTCTTCGGCTTGTCCGAGGTTAAGTGTTGGGAGAGAGTGAAGCAGGGAAGCCCAGACTTCCCGTGTCCTCGGCCACTTCTTCCAGCTCGTCGGGACTTCTCCGGCTCAATCTTTCAGTCTCTACCCACAGCTGGCAACCACAGCTGGCGACCGTGAGGGTTGTAACTCTCTGAGCTTTAGGCCAAAAGAAAATAGTCTCTTTTGTTCTTCGCCACAACAAATCGATGCTGATGCACCTGCTGATCTCCCGCTCCACCCCTCCTTCAGTCATGGTGCTTCAGCGCTTTCACTCGGGGACGATCTCTGAGCAGCTGAGCTGAGGAATTTGCTCTCCGACGTGTAGGTGCTCATCTTCTTATCTTTTTTTAAATTACATAATTTGGTATATTTTCATATCTATTTAGAACAAAATTTACGTATTTATTCTAATTTATTCTGTAAAACTCGTTACCCATAATCTATGTCGTTCATTTTTCTTTCTTAGTTTGCCATACAGCAGAAGGGCATTTCCTTTTTCCCTCATACCGAAAGCCTGTAAATGTCTTTTCCACACAAGAAGGCATTGTTGTGGAACACAATGCTGTTGTGTTGCGGCGGATCAAGCTGACCATTGTTGCAGGCTGTTGCTTGAATCTGAGTTTTTATGTGATACAAAATGGATAATTACATTGCATAACAGCATTAGCAGCATTTCACCAGAGCTTGTCATGGGAAGGAGGGAGCAGGGGTGGAGGGGGTGAACGAGAGCAATTCACTTTAAAAAAGGAAATCTTCACTTTTACTGATGATGGGGGCCCTCCTCAATTCTATGAAAACGAGGGTAAGTACCTCAGATGAATGATTTAGGAAGATTAAAGAGCATATGGATGTTAAGGCAGGTTAATATGTAAATATTGTTATGTTTTAACATATTAACATTGACCTAAGGCGGGCTTAATTAAGCCTGGTTGGAGGCGCAGGCTGCATCTGCATCGACGTGATTATGATCTTAAAGGATCTGTTGTGGACCGCCTCAGGCCGGCCTGCTGGTGCTTCTTCATTTAAAGTTCAAAAGCAAAAGCTTCTCATGTTTTATGGGGGAGATGGCGTGAATAATCCATGACTACAAATAGTCCCTAATATTTCCATTTTAGATGACATTTTGCTGGCATTTACACTTTTTCCACATCATGAATTGACTCGTTAAACATTATTGGGTAGGACTCTTCCTCTTATGCACAGATGCAGGACTAGAAACAGAATAGTAATCTCCATGCATACTCACAACCGGCCTCATCTTGAGGAGACGAGTTAAACTCAGCAACTCGGTATTAACTGGGTAAGCGCCAAGAGTGAATCCTCCAAAGCTAACAGGTTTAAAGTTTTAAATGAAAAAGATAATCGTATTAGAGAAGCAGACACAAAGAAGGCAGCATTTCATGCTCTTGGATCCTGTTAATCACCTAGTAGGCTCTGCTCGTGTTCAGGTACCGGGGGTAGTGATGCTGCCTCTGGGACAGGACTCCTGTTTCATCTGGATGGGACTATCACAGCTAAACACAAAATGCTAATCAGCGTGAAGCTGAAGGCTGCGTCAGCCATCTGTTTTTAGAGGAGGAAAGCGGCCGTTGGCTCGGCTCTTTATCGATCGCAGTGTGATTGGCTTTTTAACCATGTTCAGGACATCTGATGCTGCCAGCGAGTGTCATCGTGCTGCTCTGAGGTGATTTTTCTTATTGAGTACTGCAGGGTTTTCACACTCTACACTGGAACAGCACTTTTCCTGCTGACAAAGCAACAAAATGAGTTCATCCAGGGCGTGACGTTATGAGAAGATGCATCGTGGGTATACTATAGTCAGTTCAGGCCCAATCCCACTTCTCTTTTTTACCCCTTCCCAGGGCCTTGCCCTCCTCTTCGTCCTGTAAAACAAAGTGGTAAGAGCGCAGGAGTGGCGTAAACTTCGATACCAGCCAAAGCATCCGATTCAAAACTTTTTGGGATATTGACAGTTGTGTAGTCCAGGGTATATGCAGGTATATAGAGTATACCCACTTATTTTCCAGTCAGCTTTGGGTATACCCACTTCTAAACCCCTGAGATGTGCACCATTTCTTTTTTTCTGCAAGCATAATTGTTCTTTTTTTCTCAAGTATTGTGAATCCATGACCCAGCCTACTCTGCCTCTAACTGGCTGGTATTTACTTGTTCAACTGGTTAACTCTGATTTAAAAAAATCAAGAGTATACCCACTTCTCCAGGGAGCACTACACCACTGGATATTGAGATACGAACACTAATACTAAACTAGAGAGTTTAAGATATAAAACTGCATGTGAAGCCAAAGTGTTTGTGTGTCACATGATGGGGGATGGAATTATCAAGATAGCCGTCAATATCGATATTGATGAATAAGTACCATAGCCTAATAGTATCAACATGTTGATGTACCATCCATCCCTTGCAGGGGTGAAAACATTCCCTGAGGAAATGACGAACCCCTACGTTAGCAGTTTATGTCATCACTAGTTGCTATGTTTGACAAAGCGACAAGTATATATGAAAACCTATGATAAACGAAAGGATACATTATGTTATATGCTATGACATACTCAATCTGATCTGAACATTAACACCAATGAACTTTACTGATAGCAGTTAGCGATAAGTTAACAATTAATTCACAAAATGACCAGTTAACAGTTACACCATCCATCCGTCGTTTCCCTGCCGAGAATGAAACCCTGAAATTAGACAGGACCTGAAGGGTGAGATGATGGCCACTGCTAGCCAGGCGGGTGCCCCCATATTTTCCAACAGCTGCTTTAGTAGCTATTACAAAATATATTTATGCTTTCAGAAATGTTTGGGGCTCATTTTTGAGAAGAATTAATCATTTTAACATCCTTACCAAGTATCGATACCAAAGTTTAGTGTTTGACAACCCTGGAGCACACAGAGAGTTTTTCCTGTTTTCTTTAGCTCTGCAGAACTCTTATATTCACACGCTATTAGCATCGAGTCCTACAGAGCCTAGTAGGTGGTCCAGGTAATCAGCTCAGGAAGCTGACGCCACCATGTGGTGGGAATGTGTCATTACTACCAGGTGTTAAAACAAGACAGTTGCATTTTCATTTCATGCAGTGAATTGACTTTTGAAAAATGAGACAAACTTGCATAGCATGCTGAAGAATGTAGGAAAATGCAATTTGAAGGTAATATGACAAGTCAGAGCAGAACAGAGAAGAACATTTTGGATTTATTCTAAAGTAAGACTAAAAAAAAGGCAGGATTTCTTTCAAACCCGGAACACCAGTTAAATAAATGACTTAAATAACTAATTATCCCCGTCTCAAATCTAATGCATTACCAGAATCGTTTATTCCTCACACTCTGATTAAATTTGAATTTTTAAGTGTTTTATTTTAATCTTTTTCTCAGTTTATTCGATCATAACTCTCCTCCTGCTCGTGTAGCTTTATCTAGGACATTTGCCTGATGCAGAGACGAGCAGAGGCACTCTCACCCGGCTGACTTTGACATGTAACACTTGCAGCAGAAAGCCGACAGCAGCAGCTACCTCGCGGTCTTTGCATGCGAGTCTGCAGGGGTTCCTCTGCCAGCAGTGACATTTGGAGTCTTTTGCTGACAATGATGCTGTTGTGGGTTATGTTTGTGGGTGTTTGTTTACATCCTGGTCCTTCTCAGAACTAGAACACGGATTTATTTGATACTAGTGAAATAGAAAAAGGATATTTTCCAGAGCTGGAGTGTAGAGAAGGGAGGGAACGGCTTTTTTACTATCTGAAATGTTGAAAAACACAGCAGACATAATGCTTTTATTGTTATTCTCTTTTTTCTTTTCCTCTCATGCCACCCCTCTCTGTTTTTTCTCCCAGTGATGGCCTTGGCCATGCAGCTGTGCCAGTGATCCTGCTGCTGCACATCGGGAAGAAGCAGAGACGCCTCGACAATCGACAACAACAACAACCCAAAAAGGCAGAGAGAGGAGCGAAAACCCACCCCAGCATAAACAAATGCCACCATGTACAGCGTGGAGGACCTGCTCATCTCTCATGGATACAAGCTTCCCAAGCACAGCATCTCCTCCACCCCGACCCCAGAGCTCGCTCCCCCGGCCGGCCAGCCGCCCCCATCCTCACCTCCGTCCTACAGCAAACACCACGAGCTCCTGGAGAACAGGTCCAGCCTGAGGACTGTGAATGGCTACGAGAGAAGACCGGCGGTTCCCTTTGGGAACAGCAGCGGAACGAGGGAGGCGCACGAGTACGGCGGCAGCTGCCCCAACAACAACAACGAAGCCAGAGACCGAAGCCAGCCAAAACGAGAGGGCGAGAACCGAGGCCAGGCCGACACCCACTTCATAGGAGAGTCCCTGACCTCTGACAGCGGGTGAGACCTCCACACCCGAACATGCCCTTTACCTTTTACCTTCAGTCCTTTTATTTAGTTACAGTTATATAATACTGCATAATGACAGTTAAAAACAAACAAGACTGAAATAGAACTGAGGAGGGAATCTACATTTTAATCAAATACAGGTACAGGTGAGGGGCTGTGGTTACCTGTGCTAACAGGGGGGGCTTGGACCCCTGAGCAAGGTCCTTAATCCTTTATCAGGCCTTCAGTAAGGCATGGCAAGGCAAGTTTATTTATATAGCACTTTTCAGGTTCAAGACAATTCAAAGTGCTTTACATAAGCATAGGAATTACAATAAGATCAATTAAACACAAACTCATTCATAGGAATTACACAAAATCAAAATCATTCAAAAACTGAGGTTAAGTCCAAGATAAAAAAACAGATCATGAGCTACTGTTCCACTAGTTTGCAGCATAATAGCTATGAGTTGCTTCTCTCTAAAAATACCACAGAAAAATAAACTACTTGAACAATTGTCATTGTTTCCAACTGGCTTATTTTGTGAAATATTTATTTTCTAAATGTAAATACCCTAACATCTAGAGAGAAAAGGAACGTTTCCAACCTGGATTTAAAAGTTTAAACTTTTGGTCAGAGTTTAATCTCTACTGGCAGTTTGTTCCACTTGTTTGCAGCATAATAGTAAATTATTTAGAAATGTCAAGCCCAGATTAGGGTGATTTTACGAGACTTTGAACCCTGGTTTCTTGTTTCTGAAATAACCATGTCTGTGCTGAAAATCAGTCTCAGTGAAAATATGTGAGAAGCATCTTTGCTGGCTGGTGGGGAGAGCCCCATGTGGTTCTATGATTTCATTGTTTGCATACCGAGGCTTGCATGATGTTATCAAACATGGTTCTTTGCCTGATAAAGGGTTAATCCCCCATCAACTGCTCCCCGGGTGCTGGAAATGGCTGCCCACTGCTCCTAGGCTGTGTCTCCTTGCCCGAGTGCACTGAAAAGTCCTGCACACTGGAATGTAGTCTGCACTTGCTTCATTTGTGCACCCTTTCCTGGAAAAGCGTTCATCCAAATGGAGCTTTGCACGTTTTGCACTTACCAGTAGTGACATATCCACCAAATGAACGTCTGCAAATTATAACATTAATCATGTGTTACAATATACAACTTATTCATTCCACACTAGATTTTCGTCTGTTTTTAGGGTAGCCGGGAGACTTTGCTCAAATCTGTGTGGAAGTGCACTCTGCACTTAAATGTAGTGCTTGAAAGTGCGTTAGTGCGCTGATTAGGACACAGCCGGATAGTCTCAGTTGTGTTGGCTTAAAAGCAGAGCATGTAGATATACATTGATAAATAAAGGTTTCATCATTTATTTACATTTGAATACTTGTTGAGTACCGATATGAGTACTAATAAGTCCCATTACAGTTTACTGGTTCATTGTGTGTTATGTAAGTTGGGTCATCCTGCAGCATCCTCTACTAAACCTGGAAAACTGTCAGAAATTTCATGAATAAGGACTGGTTACTGGGAGGTCTTTAAAAATGTTTAAGGATGAAAACAAATAAATTGTTTACATTTATGATTTACTACTGCACAAAATATCAATTACTGTAGAGCAGAACGTGTCCACCAGGGGGCAGAGGACTGCAACGTTTTCAGCAGCTTTTATTATAAAATGATCTAATCTATCTCAGAAACGTGATGGACAAATAGGACGATATGCTTTTCTCATGATTTGATTCTTTTATGATTTTTTTTGGACAACTTTAAGTTTGCCTTTTTAACCCCGGACCATGTGAAAAAAAAGAATCAGAACCATATTTGCCAAAAAGAAACCTTCACTGTGAAAATCAGTTTAAAGATTTATTCAGCAGCAGAAGCTACAGATGAAACTTTTAAATAGGGAAAACACAACACAGCAGCCAGGCAAGATACATAAAAAAAAATAGGGGGAAAAATGGGAAAAAAAACACAAACTTGGAAAGAAAAATTCATTTTTGTTAAAAAAAATAATTGTTTTTTAAAACAAAACAATCCTTTTTTTCTGTCACCGTTAATGAACGTGACATTAAAGGGTTAAAGTGATGACACAGTTCCTCGCTGTGAAGCAGCTTCATGCTTCATGAAATAAAATAATTCATCAAGGAGTTTTATTTGGGGCTTTGACATCATATCCTTAATGCTGGCGTTCAGTCCGCTCTCTTGCTTCTGCTTTTCCCCCTGTGTTTAACTTCCTCTCGTTTCCTTTCGACCCCCTTCTCTCTCTCTCTCTTTCTGTTCTTTTTAATGAAATCTTAAGCGGGCAGAGGACATTTTAACATTTCTGCGTATTTTAGTCAGCCACATGGGAGACTTATGTTTTTCAGAGCTCCTTTTCCCTCATAAAAAACCAACATAGCTTCCACTGTTTCACAAACGTTACACCTGCATACATAATACATCCTCTCATCAATAAAACAGCAGTCATATAGGGAATATTTAAATATGTATATGAAGGGAAAGCTAAATTTAGCTCGGTCTGGAGTTATGCAATTGAAACCCTCTTGGGTAGTGTGTGATAGTTCCCTGCTTCATCCAGTCTTCTTTTACCTTTATGCAGGGTTTTTGTGTGAAACCTCCCAGTTTCACCAGTTCCAGGGGTTAGCGAGCTAACAGACAGTCCGTCCAGCTGAGGCTTGTCAGAACTTGTTGTTTGGACGACTTTCTCTTTCTCCCTCCGTCTCTAAACGACGATGGCCGGCAGCCAGTGACCGAGCGTCTGAAAATAGGCGGATGACCTTCAGTAGCACCGCTGGTTGTTTCAGTTTTCCTCTCGTCTCTTTGCTGATTACTCATTCCTTAAGAAGAGCAATCTGCATTTTTTAAGTCTCTGGTCTGCTACTATCAAAGCTTCAAGGGACATTGTTCTATGATTTCAGTCTGTTGTTTGTTCGTGTTTCTTTTATTCGCCTCGTCCAAATTAATTTTCCCTGTTAGCTTTGCTTCAGATAAGGACTGAGCTTATCTTGGCTGTCCCATTAGACGGGACTCGGACTCAATTAGACTAATGACGGTGGCTCATCTTACATGAAACACTCTCAAATCCCTCAGACTGTTGTGGCTAGCTGCCCTCCTCTCTCTCTGAAAACATTCCAGGCCAGTGATGATCCTGGGACTGATAAGGACGTTCGGTAGCCGAGGCCTCCGGCCGGACGACACGTGTGCTTGCATGTTGTCATTATGGTCTGTGATGACGAGGCTGCACGGAGGGACTCCCCGTGTCGATTTGTCTGAGATCCTCTCAGGGTTATGGCAGCGTGCAGCTCGTTTTTTACCAGATTAAAGGCAACATGACAAAGCAGCGAAGCAGCTCTGATCCCTGATCTGCTTTGGAGGACATTGGAGGACTAACAGCCACAGTCTGTCATTGTGTAAGGTTTCCATTCTCCCCCCATAGAAACATGCCATTACCTAACATCACATGATACTTATAGCTATGTGTCTCCATCTAGTGGGACATGATGACTCTGTTCTTCAGTAGACTGCCGTCACAGAAACTGTGATCATGTCTGTTTGTTGCTGCTGAATGAAACAAGCCTGATTATTGGTCTGCTGTCATGTTTTATTATAAGAGCTTTAAATGGACCAAAACAGAGTCAGTTACTCAGCTTTATGGGGTCCTGGAGGATATTCCAGGACCAAAGTTGTTAAATAAAAAAAATACAATTCAACCGAGTTCAGCAGAATTTTGGGGAATTACTTAGAAAATCAGAATTTTATCATCAGATTTGCAGAGTAATAAAAAATGACTTGGACAGTCATAAATTCACACTTTCTCGGTATTTGGTTTCTCACCCTTTAGCATGAATGGCCGTCTCTAAAGGTTCCTATTAGCTACTCAGCTGTTAACTCCTGAACGCTTGCAGGATTCTTTTTCTCGATGGCAGATTTGAGACTCATCTCATCTCTGACCAGTTTAAAATCAACATGTTTTTCTTTGAAAACTATTCCTGTGTGCATTTGGATCTTTATCTTTCAGGAGAACCTGCAATCATCCACTTAAACTTTGTTTTCTCACACATATTTCAGCCTAAAATTCCTTGATAACCCTCTGATCTTACAATCCCGGTGATGGGGTCAAAGCTTCCAGCAACAGATCTGCCAGCAGGATTGACCATTGTGTCGTCTCCCTTCCTGTCCAAGCTTCATCTCACTGTCTGTAGACAAATTGCTGTTGTACATTGCCAAAAAGTTCTCTTCTTGTTCTGTCTGTTCACAGAACATTTTCCCAGAAGGATTTAGGTTTTTGTCCTGGTCTTCCTCAGCCTTGGTTCACAAAGCCTTAGCGTGCAGCATATTCTATGTCCTGTACCCTTACCCCGGATTGTTCAGGTCAGATTGGAGGTCCGGATGTTTTACAATGTGATTTTTTCCACAATTTGCAATTTCAAAGACTTCCTTCATCAATATTCCTCTTCCTGCAGCGTTCTTTCCAGTTCCACGCTTCCTGTTTCTTAATAACACTGAAGCAGGGAAACTGAGCTCCTTGGAGATGGTTTCATACCCTTAAGAGGTCTTGTTTTTTTTGTGTAATATCAGCCCCTCTGACGACCTCAGATATCTTCACTGTTGTAACAAAGGAACAGGAAATAATAAAACCCTCAAGTCATCATGGTGATCAGGACTTTGTTTATGTTTTCTCACAGGTTTTGTGACGGTGCCAAAGGTCCTCAGTCACAGTCCAAGGATGTCTCCTACTGGAGGAGGAGAGGGCAAGACTTCAGTGTGCTGCTGGACTACGCTGACTTCAGAGAACCCTTTGGAGGGGGACAGGCTTGCTTGTCACCTACTATGAGGCAGGAAGGGCCTCATCAGGCAAGAAGCCAAGAGCTCCTTGTAGAAGACCTTCAGATGGCAGCTCAGGAGAGGCAGCGCTGGGCAGCTCAGGCTCAGGCTCAGGCTCAGGCTCAGGCTCAGGCTCAGGCTCAGGCTCAGGCTCAGGCTCAGGCTCAGGCCCGCTGTAGAGAGAGGGAAGCGGCTCTCCATCAGTGGAGAATGGTGAACGAGCGGAAATGTCAGAGCCTGGGGACAGACGAGTGGCATCCAGCCGTAAGCTTTGCCCCCCAGCTGTCTCAGAGGGAGGTTGAGCACTGGACACAAGAGCAGCAGCGGCTTCATGCCAGGACACCAGAGGGCATGGTTGTCCACCCCAGGACTAAACTCAAATCCCAGTCCCTGCCCAGGATGCTCCCGCCTGAGAGCCTGCAGTATGTCAACATTGCTTTGTCCAGCCAGGACCTGCACCGGAGAATGAATGGCCACCCACTGACCCACCACCGCCTGTACCGAGCCCCCCGCTGGCCAGAGAACGGGAGGCCGGCTAGTGCCAACCAGCTCTCTATGACACCAAAGCCCCGCTTCACCCGCCCTCCCAGACCTCCGTCGTACGAGATGCACCAGCAGATCAGGGGAAGCTGCGAGGTGCTGTCTGGCAGAGAGTCAGTACCTCCGCAGGCCAGGGACAGAACGCCGCTCCCCATTTCCAGAGCACCCGACCCCCAACTGGACTGCTTTGCACAGGACTCTGGACCCCCAGTATACATCCCCCCGCCATCATATAAAAGAGCTCCTATAATGGCTGGGGGGCACCGGGGTTATGGACAAATTGCAGTTGACTACAGGTATGTTTTTTTTTTATTTCTTGGGCCTAGAATGAGACTGCATGGCAAAGAGGTAGGAGGAGTTTAATGCTTTAACACGTACAAAATGTTTAACTGTTGTTACAAATGTTAGGATGAGGTAGATTTTACCCATGATGGCAAAATGCGGTGTCTGACTGCCCTACGCATGTTTCAGAAATAGACGTAGCAATGTCGGAAGGTTTTAATTGGAGAACATTGTATATAAGATAATGATATACATAATTTTTATTTCTGTGGTTATAAAGCTAGAAGTTATGCCTCTTTTTCCTGTTGTATTGTGAGCTTTGTGTGTTTCTTGTAAACAGCAAACCATAAGCTGACCGGCCTCCTGATACAGTTCAGGAAGAGAGGGTGCTCAGTCCATTGGGTTGAAAACATGAACCTTTGCCTTTACCCACTTTTTAAAGGCGAAGATGTGGGCTAAGGGGGAGAATTGAGATTGGGCCTTAAAGTGTACATATCATGCTTTTAAATCCTTCCTTTTCACATGTAAATCATTAATTTATGGTTTATGTAAAGTAAAACTGCAATCCTTTGGTATGAAATCGTTGTTCGTATAGCTCCACACACCCTTTCTTAACCCCTGTTCTGAGGTGTTTCTTAACAGTCAATGAAAGCAGCTCGATTTGATGCTGTCTCTTTAAATCTGAACAGACATTTCACCAAGCGTTTTTTTCTCAGTTTGACTCCGCCCCCTTAGCCTCTTAGCCGCTAACGATCGGCAGATAATGTTTTTCAAAAATAACGTGACCATATTTAGCGGAACCGCAGAAAATACAGTGATGCAATAGATAGGAAATAGTAATAGAGAATGGATAAAAAACTAAACAGACTGAAAAATATTACCCAAAAAGAATAATAAGATAACCTGTATATGCAGCACCGGAAGTGAATAAATTACATTTTTCTGCACTCCTGAACGCTCGAAAAACACAAAAACAGGTATTTAAGGGCTTAAAAAAGTGGATCTTGCATGATATGTCCTCTTTAATCTGAGTCTATTTCTGTTTGTTTTTCCTTTAGAAGAAATGAAAACTGACGGTGTGAGAGCCAACTCTTGCTTTTTAGTTTCTGCTGATGTGAAGTAGAAATCCCAAAAAAAACTTGTGACAGTATGTAAAATATAAATAATGACAAATGAGCGAAAACAAATGACAAAAGATTTCCAGATCTCATCGACAGATATTTATTCCCAGTAGAACATGAAAACTTATCAGATGAAACAGAGACATTTTGGATCTAATGCCAGCAACACATCTACAAAAAGTAGCTCCAGGCTGGTGTTCAGTATCGTGTCTGTAAACATCTGGGAAGTAAGGAGAGCAGGAATGTCGTCCCGTTCTGGTCTGATCAGGATTCTAGCTGCTCTCCAGTCCTGAATCATCATCCTGATGCTCCAGATGTAAAAACGTTTGGGAACCATTAGGATATTTGTACTTCTTCTTCCAGTAAAGCACAGTTATTGATTAATCTGTCATTTCCACCGCAACTGGTGGAGTTAATTTATAATTTCAGCCTTGCTGAGTCAGTGTTGTCTTTGTGTGACCTTCTTTTTTCCCTCTAAGGTATAGAGGGGACTTATATCAGCAGATGCAGGTGACTCCAGACGGCTCCCACTGGTTCATCAGATATCCAGCTGGTTCCTGGCCTGATCCCCATAGAGAGAGATGTGTGTCCAGCCAGAAGCAGCTTTACCCTGTGTACTCCATCCAGGAGCCCCCAGGAGGAGGAGGAGTACAATGCATCCCTTTTGATGATCCCCGTATCCGTCATATTTCCTCAGCTCTGGGTGGCAACTCCCTGACAGACGCTGACAAGATCCGCCACATCCGTAATGAGCTTCCCAGTGTCACCATGTCGGAGCCTGCGCCCGACAACAGTGCCTTTCTGCCCCCGCCACTGGGGCCTTTCATCACTGCCAAACTGGCAGATGAAGCTAACCAGACACCTTCTGACTATGACAATGACAATAAGAGGTGGCAAAACAATTTGCACAAAGAGACCGTCGATAACTTGCCGCCAACTGACCAAAACTGCAACAACAGACATCCCAAAATCCAGCTTTCCCCTCTCTCGCCCTCTTCAGCCTTTCAGGCCCCATTGGCAAGAGCCTCTTCTCATCAGGGCCCCAGCTCAGGCCAGGTCTTCACCGAAACCATCACCCAAGTCAAGAAAATTGCACCGGATTCAAGACCAGAGAGCATCAGGAACACCAAGAGAAGAGTTAGTGAGACCATATTCTGCCTCGTGTCTGTTCCCGTTCGCACACCAACCAACTTCAGTAAAACCCTGTCGGCGGATCCGAACAACAACGAGGCAATAACAAACCTGACTGTGGCCAACACTTTCGCTGTCGGACTCAGAGAGAGCCCAAACATTCGTAGCAAGTCTGTGAACGAGATGCCTTTCAAGTCCTGCTACTCCCATTTTCACAACAGCAGTACTTCCTCAATGAGCAATTACAAAAGAGCTCCTTTGAGGAAGGAGATCATAGATGCCTGGGCACTCCAAGCAAAGGAAGACAAAAAGTTATGCTATGCTGGGTCCTGGCCTGGAAACCAGTACCGTAATCAGGAAACTCAGACTGGCTCACCTCTGACAGTGGTAAAAAGTCCAGAGTGCCATCACCCAAATTCTGAGCAGGAGCCTGTTCAGTCTGCCTCACATACAACCACTGATTGTGGGGTTGGGACTGACGGGAGCCCCCCTTACGGCTACCCTATGGCAGGCCAGAAAAACCTTCATCCTTCCAGCAACAGTGCTTTCTCCCGTCTCAGCCTTAGCCCAACACAAACACCGTCGCTTCAGGACCTCCAGCAGGACCCTTCCTCCCCTTCCAAGGTGCAGAATCATGGAGAACAGCAGCCATCCTCTCCTAAGAAGAGGGTCCCCCCCGAGAGCCCAGAACAAGTGGTGTTTGGTCAGTTTCTCTTAAAGCCAGTGAACCGGCGACCCTGTGACGCCATCGGTGAATTGGAGACTATCAATAAAGAGATGGAAGACACAATCAGCAAGAGACCCAATGTGGGCCGGTGTACAGATGATCTTGGGCTAAATAAGAAACTTACTTGGTTTAAATCAGGAGCACACTTGACTGGTCCAGAACCAGGCCGGGAGGCAATCAGTCTTCCTCCAATGCACATGGAAAAGGCCAGCAATATAAAGAAGAGATCAAAGTCCTTTGCTTCTGCTGCTGATATAGATTCCATGGACCCAAGAAGCAGTTTCCCCAGGACACACGCCAACAACATGACACCAAAAAATGAGCTATCCGCACTCCCGCACCCAAGTACCAACAGCCTCCTGTCTTCTGTCTCCCTACACAACGAATCAAACCAGCTCTACAGGCAGGACATCCCAGTTCCACAGGAGTCCTTACTGAGGGATGTGGGGCTGACCGTGTACACAGAAACTCCTGGTGGTCCAGGAGAGCCAATGCAGCGCTCGCTCTCTGTCCCAACTACACTTGATTATAAGACTCTTGGTCACTCGGTGCAGCTCTCCTGTGTGACCAAGTCGGTATCTGTTGAAAAGAGCAGTTGCTCTGAGCACAATTCAAATAAAGAGCTTAAACATACAGCGAATGGTGAGCGAAAAGTTAAATCTGCCACTGTTTCACCTTTCAGGCGGGAGGTGATTGCAAGACTAGGAGAGAGTAAGGGAGATACTTTGGAAATCCTTCAGAAAGACAGAAAACAGCATATCACAAAGCAGACAAGTCTGATGTCTTTGGATGTTGAGGATGATGGAAGATATTCCCTCACTGAACTTCTGACCTACAAAAATGACTCAACAATGGCAGATAAGCACTTAGAGAGCTTACTCATTAAAGAAAAGGCTAATTCTTTACCTGCAGAAGACCTCAGTAACTTATACGAGGTCAAATATGGCAAAGGAATCCCAGAAAATGAGTCCATAGAGGCGAGGGCAGCAAGGATCCTGGGTATAGCCGTTCCGGTGGAGGCCTTAGTGGAGGCTGACAAACAGCCGGGGGACAGCCAGGAGGACGGAGGGGCCATGTTCGCTGTGGAACCGGCAAGTCCAAATGCAGAGATGGAGCAAGTGATAGAAGAGTCTGAGGAAGTAAAAGAGGAGTATCTGATTGTCCAGGGAGCATACACAAGAGAGGTCAAGGAGACGCTTTCAGGTATGGATCAAGAAGATGAACTAAAGCACATCAGCATCTCCAGCGATGGTGGAGACAACCGGTGCACTGAGACTCAGTCAGTGCTAGATCTTCCAGAGTTCCCACCAAGTAAGCTTCTTTTGTCTCTGCCACCCAACCCCGAGGAGACGCCAGCTCTGAGCATACACAGCGAGGAGACGAAACAGACAGATGGAGCTTGCAGACAAACTGATTCCTTACATACCATGGATCCATCTGGTACATCTCTGACCAGGGCAACCACAGACACGAAGGCCAGCCAGAGAGAGCTGGACTCAGTATCTCCAGTAAAATGCCTCGTAGGTCCAGAGTGTGGAGGAGAAGTCAATTCCAAAGAAACAGAGGAGGTAGGAAAGGATTTTGAAGCTCAGGAAGAGTCTAAGGAGGAAGTTGTCAATCAGCAGGTAGAAAAAGAGGAGGAGGAGAAAATGGATGAAAAGGGTCAAGCGGAGGTAAACCGAGACAAACATATCGAGTTGGGAGATCTTGACGGACCAAAGGAAGAAAATGAGGAGGAGCAAAGACTGGAAGAGAAAACTGAAGAGTCGACAGTGGAAACTGAGCAGAGTAAAGAGGTTAATGTTGAATTCAGAATGGAATCCGGGAAGGTGGAGGAAGACAAGGAAAGTCATCTGCGGAAAGTTGACCGTAGCACAGCAGTGGTGGGCAGAGGTGAGGCTACGCGGCATGCAGTAGGAGGAAAGGTGGCCAAAGCAAAGCAGCGCAGCAGGCTCCAGAAACCTCCTCTGCTTCCCAAACCTCGTAGCGTTCCCAAGAGAGAAATTACGCTGCCACTTAGCTTCAGCACTGGGACCTGTGGCCCCACAAACGTGGAGGATGAGGAAATGCTCTCTGCCTCAGGTGGGTACAAAACGGTTCAAAGATGAACCATTTCATACACTTATGCCCGTTCAGATGCATCCTATTTAGGTCACATTCCTTAACCTGTTACTGTTAGTGAGTTATTTCTTGATTCGGATGCTAGTTTTTGTTCGATGGCCAGTGGAGGAAAACACTGTGGTGTGGTGGTTAGCACCGTTGCCTCATAGCAGGAAGGGAAACCTCAGATGGGATGTTTCTGTGAGGAATTTCCATATTCTGCTAGCATACTCTTTCCTACCCATGGACTTTTCTAGCAAAATGGCATTTCCAAATCAGAGTTTTATTAGAAGTGCTGTTTCTTTCCATTTAGTCCCCAGTGTTCATGACTTCATTCTTTAATTTTCCAGTTTAGTATGTAATGGTTACACAGGCCTATATTGTCGCTTTGTCTTTAAATTTGTGGTCAGTGTTCACTTGCAACATCAGACAGTTTCTTCAGTACTGCACTAATGGATGTTCTTGATGGGACTTTTAGCCGGAGTTTACGGTTTACTGGGACTGGGACAGAGCTAACTTTACCCAATTGGAGTTGGACTATACTGGAGTTTTTCCTTTCGACTTGTAGGAGCCCCACAGAGATTAGTTTTTTTACCCGTTGTCTTTGGTTCTGCACGTTTCTCCTATTTGTACTCCATAAGCATGGATTTTACAGCAACACACACTTTGTACCAGAGAGCAGTGAAGGAAGTTTGCAAAATGTCTCCACCTTTTGGTGGTAGGAACACATTACTACCAGGTGCTGTTGTAACCAGGCTCATAATGGCACAACTGTTCAATTAATTACTAGATTTCTTACCACAAAACAACCAAATAACCATAGCTCACAGTGCTGAGTATTGCTATGAGGAAAACACTGGAGTTAAAAAATACTTTTAAAAAAGTAAAAAAACAGAAATCAAATCAAACCTAAAAATGACCACAACAAATAAGGACCATAAGTATAAAAATATAAAGTTTATAAAAAATACTGTGATAAAACAAAGTAATAAAAAACTAAATAGAATATAATAGAACAGAAAAGTTTTTACATTAAATAAGTTGCCTAAATAAATAATCAATTAAAATAAGTAATTAAGTAAAAAGTATAATAAAATATGTTAAATGAAAAGGTTAGATATTAAATAATAATAAATGAATAATGTTAGAATAGTAGTTTAACTTTAAACCAACCTGAATAGGTCTTGAACCTCTTTACACAGACGAAAGCTGTACTGCAGTGATGCCATAAGGTTTAGTCCTAGAAACTTAACATTATGATTTGAAAGACCATTAACCATTTAAAGCCCCAGTGTGTAATTTCAGCAACATCTAACAGTCAGATTGCAGATTTACAACAACAACAATTCTAAGCAATGAGAATGTTTTGACTTTGATGTGATTTTGAATAGACTTTCGTAAAATATGTATTTATGAAAGCAATACCTGACTTTGATTCATATAAAGCCAAATTAGTTAAACACTGTACCTTTAAAGCCCGGCCAAAGAGAAAAGTTGGGATAAAGTCAAATTTTATTAATCTTAAGTCTTATTTAACAAAATATGAACAAAAATATTATTTGTATATTTAGTATTTATTACAATTTCTTGTGTGCTGGTATCCACCAGGGGGCAAAAGACTGCTATGGTTTTTACTATAAGGTCACAGAAACTGTATCAGATATAAAAATGGCCTTATTACGAGGTTGTCACATTTATAAACAACTAAATGAATCATAAAATAAACCCTGAGGTGCACCAGGAGCCAATGCAATCTTTTTAAAACTTATTTTCTGATCCCATGTCCGGGTCCTGGTCATGGTCTGAACATGTGTCGCTGATTTCTGGAGTCATTATAGGTTCAGAACACCAGCGAGCAGAATCTACTCTACTAGAAATAAAAGCATCCTGGTTGACATACTGTACAGTACTGTTTGCAGCTGAAAAGAATTCCACTTTCCTCACTATTTAACATCAAATATTTTCCGACTCGTTTAGATGCTGTTGTCTCACCTTTTCTTTCCTGTCTTTTGTCATCAGACTCTTACGACCCCAGTCGGGTGGAGAGGGTGTAACCCCCTTCACTGCCTTCACCACTGTGGAAATCTATCTGCTCTACAGCTTTTTCAGCAACAAAGACTTCCAGCTGACATGGCTCAGTCAGCTGACTGTCCAGGTGCTGGAAGACACGCCAACAAAACAAAAAGCATAGCCGCTCTCGAAGTCATTTCAGAGGCGGCCTCAGCGGTTGAGGGGTCATTTTTTTATTTTTTTT
>JBAMHT010000018.1:19733637-19743665 GCA_037177075.1 Craterocephalus fluviatilis
AGTAGTGCTAATGTTGCTGCTGCTTAATGATGCTGAGCTGCAGATAACACACTGAACGCTGTAATCCAGCCTCTCACAGGACAGCAGTTCTCATATCTGTGCATATATGGGCGCGTGAATCTCGTCATCAACATTCAACAGTTCGTTTGCTGCTTAGATCATCTTTAAATAAAACCAGATTTTAAGGATTTGCAAATCTAAGTAATATTTTATTCCCAGTAGAACGTCCTTCTCTCCTGAGGGTTCGGACACGGGGAACGTTTTCCTCCTGCACACAGGATTTGGCTTTTTTCCTCTTTTTTCCTGAAATGTTTGAACACGAAGCAGCGGCGGGGAAACGGCGTTCCACCCAGCGGGATATCTGGCGGGGACACATTTTCTTTACGTGATGCCACGTTCTTATTTTATGTAAATAAAAGTCTGGGCGCCGGGGAAGGCAGAGCTTATCTGTCAACTTTGACTATTAACCTGGGTGACGAGCGCGGGCCGGCTGCTTTTATCTAAATTGAAAAACAGAGTTATTTGAATATCATGGGGAGAATGCAATATAGTGCGGCAGGGAAATCGCTTGCTTTCCCCATTTTTCTTGGCAGAGATAAGACTGTATTTAGCAGCTTGCCGACAGAGCTTATGAGAACAAAGCGTTTCGGGGCAAATAATTCCCTCTTTTTCAAACGTCCTCCTGTGCTTTTAATGGAATCCTTTAATGGCGAAAGGAAATTTATATCAAGTGATTACTCTTGTGGCGTTGCGGCGTTATTACCTGTCGGAAAATGTAAGAAGGCTGTCTCTCGGTATGCGGCGGATGTTTGTTGACATCAAACAAGCGTTGATAGATATATTCACTCAGAGAGACGATGGCGGCTCGTCTCTGCTTCCTAAATAAAGAAACTAAAATGTTGGAGGATCCAGCTGCAGTCATGGACCTTCATCACGAAGCTCCAGATGTTTAGTACATCCGCTTTTCTTACTGAGGCGATGGCGACAGGTCTGCTGTTAATGCAGAACATCCCCAGCACACAGAGATTCCTCCTGCTTCTCTGATCTTCTCCATGTTTAGAGCCAGTGTCTCAGACTGGTGAACCTCTGTCCATCTAAGAGACTCTGTCTCTCTGAGACACTGCTTCATGCCGGGTCATGTGACTGACCCATTGCCATGGCAACCTTGTTAGTCAACCAATGACTTTTCCAGCCTTTTGTTCCAACTTTTTACAGACGTGTTGCTGCATCAGATTCACAAACAGCTCAGATTTTCCATGAAATTATAAAATGTCTCAGTTTCAGTGATAAGACGTTTACGTTCTACTGGGAATAAAATACGATATTTATGTTCTACTGGGAATAAAATACGATGTTTACGTTCTACTGGGAATAAAATACGACGTTTATGTTCTACTGGAAATAAAATACGATGTTTACGTTCTACTGGGAATAAAATACGATGTTTACGTTCTACTGGAAATAAAATACGATGTTTACGTTTCACTGGGAATAAAATACGATGTTTGAATCTTTCCTTCACATTCCCATCTGGTTGGAGAGAAGTTCAGGCAGACTCCTGCCAAACTCAGCCATCCGACTGTCTTCATGACCAGCTATCCCAGTATCCAACAAACACACGTTGGCAGCAGGCTGCTCGCTCTATCCGCCACATATCGTATATCTGTCTCTATTCGCCATGCTGTCTCTGTCATCATGTGCTCGTCTGCCCAAACATTCGTAGCTTTGTGTTGTTTCTCTCCACCTCCGTCTCTCTTTACATCATATATCACTTGCGGACTTGGAGAACACTCCGGGTCTTACAACCAGTTGCTTTTGCATCAAAGTGTAGTAGTTTGGTGTGCAGGTGGTGATTAGGTCTTCACACTGTGCAGTCAGCGGCGGCCATTAGCCCTGTCTGTTGCTCGGGTTGCCATGCAGAGATGAGATGAAGCATGGACGGGTAAAGCGTGAGGATGTGAAAGCCATGCATCCGGAGTTGGACCTGCGGTGGACAAGCGGTCTGTGTTTGATTGTGGCGACGGTTGGTTGCACCTGGACCGATCCGTCCTCCTCGCTGAAGTCATTTTACATCCCTAACTAACATCTTTCAAAAAGCCACTTGGCCTCTCCTCCTCTCCCATACGGGTGGAATTTATCAGAGAGCGTGACGCTGAAATATCAGCGAACATGATATTGGAGGCCTCCGTCCCTCTGACCTTTTTTTCATGTGGACGGGTGGTTTGGACTTTGCTGACGGGAGGCTTGTGGGCTCCCGGTGTTACGTTCCAGTGCATGCCTCATATATTACTCTTCCACGGTCTACCGCTGTTGGATCCCAACTAGAATGCTGTTGGACCGGTCACATGTTGTGTTTAAAGATCAGTAATGCAGCTCATAAGTCTGCATATTTCAGCGCCTGGTAGCGGAGGCCGCATGGCCAGGCATGACTTTCTGTCCTGTGTCGTGCTGGCTGTGCAGAAGGGGCCCTAAACACTTCTTTTGTTTGGCTCCTCGTTTTGGGAATCTTCCCACCCACTGTCTGTCTAGAGCTTTTCCCTTCGGTTAAAGGATATATGCCTATGTGCAGGAATTGTCGTTGCTGTCATTTTTATTTATTTCTTCCTCTTGCAGAGTGACATTGTTCCCCGTTTTTGATGTCAAGTGTCGTCCTTCTGTCTGCTTCCACGCTGTATTTACACCGCTGTCTTATGCTTCTTCACTAAATGCTTCAGTTCATTTCTGTCCGTATATTCCTTCGCTACACTTAAAGCCGCCTTTCCTAAGGAATAAATCAGGGCCTGAATGGTTAGTCAGCGCAGTCTGCAGCTGCCACCCGTGTCCGCCACCGTTTTTCTTCCTTGACCTGCTGATGAAGCTCCCACATGTTGTCGCAGCGCTGCTGCAGAGCCGTCTGCTGCAGAGCCGTCTGCTGCACCCTGTGAACGTTGCGTTCTCGGTTTCATAAAAAGATATACGAGGGTGGTCGATAACTCATTCAGCACCTGCACAGAGGAAACCCAGAGTTTGTTTCCTGTGTGTTTTAACAAGCTCATTTTCACCAGACTTGCGCTGTTTTTGTATCGGCTAAAAGAGAGAAGTGGATTCTTTCCTTATCCAAACTGTAAAGTTACAGACACGCTTGTACGTTTGTCGTCCTGGCTGTGGTGTGTCTAACTTCCTCATCGCGGGAGACGCAGACACACTGAGTAGCATGCAGACACCAGGAAGCAGCAATGCTAACATGTAGCATAGCAACATGCTAAAATCTAGCATAGCAGTTTGCTAACAAGTATTATAACAGATTAGGGGGAGAGATGACCAAGCATTAGCATTTTTGCTTTACTTCTTCCTAGGATTACTTTACTCATTCCAAGGATTACTTTACACATTCCCTAGGACTACTTAACCAATTCCTAGGATTACTGAACTAATTCCTAAGACTACTTTACTCATTCCTAGATTACTTTACTCATTTCTAGGATTAATTTACTCAGACTAGATTACTTTAATCAGTCCTAGATTACTTTACTCAATCCTAGGATTACTATATGAATTCTAGGACTACTTTACTCATTCCAGTGATTACTTTACTCAGTCCTAGGATTGCCTTATTATTTGTAGGATTACTTTACACATTCCTCATATTACTTTACTCATTTGTGATTACTTTTCTCCTTCCTACATTACTTTTACGCATGTTACTTTAGGTAACAAGTTACTTTATACTCATTACTAAAGTAAAGTGTTTTTTAGGATAAGCTAACGTTTCCATGTCCTGCTGTGTTCCGGGTGAACTAAATCAGACGCAGTAACACAAAACTGTATTCTGTTACTTCTGTAGTAATCTCACATATCGCAGCTTTCTGCTGAGACCAGGATTACACACACAGACCTCGTCAGTCTGAATATCTACTGCATTTATTTCTGGTTTGTCGTTTAGGAGATGAGGCAGAAAAGGTCCTGGTTTAGTAAGCAGTGCTGATTTTTCTGGGTCATATTTGACTAATTTAGCTTTTGTAGATTATTCTGAGTTCTGCACAGCCCTTTAAAAACTCCCAGTGGAAGCTGAGATATGTGCCTTGTAACCTGATGCATGTCATATTTAACACATTGTGTCTGTGTTTTACATAAAGCAGCTCAGGGTGATGTGGGCGTGAGAGGGGAAGTGCTGCTTGGCAGTTAAAGTGGCTACTTCCTGCGTACAGGAAGCTACGGAGGGTCTGGCCTCGCTTGTTTTCTCTGAAGATCGTTTCCCCCGCAGCATCGTGCTGGACTCCTGGACCTCAGGACCAGGCCCGGTCCAGCTCCAGCCACAACAGAACCCTAGTGGTCCGCACCACCAGACACTGCCAGCTCCACTACACTCAGCCAGCGCACCAGAGGGTCCAGAATAGTCTGGCCATATCAGAGGAAATGAAGCCAGGCCGGCCTTACAAGAAGGGCTGGTCCACCCTTTGGTGGGAAACATTCGGCCCACTTTCGCTTTGTTGTTTTTTCTTTTTTCTCCTATTTTCTGCCATTGTCTGAACTGGACACGGTTACCATCTGAGCATGTCCATACGCTGGTGTGTGATTTTCAGGCTTGTTTCCTCCTTTCCCAGCCCTCTTCCATCTCTTCGTCTATGTCCTCCAGCCCTCGGCTCTTCTATTTAATTCCAGTTTTCAGCCTCCTTGTTTAGCTCCTGGCTCCTCCACAGCTCTTTGTGTTGCTGTGTGAACTCTGTGACCTGGAGAAAGCTCTGATTTAAACTGACAAAGTGACCTCATGAGGCGGTGAAATCCCACACGATGTCGTGATGCGGACTCTCCGTTGATGTGCTGCAGGCCCGTTGCTGTCACGCATCCGTGCCAGGACTCTGCAGCTATCCTGGCTGTTCTCAGAGATGTTTACAAGTCATTTTTTGCAAATCATTTTCAGTCTAATCAATGTTCTGCTGCCTGGTCCTCCTGGAGGCACGTCATTGTAATATCTAAAGAATTTAGAATCTCTGTAAACATGCACCTGACATATGAAAGGGAACCAAATCCATCTGGATCCACAGAAATATAAGAAAAGTTTTTTGGTTTTTTTTCCTTGAATCTAAACAAAAAGTGCTGTGAAAACTGCAGTCAGGTGTTTTTTAAAAATATTTCTTTAACTCAGTTAAATAACAAAACAATGTTCTATTTCACTAAATTATAATGTAGGAAATTTTGATTCACAATTTTTCCTTTTCTTTAATGGAAGGGGACAAATAATTTTGCAGACACGTGTCTGCAAAATCCACCGTTTCTTCTCTCAGCTTACCGTTACAGTGACTCACCTCACCAGGTGTGTTTTAGACTCAATGCAGATGCAGCTTTAATCACTGGTTCCCAAACTTTCTGAGCCAAGCCCCCGAAGATGACATATCTTGGTGTTCGTAACCCTCCTTTCTGCGATGACTGTTATTAATTAATTGTTTAATGTAGCCCAGCATCCTGATTCCTCCACAACTTTTAACAGTGCCTATTCTTTGCCACATTCTATCCATCGATCTATCTGTCTGTCATTAAATTTAGATTTATCTCTTAGTTAATGCTTTACTTAGTTAATGCTTTACATTTTATGCTTTATATTTTTCTCAATTATCTGGCGACCCACAGTTTGGGAACCCGTTGCCTAAATGCAGCTCCAGTCTGTCGTAGATGGTAAGTGGACTGTACTTGTATTGCTCTTTTCTAGTCATGTGACCACTCAAAGCGCTTCCACACTTCATGTCTCATTCAGCCATTCATACATTAAGCATTCACACACCCGATTGGCAGTGTAGGGCATTCAACATGTACATGTACATGTAGCAAAGGGGATATGGGAAAAAACCTGTTTAGTAGCTGACAGCTCCATCCAGCTGAGCTACAGCCGCCCACAGAGAGAAGTGAGGCGCCGATGGGACAGATGTGTGTTTGCAGCTGGAAAGCAGGACAGGTTAGAGCAGCCATGCAGCAGAGATGCATCCATGCAAACCATCAATCGCTTCCACATGGAAAGCAGCAGATGACCTGACCCAGGTTAGCTAGCCGGGCTGCTGGACCAGCTCTGATCCTTCGGCCGGGTCCAGGTGAGTGGGTCCGATGGGTCCGGTTTGTTTTCTCAGTCACTCCCCTCTGTGCTTGCAGACTCCCGCTGAGCGCTGCCCGGGTTTGTTTGGACACTCCAGCTCCACCGTGAATGTATTTATTGTTTCTCCACATAATGATTGTTCACTCAGAGGCTCTCAGACAGAGCGGGGCTGTGTTTGAGTCTGAGGAATCGTCTTCAGATCCGTTACTAAATGAGCGTTTGAGGCACGCAGCCCAGCTCCAGCTCCAGCGCCTGACCTTTAACGCACCCCCTGCTTTAATGAATCACAGCAACACTGAAGAGCCGAGCAACTAACAAGTATCTGCTACTACTCTCCATCAGTCTCGCTCCAGGACTCTGTTGTGTTTGGAAGCAGCCACTCGCTCTGAGTGTTTCGCCTCCCCCTGTTTAATGTTGAAACCATCAGCAGGCCGGTCTGCTTCTCTTTAAAATGAATTTGAAATATTCATTCCTTGTGTAAGCTGGGTTAGTAAACCCCCAAAGGCCTGGTGGATTTCAGCATGTGTTGCTTCTCTCCCCGTCACCAACAAACCCGGCTCATGCTATGGCGATGATCTGCAAACGGGCCGCATTGGTCCGGATGACGTCATCTGGTCTGCAGCCAAGCCTGCTCAGCTCGCTCGCTCGGATTCTTTTCAGCTCCGTTGCTTTTTAGACAAAGAAACAAATGCTGACATCCAATCAGAGCAGCAGACAGTTTATCCTGAACGGAGGTTTGGTTTAAGCAAGGCCACATGCGGCCGGGAAGATGTGCAGATGGAAAGCCTCCTAAGGCCTTTGCAGCGTCTGCTTATGCAAAGGAAGGAGCTTGGTTTGCTGATCACAACCTGGTGGGGTTGGAGTTGCCTGACATCAGCAGCTTTCCTCCCAATCCCATTTTTTTTACAAATTATTTGGGTGTTGATTTGATTCAAATAACAATTGTTTTAGTTTTTTTTATACAAAACAAATTTTGTTTGCTAGTCCTTGTTCTTTTTTTCTGTCTTTCTAAATGTAAATTAGGAAAACACAACATATTATCCAGACCATCATTCTGCTGCTATGACGGATTTAAAAAGCAACTTATTTTTAAACCAAAAATCACTAAATTGTGAAACAGAAATTGGATATTAATTTGAATCTTTTCTTTTCTACCACCCTCAGTATCTGTATTTTTTAAGCGTGAGGAATTTTTGCAGGTGTATCCATTTAGACGTATTCAGCAAAACTGTCAGACAGTTTTTTTCATATGTCGTGATCTAACGGGGAACATGTGACCGGTTTGTTTGCCATAAGGATGGCAGGGAATGTGTGGTTTTCATGTATTGTCTGTGGTAACTTATTATGTTCAGTTCTGTTTTATTTCAAACATATCATATTAAAAACATTTTAACATAAATTGTTTGTTACGCTTGTTACTGCGTATATAAATTGCATCTGTCAGTTTATTTTCATACTAAAGTTCATATTTATAATTATTTATAATTATGCAGGGTCCGAACCACATGTCTGACGATTATAACAAATCAAATCAGTAGAAAATTGAGCAAGTTATGGTTATTTAAAATTACATGTCCCATCAATATCAATCAATCAATACTAAGTTGACTGTGGTAAGATGGCCGCCTGGTGTGGTCGTCTCCCACTCCATGGGCCAGCAGCGCGAGCGAGTTAGCTAGCCTTTATTAGGGATATCTATGGATTTACCAATCTCATTCCACTTCACCTAATCCCTGAATTCTTCATCTTTGGTACAGGAGCAGCATTTAGTTGGTACAAACCTAGAGCTCCCTCTGGTGGCTTCAGACAGTAACAATTGCCTCTTGGTTAATGTCTGCCACTATAAATTAACTTTTAAAAACAAACTAACACAACATTCTCAAGTCACACCTGACTTTACCTGATTTATAAAAACAATATATATGATTAATTGATCGTTAATTCTCCTGATGATCGATGAAGATGATGGGCTGGGGTTGGGGTTGTTTCTAATGTGGGGAAGCGGTCTTCCTCAGAAACAGGAAATGCTGGGACAAAAGCAGGAAGTCAAGGTGATGCTAAAATGTTTCCTTTGCTTCCTCTAACAAGTTTCTCAGTTTTATTTTGGTAAAATAAACTCTGATTCTGGCCATGCTTGTGTTCACACTCACGTTCAGCACATGCTCTTTTCAAACATTCTGTCTTTCATTGTCAGACTCCAGAGGCGTGCACATCTGTGTGAGTGCATGTGGGGTTTATGTGTGTGATGTTGCATGCATTCAGTCATACCTGACCTTCCTCCCCCCTTTTCCCCTCTGTCTGCAGGTCTGTATGAGCTGCTGGCGGCCCTGCCATCCCAGCTTCAGCCTCATGTTAGCCGGCCCGAGGACAACACCTTCCTCCAGGACATGTTTGGGGAGAGAGGCCTCCGCTCGCTAGTTAAGGTAAAGAAAAAAGCCCCGGTGTACTTACTGTAAGTTTAGCTAAATGTTCGTTTGTAGGCTCTCTGCTCTTTCCAGAACTCTGTCAGCACTGGAGGCAATTTACTCCGTTGTAAGTTTACTCTATGAGCACACACCATGAAAATAGTCATTTTTATTCTCAGCTGTGTAGTAAATCATCTTTTGGTCCATCGTGTACGGTTCTACCAGTAACCGCCGTACAAATGTACTCATTTAGTTTAAGAGGAGGCTCCAACTTTACATGTGTTGATGTGACGTACTTCCAAAGTTGGGACGCTGTGGAAAATAAGAACAGAATGCAATGAATTATAGATTTCACCTAACCATGTTTCATTCCCAGTAGAACAGGAGATTGATATTTTATCCTCAGAAGAATACAAAAGTCATGTTTTATTCCCAGTAGAACGTAAACAGGCTGCACGGTGGTGTAGTGGTTAGCACTGCGGCCTCACAGTGAGAAGGCCGCGGGTTCAAGTCCCAAGTTGGTCAGGATTCCAGCCTTCCTGTGTGGAGTTTGCATGTTCTCCCCGTGTATGCCGGGTTCTCACCGGGTAATCTGGCTTCCTCCCACCGTCCAAAGACATGCATGTGAGGTTAATGGGGCACTTTAAGATTCTCCCTAGGTTTGAGTGTGTGTGTGAGTGGCTGTCTGTCTCTCCAAAAATCTTTGTTTTGAAGTGCATTTCCTGGAGTTCCTGCCTCTCTCTAGTTCAGCGTTTCTTTAATTTTAGAGCAGTTTTCTTCTTGGTCTGGCTGCCTCCTGAAGTTCTGCTTGAATTTATAGACAGGCATGCAATGTTTTATTCCATGACCCTGTGTGGTGAGGAAGAAGGACGCAAATGTAGGATGATTTCAAAATGATTATTAGATTATTATTAGGAACAAAAACTGTTGCAACAGGCTGGTGAGCAACAACTGTTTCATAGTACTACTCATGGCTTAAAAGGCCACCCCCAAAATAGGATGTTCTCTGTTCCCAAATCGTAAAATACAATGGCTTTAAATTATTATATTTTATTAAAAACCTTTTACCAGTGATATAACTAATGAGAACTAATTTTCATGTGCGATGACGACCTGAACAAGAGGCAACAATGAGCATGAATTACAAATTTAAATTTAAACTGTTTCCCATTTACCTACTTGACATTGTGTATTTATACGGACTGAGCTGTGTAAGGACTGCTATGTCACCTGCCTACATCCGTTACTTTTTATTCTCTGATAATGCCTGATGAGCCAATGAAGTAGCAACATTTTATTCTGCCTGACACTTAAGTTATTTAAATGTCTGCCATATTTTAATTATTTTTTTCTAGTTAAGTTCTGAAATATTTGCATGCAACCTATAGCAATGGGGCTCCATTGATTTCTGATAATAGTTTTTTTTTACAAAGATTTGTTTTGCTGTAACATATTTAATCCAATCCGTACCATACCGTACCGTACCGTCCTCTTCCGCTTATCCAGGGTCGGGTCGCGGGGGCAGCAGCCTAAGCAGGGAAGCCCAGACTTCCCTCTCC
>JBAMHT010000018.1:19835258-19845749 GCA_037177075.1 Craterocephalus fluviatilis
TGTGTTGTTCTCTCAAATGTACGTCGCTTTGGATAAAAGCGTCTGCTAAATGACGGTAGTAGTAGTAGTAGTAGTACTTTAAAAGTTACTCTGATCATTATCTGCATGTGTGGACTTTTCATAATAAGTAAAAAAGGTTTATTTATATGAAACGATAAAATAGAAAATATGTTTAATCTTTGAGACACCGTTAAAGGAAAACGTTAAAGGTATGTCTTAGAAAACTTTCCTAAAAATGTAATGTATGATTTTTTTTTTTTTTTTTTTACTGTTTTCACATCAGATCTTTTCAACAACTTCAGACCCAACAATAGATATAAAAGTTTTTTTATGAGATAAAATATGAGGATTACATGTGTTTATAATGGGAGTCAATGGGACCAAAGTGACAGCAAGGTAAAGAGTGTTGGCATTATATTTATCTTATTCTTTACAAAAAGGGGGATTATGGAATTTTAAACATAATAAAATAAAAATTAAAGCTAAGTTTCATAAAATTAGCCTTGAATACTGAAATCAAAAAGATGAAAGATGCAGAAAGCTTATATTTGGTACTCAAAGCTACCTCCAGGATTAATATTTATGAATTTTATAAAAATTTATCAGTTTGATTAAATCTTATTGACTATTTATTTGACAAATTTCGATATGTTTTTATTTATATATAGAATTTATGGTTAAAATATAAAATAAAATGATGTAAATGTAAAAATGAGGCAGGATATTGTCAAAATTCCCTTTAACTTCTCAAAATAAAGACATTTAATGTTGTTAATGTTCTATAAAAAGATGAAGTTTAAACATCGTGGTTGAAGTAAACATATAAGTGAGTTAATTAGTAATGAGTGGTGCTTTATGGTGCGATATCTTGTCATCGCCTCATAATCTGACAGCCAAGGCCATCCAGAGAACACCATGCGTCCATGCTAACTGGGATTAAAAGGTAAAAGTAGCTGAAACTGACTGGGGTTAAAGGAGATTCACCATCTCCTGATATTAATTGCTGTGTTTGTCACATAATGGATGTAACCGAGTGAGAGTCTGACACTTTCAAACCTCCGTGGTATTAAAATCCCATCGGCGAGGCCGTTTTTTCCTGCTAATTGTTCTCAAATGTGACCTGATGCCGCTGCGTAATCGAGCCCAGACAGTCTGATTCGGAGCCGTTCAGACGATCGTGGCACAAATCCACCGGGAGCAAAGAGACGCAGCTCCTCGTCTCTGATTGGACACATGGATGCGTTCAGCCGCTTCATCCGAGGGCCAGGGCCTGGGAGAGCGGCTCGAACTCCTCGCTGCTAAATGCTCACCAGCCATCCCGGGAACAGGAGTGAGCCATTAGAGCTGATGGGGAGGAGGTTAATCGCTGGGATTCCAACCCGAGCTTGCAGATATTTTCCATGATTTGCGAATGAAGGGATTCACATTCTTCTGCTGCGTTGTAATTATTTCCTGTGCCACAAAACAGATGCTAACACAACGCACGCTGAGGCATGGGAGGGGCTTTATTAAGTAAGAGTTAGCCTGATAGGTGGAGTTACAGCTGCCCTTCCTGACACATTATATGAATCCATGAGTCCGGGGCTCGGCCGGCCTGCCTGCAGGTGATAAAAGTGTAATAGTTTGTTTTGGAGCAGGTTGGAGAGTCGAACCTCTCCCCTCTGACCCCATGGAAGAAGCCAGGGTGTGAGGCGACACCTGACCCCGGCTGTCTGCTCACGTTCCCTCCACGTGCCGCCCCCCTTTACTATTTTCTGGTGTTTGGCCAAATAATTGCAAAGAGCGGAGCTGGAGGAGAGCCACAGCTCCTGTGTTTTATAGCGCTGTTACACAATGTATACAAGAGCTGGCAGCAGGGGCCCCGGGGACGCTTTGCAGACATCATTCAGAACTTTTTTTGTTTCCCAGCAGTGAGTCAGACGGCTCACTTCTTCTTCTTCTCTCTCTCAGACACAAGTCGGGCCAAGAAAAACCACGAGAGTGAAGGTGTGGAGTACCACTTCATCTCCAAACATCTGTTTGAGACCGACATCACCAACAACAAGTGAGTCGCCGCAGGGAAACGGTGACGGCCGCATGTAAATATAAATAAATAAGAGGATGGATGAATGAAATAACTCATCAGAATCCCACGATGTCCATCAGCAGCAATGCAAACTTCTTCTTTCAGGACCCGCAGATTTTCTGTGCTTTGTGAAACACTGAATATATACGGCTGTCAGAATATATAAGCATTATTAATCAAAACCGATAATTGTTTTTATTGTGAACAGTTTTAGTTATTTTGTTTTGTTTTGTTTTTACAAAAATTCCTACTTTCTGCCTCTAAATGGAGAGTTATTCAGTAGATACAGTTGAGAAGCTGAGGTGGGTGTCAGACTGTAGAACAGGACACAATAGGAAAGATAACAGAACAGAATAGGACTGAATAGAATAGAAGCTATAAACAGAACTTTTTCTCATGTCTGCTGTAGAATAGTTTGATCAAAGGGAACTGAAACCATTTGTCCTGCTTGTTTCTGCCCCGCCCTCACATTCATGCACATTCATGGCCCGACAAATTGAAACGCAGCTTGTAAAGGTCGCGTAAATGAGTGATGGATGCGAAGAGGAGGAAGACGGCGCGGCACATGCATCTGAGGCGGAGGGCAGCGCGCGGTGGCGTCGGCGCATGCAGCGAGCGGAGTGGGCGGGGGGGGGGGGTTGCTGTGTCTTTTTCGCCGTGTTGCGGTGTAGGTCGAGGCATGCAATGTTTTTCAGGGAGTCGGAGGGGTAAGTGACAGAGCTGTGATGTGGGGTGGATGCATGGAAAACTCTGCGGCCAAATTACAAGGCAGCAGCGCGGAGGAGGAGTGAGATGAACTTGTTTGCGTTATGCCTCATTGCACGCAGCAGAAACAATGCGCTCAGCACAGAAATAAGAGGCCACGGCAACATGTGTTTAGCCTGAACCATTTTCCCAAGGGAAGCCCTGTTTTGTGTAAAAATGGCAAATATCCACAGTGAGAGTCCGGCCAGCCCTCCGCTGGCATGCTGAGCTGTAATCCATATACCTTTGCTTGCTCTAAAGTGAGAGTTTTTGCACAGAGGCTACTGTAAGCTTTTATATGAATTCCCCATAACTGTATACGAGGTTTGTTTCAGACTCAAACCTTCTCTTACATGAGCAATTACTATAAAACTTGCTTTTTACATGGCCGGAGAATACCATGCCGTCCTATTAGTTTAAATTCTTTCCACAATCTGTCTCTCCTTTTTTTCCGCCTCCAGCTTAAATAAATCGTCTGGTGGCTGCTCTGTGACAGGGAGAAGATGATCCGGTGGAAAAGTGTTTGTTTGCTCGTACCCATGCTGCAGCTTTCAGGTTTAATCAAGGTCTTTCTGGAACACAGAGGTGTTATCGATTGAATCGGTGGTGTTGGAGATTATATAATTATTTACAAGCATCTATTTTTTTTGAGTTTGGTAGAAGAATGCTACCTTCAGATCAGACTGTAATCTCCCAGCTCTGGATTTGTGATATTTTTATTGGGAAAATATATTTCTATACATGTGCAAAAACCCTGTAGGTGCTGTAGATAAACAGAAGAAACAGACGCGATAATTCATAAAGAATAAGTAATACACTGTCAAATGTAACATTGGTTTTAATAGAATAGTATATCTATCAACTCAGGTTGAACCAGAGTAGGTTTTTTGAGTTCAGAGGGGTTGCTGATGATGGGGGAGCAGAATTTCACACATTTACTGCAAAAAACCTGCACTTTTACTTTGGCAAATTAGCAGTAGTTGAAATCATGCAATTCTTTTTCAAGTACTTGTTGTTTGGCCTCCTTCCAGTTCCCAGCTACCAAACAGGACATGTTCTGGTCTGCATGATGAACATGTTTCACATGTTTCACCGAGCAAGTAACTTCACCGTGACAGAGTGCACCGCCCCCTTAGCATTTTGTTGCAAAGTTGTCAAATTTTGTTGCAATTATTAATAATTTTGAGTAAAATTAACTTGAAATGAAACATATCCTGAAGCATCTCTTTTAATTTATGGAAAATAATCAAAACAAGTCTCAAGCTCATGAACTTCTGGTAAAATCAAACCAATTAAGTTCATAAAGTTTAGCAGTGCTTAAAGCAGTGGGAACTAGTTAGATTTGACAGTGTACTAACAAACAATCGGTGGGAAATATATTTCATATTATCACTGGTCTCCCAGGATCAGTAGTGTGTAGTCTGTGATGGGTAGCGCCCCCTTTAGGCTTTCTAGGGATGTTTTTGCAGACCTTTCTATGCTGTTCAGGAGGTTTCCATCCAGCCACATAATGTCGTGTTTATTCAGAGCCTCTACCTGGTAAATCCACCATGATGGTCCATGATAACACCATTAGTTATCACATCTTCATCACCAGCACTACCTGGTTGCTAACTGACCTCTAGTGGAAACCACTTCCTGTCCAACTTTCCACCTATCAGAGAGCTAATGAAAACAGTTTTCTTAAATCATGCTGAGTCATCGGTCTCCTACAGCATAGAGGTGGCTTATTTGGGTCTTGCTTTCTGGATTTCTGGATTGATCTGTTGGTTTAAACATTGCTGACACTAATCTATGAATGCTCTTTTTTTTTCCAAACATAATAATTTTAGTTTTACATTTTTCAGTTAACCCTCATAGCTCCCTAAGAAAAAGTTACGTTAAGCTTCTTAAGGGCAAAAACTGTCCTCTGTCAGTTAATGGCCTGTAAATATTATCTTAAAATAAAAAGTTGTCATTTTCTTTCATGGGTGTCATCATTGGTTTCTGGCCTAACCATCAATATCAAATGAACAATCACAATCAGTTTAAAAATCTTAACCCTTAAACTTCCACTTTGCATACACAATGCTCCAACTTTTTTCAAGGCTTTTTTCAATGAAAGTCAATGTGGCACAGATTGGCACTAAGGAGTAAATGAGGTATACATTGTTTACAGACCTTAGAAAAAGAGGAACATAACCCATCTTCTAGAATATCATGGATCAACCCACAATACACACCTTGAACAAGTTTTATGCTGTTTGCATCTGTAGAAAAAAAGTAACAACATTAAAGGTAATTCACAAACCCTTTAGAAAGCTTAGGGAGCTATGAGGGTTAAGTAGATTTTAATAGAATTGATTTGACCGGGACATGAAATGAAGCTTTGTCTGGGACCAGAGTCTCCTGGTGGGGACAGTAAGATAGAGTTGAGTGTCATCAGCATAATGATGATTAGGTATTTTATTTATTTCCATGATGTGAGCGAGTGAGAGCACGCAGATATTAACTATGAGGGCACCAACATCAATTGTAACCATGTCCTTAAACGATCAAACCTGACAGAGATTCCCACCCAGATTTCCCCATTGGGATGATTTTTGCATTGATTTAGATACAAATTCTCAACCATGCACTCTTCTCCATCTCAGATTCATCGAATATGGTGAGTACAAAGGGAATTACTACGGGACAAGCCTGGACTCGGTACGCTCCGTCCTCTCCAAGAACAAAGTCTGCCTGTTGGACGTCCAGCCTCATGTAAGTGCCCCAAACCTTTTCTCTGCATCCCGTACTCCCCTGCCATTCCTCCCCTCCTTGTATTTTTAGCCCTTTGCTTTCTCTATCCCAGCTATCTCAGGAGCTAATATCCCTCTTCCCCAGCTCTCCTAAAGGCCTTGGCTGTTGCTGAGTTACTAAAAGCAGGTTTAAGGGGTCATTTTAAAGGGCAAATTACAGCTAATTTCCTCTATTTGAAGACTTCCTCTTTGGCTTATGTCTTGGGTGGTGGTGATCAGACCCTACACATCGGGCTAGCTTAAAGCCAGGTCTCAACAAACCTGTGAGCATAGAGCTTTTCACTGCTCTGTTTTTGTTTAGTGGATAATAACCTGCAGGCCTAAAATACCGTTACACACCCAACAGGATTTTAAACCGCACCAGCTTGACCAGTAAGGAGAAACGAGACACAGAGCTTCACCATGAAACATCATTTCAGCATGATCCATGGATCAGATCAGGCCAGATTAAAGCCTCTTCTGATTTTTAGTACATCCTTTTGTCTTTTAGTGTGGACACACTAGAAAACCATGCATCTGTGGCAGAACCAGAACCACCACAAAACACATCTCACCCCCAGTCAGACCTTTTCTCTGATGTGGAAACTAGAATAAAATCACCAATCCTCTAAAAGAAGCAAATCAGCCAATCAGAGACGGCCACAGCTTCATCATTATGTTCTAATAAAATGATAATTCCCATATTCTAATAATGATAATAATAATAATAATAATAATAATAGTAACTTTGCTCGATGTGATCAATTTGTCAAAAGCAGATTTTTACCTCCCAGGCTATTTTCTAAATAAAAAATGTACATTTGTGAATTGAATTGTTCAATTTTACATTTTTCACTATATTTGTATGTTTAGTTATAATTCATAGAATATTATGTTTTAATGACATTTTAATAAGAAGACCTATTTTGGTACCTAAAGGTAAAAAGTGTAGTTTTTTTTTAAAGGAGCGTCATGTTGTACCTTTTCCTTCTTCATTTAACCGTCTCGACACCCAACCAGTCCGGATTTCTCTCAGTTCATTTTGCTTTCAGGTTTTAGCCTGGCCCTCCCAAGTAGTAAAACCCTCTCTGAATCCTTTTTTCTTCTTCTTTCAGACGATAAAGCATCTTCGGGGCACTGAATTCAAACCATTTGTCGTGTTTGTCAAGCCTCCGACAATCGAGAAATTGAGGGAAACCAGAAAGAACGCCAAAATCATATCAGGCAAAGACGACAAGGGGTCAGCCAAACCATTCACGGTGAGAGACGCAGAATCTGTGTCGGCTTTTACATCCAGACATACTCAGATACATTACGAGATGTAACGCAGCATCAGAACCAACACAAAGCCGACCTGGACCCAGTGTTGAAAGGATGAGGTCATTCCTTCTACACCTTCATCCCAGCCTTGGGGGGGGACACACGTGAAACTTATTAGCTGGTGTGCAGAGAAGCTGACAAGTGGTGGGGGGAGGCAGCGGGGGAGTCAGGCTGGATGATGGGTTTCCCAGCACCAAGCGGGCCCTGAGCTGTCCAACTCGCGTGTCTCACTCACCACGGATGGTGTTAAAGCCCAGATCCCAGTCAGGAACATGTCCGGGAAGCAGAGGGAGAGCCTGACTGACAGCCGTCTGGAAGCGTACAGAAGCCCGTGGGGGGCAAACTAGGGTCTGCAGATGTGTTTCAAAGTGTGGTCCTTCAACGGGACAAAGGATCTCATGTCTGAGGAAGTGTGAAGCACACAGCTGGTTTATGAGTTTTTTCTTCCATGTAAGATGATGCTTTACTGCGATGGGGTGGCAGCTTTCTGTCAGCCCGTCCTGGAAATCTCTGCAGATGCAGATGGAGGAAGAAGTGCTGCACCAGTTTGGAGCTGAAACAGCTCTTCCACCCCAAAGCCGGGGCCTGTGGGACTAAACATCCAGTATCGTTTAACGTCTTATCAGTAATGTAAATGTAGAAGTGTGGTATCCACAGAAAGCCCAGAATCTCAACTAAAAGCAGATATAACCCACGTCTATGACCACCGAACACAGTCAGGATAACAAATGGTTAAAACAGCAGGAAAATAATGTGTGCAAAAACATGAAACACAAATGATGGCTCCCCGTGTCCACCCAACAGCACATATACGGGCTACTTATACCTCTTCTAAAAGCACACGTCTCACATATTCCAAAGATATAAATTTCATCTCACTGTGACCAATATTCACCGAACCAGAAGCAAAAGAAGGCCAAATTTCTGCCTCACGTTAGAGAAACATCATCATAAAATCTGCCTCATCTCTGCTGCTTCATCTCCAAAACTAAATCCACCTGGAGAAAACTAAAAACTACATTTCCCATGGTGCTTTGGGGGTTGTTTCTAGCCTGGTTAAAGGGGTTTGATTGGATGATGACATATGTCAATCATTCTGCATCCCTGCTGATGATTGGTCAATAAACAGGATGACTCGGCATAATTTAGCTGTTTCGCTTCAGCTTCATGAAACTGTGCAGAGATAATGTCAACATGCTGAGTCATGGTTTTCTGGAGGTTTTCATCTCTTAAAGCCAGATTTACAAGCTTTCAAATGGAATGCAAAAAAATATCTGAAAATGTCTTCAGTTACTTCAACACAGCAGCATCAGTGGCGATAGTTTCACCTCTGATAAAATCCCACATCCTTTCGCTTCATTCTGATACCCAGATGGTTTATGCAGCGTTAGCGGAGAAATAATCTGAGTCATCAGTCTCCTTCCTCTAGATATATACTGGTGGCTGATTTGGTTCCTGTGTTCATTTGCTTGTAAACATTTACCTCAGAGTCCAAAGATACTCTGATTTGTGGATTGATCCGTTGGTTTAAACGTTTTCCAACACTAATGAGTCAATGCTCATTCTTGGTTCCAAACATAATCATTTAAGATGCATATTTATTTAGCTAAAGAAACAGGAATATCATCACACTGATTTGACCAAGACATGAACTGCAGCTAGTCTGGGACCAGCGTCTCCTGGTGGGACAGTGATATAGAGCTGAGTGTCATCAGCATAATGATGATCAGAGAAATAATCTGGTCATTTTGTGGATGTCATTTTCTAGTCGAAACCTTTTGGGTCCAAGAGGTTAAACTGAATTTGCACATGAGAAAGGGTGTGAGGGACCCCCTATCTTTCTAATGACAGCTGCCACAGCAAAACCTGGGAGGTGGAGGTGGACGTACTTGTGAAACTTTCAGTCAAACTTCAGTTTTCCAGCTGCTCCTGCAGAACCGATGAAGGAGCATCAGAGGGAGGGTCGCTAAATCCATCCATCCATGCTGGTCTCAAGGAAAGGGTTGACATCCCAGAGGATGGAGTTGGGTACCAGAGCCTGGAGACCCAGATCCTCATAATCCAACGAACATTGGCTTGGCTATTTTATTAATTAAACATTATTTTTATACTCCTACTTCTTTGTTGGAAATCAACTCAGAAATGTGTCTTTTTTTTTTTTGGAGCTTAGATCTAATCAAACAGCTTTAATAAAGCAAGAAGACTTAAAACTGAGCATTAATCTTTGTCTTCAGAGTTAACAGGATGGAAACTTTACTCAGTTCAACTCTCTGACCTTGATGCAGATGCAGTGTCGGCTTGTATCGTTCCCACAGGTAAATATCATCTTCCTCAGTCTGTTCCTCATTTCCCAGCCGGGGTCGGGGGAACAATGAGCCTCAGAGATGAGAATGCTAACAATCCCTTCTTACTCACTGTCCCTTTATTAGATTTTAGTTATGCTCTCCTGTAATACACAGAGCTGAGACAGAGTGGCGTATTTTAGCCGGGAGCCAACCAGATCCTGTAAATGTAAACTACAAAGCAAAGCTGTTGTTGAGTTAGTAATCTAAAACTTGTCGCACTCCTGTCAGCCTCTGAGAAAGAGGGGTGAAGGTGTGATGATGTTTGGCCTAAAGGTGGTAAGACCTCTGAAGCTACGGGGAAGGCCTGTTTTTGGAGAGCAGGTGTGTTTTACTGAAACAATAAAGCCGACGTCCCGCGGAGGACGAGCTGTGTGGTGCTATAAAGACGAAACCTTCGGCTGACACCGATGTGCTGAAAGGTTTTACAGGCCCGCCAGGAGAATCTTCCTGACTGGATTTTAAGGAGTCACAGCTATGACAGCTGAGCTACGATACCAAACACTTAATTGTCCCCACTGTTGCATTAGCTGCCTGAACATCAATACTCCTGCAACACAACAACAAACACTATAATCTGCAGACTACCATTAGCTGCAAAAGTAGAGGAACATAAAAGAAATAATCAAATAAATCAAGATATTGCTCCACATTACATCCATCTTAACCCTTTCATGCATGGATTCCTGTTTAAAAGCTGCTTTATAGAATATGCATGGTTGGACATTAATGAGTCATCCAGTACATTATCCCCCACTGAAGAATAACCATGACATAAGTTTGTCTCAGTGTTAAACAGGAACAGAAATGATGCTGCTCTGTTTATATATAATCTTATAAAATACATTGCAATCAAGTGAAATATGATTAATGAACAAAGTATTTTGGCACACGCTTGTAAAAGTATAATTGTGTTTATGAATGCTGGCATGAAAGGGGAGAAAAGTGTAGAATTAAGTGAAATAATCCGCCAGTGCAGGAAGATAAACGATTTCCTGAAGAAAGGAAAATATCTAGTATTAACCCAATGCTCTGTTCAAGTCCTTTATTATGTTAAAGAGAATCAAGAAGAATTAAAGGGAAATGATTCTTCTAATTTTGTTTGGTTTTGAGATCTTTCCTAAAGCATAAACATTAATTCTGCACATGCAGATCACTTCACGTGATTAAAGCCAGAGTTGTTATGTTGGAGAATTAGTAAGATGTGAAAGTGGCGCTTTCTGTAAGCCCCTCCCCCTCTCCTCAATGCTCTGTTTGAAGC
>JBAMHT010000018.1:19942844-19953901 GCA_037177075.1 Craterocephalus fluviatilis
TCCAACCAGTCTGCACATTGTCAAACCTCTGACATAAACAGACATCCTGGTTATTTATACTGGGTATTTTCTCTTCTTCAGACCAATCTCTGTAAACTCGGAAGATGCTTGTGTGTGAAAATCCCAGTAAATACTCAGACCAACAAATGTGATGCGTTCAAAGTCACTTAAATCTCTGTTCTTCCTCAATCTGATGCTCAGGTTGAACTTCATAAGGTTGTCTTCACCATGTCTACATGACTAAATATGTTGAGATGCTGGCATGTGATTAATTCTGCGTTTCCACAGGTAAAAACCCAGAAGAACACCATAATATCCGTATATATCTGAGTAAACAAAAATAACCTGTGGAGTTCCCCAAGGCTACATCTTGGGGCCACTGCTGTTCAGCATCTACACTCAGATAAATGATGAGAAACAATTGTTGCAATGTTTTCCATCTATTGTTCAGTTCTGGTGAGCCTGTGTGAATTGTAGCCTCAGTTTTCAGGACTGGCCCGTGGTGTGGTCTTCCTCTCCTGTAGCCCATCTCCATAAAGGTTGGACATGTCGTGTGTTCAGCCTTGTGATTGGCTGGTTAGATGACAGGAATTAGAACAGGTGGAGCTCATAAAGTGGACGGTTGGTGCATATCATGTGTCCCCAGCATGTTAATCCCTTTCACAGCTCTCACGACAGAAACATTGAAAATCCAAGCAGCGATTATCCCGATGATGTGACAATGACATCATCAGGGTTACTTTCTCAAGCTCGACTAAGCCGCCTCGGAGCTGCCGGCTGTTTTTACACGAAACTTTGATGTGGAAAACTTGTGCCGTGCCCCCATAAACCAGAAATCAAACAGTAAAATACTTCTCTCTCTCTCTCTCTTTTCTTTCCTTTTTTTAAATTTATGTATTTATCTTTTTAAGGGGAAGGTATCCCAGAAATTCCTAGCAGCTTTAGAGAGAGTCAGATGTCACATAGAAGTCTCTTTTTTAATCATTAGCAGGCAGAAAAGGTGTAAAAAAGATGGTAATGGTAACGTATAAACTGGCGGGAGGTTGTGGATATCTGCAAAGCTTCTCAGCAGCGGCCTGTATCTCTTGGTCTAATAACCCCGGTGCCAGGCTTCAGAAGTCGTTACTGGTGGATCCCGAGCTGACACAGAAAGCAGATGCCAGGGTAATTCATGAACTCCAGCCTGAGATGAAACAGAGCCATGCGCAGGGATCGCCTGCAGAGCCCCGGCCCTTTGAGTCGGGACACCGTGATTAATGTCGTGCTTCTACCTGCTGAATCGTTTTGCTCGCCCACAGTGGACAACAGGAAGCAGTCAGAGGTGTAGCGAAGAGCTGAGGCCTCGGAGAGGGGCGCGTTGAGGTTAAACACGCTTTAATCAGCGTCCACGGAGGGTTGAGCCGAGGTTCAGATAGCAGGAAGGTCACAGCAGGTAACAGAAGTTCACTTCAGGCGAGGAGTTCAACTCGAGCGAATAAACCTTAATTAACGTGATTACATGACTGGGCCATTCATAGCATGTTTGCATAAGTTAACTTCTCCCGTTAAATGAAAATAAACACAAATAAACAGTAATTACACACAAATGCACTACTGCTGCTTAGTCACGTCCTTTGAAACACTACCATGGATAAACCCCAAAGGAGCGCACAGCTGAGGAGCTCACCGATGACTCACGAGCCCGGAGTGTGACAGGTTTATAATGGGAGTCAATGAGAGGGTGCATCAGAGGTAATCAGCTGTGGCACGACTTTATACAGGGCTAATTTTCCTGGATGTCACTAAAGTCAGCTTTGGGCTGAGTTCTCTCCGGCTGTAATGGATTAAATATGATCTAAATGAGACGTTTTGAGATGAGGAGGCAGGTTGAAGGTGTGATGGAGCTTACTGAAACATGGCTGGGTTTTTACAAGCAGGTTTTACTGGACTGCTAAGTGTGTTAGCAGCAGACGCTGGGTTAGGCTGTGTCTGCGTGCAAAGTGCAGGAGCTGTAAAAAATGTCCACCGTGCAGCTCGCTCTCAGTCACGCAGACAGATTTGGCTTTTTCCACATGTCTGAGGGTGTTTGCTTTGCTCCTACAGCAAAGCAAAATTCACACTACAACAAGTTGGATTTACACCAGGGGTGTCAAACATGCGGCCCGTGGACCAAAACCAGCCCACCAGAAAATAAAACAACAGTTATTATTTGATTAAAGTATCTGTACTTCCTTATTTTTCCACATGAAATTTCATTTTTATCTTTCTGACTTCAGTCTGTGCGATAAAGAGGGTCAGTTCAGGTGGTCAGGATTACTAATCACATGTGGAAATGTACACATGTACATTAAAATAACTTCTAGTTAATAACTTGTATATTTAAATAACTTCTAGTTCTGGAAAAGTAACTCTGATCACGGTGTGGAATACTGGATCTTTGACTTCCAGATACTGAGATGAAATGTTTTCTGGTTTATGAGTTGAAATGAATAAGTTTAAGCATGTTAGATAAATAAGATTAATAAGATAATAATACAGTAAATAATAATAAATAAAGTTCCAAGTCATTTTTGGATTCATGAGTTAGTTTCTCCACAGGAATGATGTTGGAAATGTTGGGATGGTGATTTTCTCTCAGTAACACTGGAAAATGTATTTGATTTTAAGACACTGAATTTAGTCTCCGCTACAAAATTAGTTCATGTCTGTTCTGTGATCCTAAATAAATCAAGTTGATTTGAAACAGAAAATGTCACATCGAAAGTTAAGTCTGTTCAAAAGGCACCAGTTAGGTGGTGATATTCCCCATGATGCCCCTCAACACTGCACAGACCACTCATAAAAAGATGTAATCCAAGCAAAATTCTTTATATAGTTTAAGATGAGATTAATTACATCAAATGAAATTTGCTTCAAAAATTTGCTTCATCCTGTGATACCTTGTCCATCTGTCCACACATATAATATGGAAGTTAAGTTACAAGTTTGTTTATTATTTTTAACTCTATTTGTTCATTTACTTTAAACGTGATTAAATGATAGTTTTTCTAGAAGTATGCAGTTTAAGTAACAGGAGTTAGATCAAAAAATGTTTAAATCTATAATTATATTACTGTAAAATAAGTTGGATCAACGGTGTTAGATTTAGATTTATGTTTAGATCTGATTAGTTGAAAAAAACCAAAAGACTGTTTGGTATTTTAACAAAAAAGACCAAGTAAACCTGTTTTATAGCTTTATTTAACGGAACCTTCTGCAGTCATTCATGAATAAACACTGATTGATTATACATTTTTTTTAAATGATAAAATGGGGGTTTTTTTGCTTCCAAAAATCTAAATATTTTGCATAAAATATTTTAACTTCTACAGATATGTTAAGTGATCCTTTTCTTTATTCGTTATCATCATAATTTACTTTTTTATTTAGTTTAGTTTTTCAACTAATATATTAAAATATGTATAAAATAATACAAAGTTTTTGTCATTTTCTTGTCCTGTTTATCAGTTGGTAATTATAATGTATTTTTATATATAGTAAATTTTATAATTATGTATTTTTTAGTTTGTTTCAGTGTATTGAAGAACTCATTAATGTCCAATTAGAAAACAGCCTTTAAACTATGCATCAGTTTACATGTGCCCCCCTTTACCCAGTCTGTGCTCCTGCATGCCCCCCCTATTACAAGTTGCCTAGATCCGCCCCTGAAAATGTGCATTGATCTGCTGTAAAAATACCTCTATAAAAATGTATCGATCCAACATTTATATAGAGAAATAATAATTATTATTATTATTTATTTTACTTTGTAATATTTATGAAGTCGAACATGTCTGCAGAGAATCATAAATAACATTTCAGAAGTGTCTCGTGCCTTCACTGATTCAGACAGCCTACTGCTTCCAGCGTGATGCCGTCCTACCTCTCTCCCCCTCCGCCCCGGAACCAGCCTAAACCATCAGCAGTATGTTCGCAGGCTCGAGCTGTGTGCTAGGAAACATGAGCAGGGCCGGATATTCAGAGTCCCGGGCGGCGCGAGGCGCGCCGCTGGATAAAGCGGAGGAGGAGACGGCGGTCCGTGTGGTTGGAGCTCCGAGACTCAGGAGGGGAACATGTGAGAGGGGCATGGGCGGCTGGAAACCGGATTACTGTTCAACACAGCAGAGAGACGCAGGAGGGACCCGGGCCAGGTAAATGACCGAGACTCTGACACCTCAACCGGCCTGCTGAGTCCGGGTCGAACCGGAAGGTTCTGGGTCAGATTTTAGGTTTTAACGCGCGGACGCACCGGTCCCACTTTGAATGGACAGGACTCAGCTTATTTTAGTTAATGTTACCGGTAAAGAAAGATCAATTAAACAAAGGAGAGATGTTCGTTTGTTTCAGGCTGTAAATATTAACCCGCATGCAGCCGGTGGACCCGCATCCCGGCGGGTCTCCCCCCTCTGTCAGAACCAGATCCGAACCTGAGAGCAGAAATCCTAAATCGAAGCCGATGAGAGCAAAAACAACATGTCACATTTCTGAAGCCAGCAGTGTTGTTTGTTTTGCAATGAAAACGTGGAAAGCTCTTCCCAAATATAAATAAGCCATTCATGGCTTACAGGCGCGCGACCACAGACCCGGAGAGAGAGAGAGAGAGGAAGAGGAGAAATATTTCAGATGTAGATTTCTACTGGAAGACTTTTTATTTCTTACAGCCCAAAACCACCAAGTCTGGCAAAGTTCCCCACAGGGTTCTGCTGTTTGCAGACACTGGAAGTAATTTAAATTCATTCGTTTATTTTTGTTTTGTAATTTATTACTGTAGATAAGCTCGAGCTCATTGGGGTTTTTAGTTTGAATTTGTGGGCGCGTAACCAGTCCTAAGTTTTTGTAAATATTGTGCTTACATTGTTTACGCACCATGCAGAGCGCGCACAGTAAATCCAGCATCTGGTGGTATCCACGCGCATCTCGGGATGACTTCTGGCACTTTTTCTGTATCATTATTTTCATAATTTACATGAAATTTCCTCACTTCTTCCGCAGGGCAGAAACGGGGACACTGTGACAAACCCGAGGAGACTTTTTAGTTTTTTTCCCCCCTGCGTTTCCTTTTTTCCCTTTTTTCTTTTTTTTTTCTCCTACTGGACTACGTGGCCAAAGATGAACACCATCGTGTTTAACAAGCTGAGCAACCAGGTCCTGTTTGAGGAGAAAGCCAAGGAGGTGGAAATGAGCAGCAGAAATTACCTGGAAGTCATCGACGGGCAACATCCAGACCTGCTCTCCGGGAACCAGAGCATCAGAGACAGCCAGGCGATCCGCCACCGGCGCAGCGGGTACGTAGCCGACCTCCATCTCTGATGGTGGACTCACCGGAGCTCTAAGCGGGATTTTACAGATAAGGAATAACTTTACATTTCATTAGATCTCCTCCTAAACAGACGGATTAGATCATAATGCGCACGCGTTCGCGCGTAATTACACATTATGTGAACTTTACGCACAAGGCTGGTCCTCTGCGGGATCAAACTTCCACCACTAAAGCAAATGTGAGTCTTGGTGGGCCTTTAAAGCAGCAGAATCAGGTGGATTGGGTCATTAATTTTCCCCAACTGGTCCCCATTTAGCCGCTGATGTTCACAGTTAATGTAAAAATTAAGAAGCAGGTCAGTCTTGTTCAGTAGCTGTCTCATAGAGGTCTCCACGTGTTTCCAATAAATAAATCCTCCCTTAAGCCCTCTGGGTGGTCTGGTCCATCATATGGAGACCCTTAAAAAACACATTTGTATTGTTTTCCTGTAACAGGATTCAGGTGGAAGAGAAGCTGTAGGTCTTTGCTTTTATTTGCAGGTTGGTTAGGCTGGAGGCTCCTGGTGGAGTGGCCTCCTGGAAAAATCCAATAATATTATGTGAACTTATTTGACTTTAATGTGTAGTCTCAAGGGAGCATCATTACAAATGAAGAGCATTGAATTATGAACAAAAGTGTGTGTGCATGTGTGTGTGGGTTCTTCTGAACACAGAGCGAAATGCCATTTAAGATGTTCGTAGAGATCGAGTTTGCAAGGAAAATATTTGTAGAACATGAACCTGGGGCAGACTTTGAGATTAGGCTGAAATATGTTACATCTGCAGTCAGTGAAGATAAAAGGAGAAGCAGATCGCAGCACCACACTGACATCTACAGGTTCAGAAAACCTGGAGCTACAGGTGAGCTCGGGGGGAAAACAAGATATTCTATCAAATCTTTGCAGCTTTCTTCCTCGGGTGGTTTAGATGCTCCGTGACTCAGAGAGTTTGTGTGGGCAGCTTGTTGTGCGTCCCCTGTGTGATGCTTTTGGCTGCTGCAGTGGCTGGACTACATTGTTCGGCATCCATTCCTCAGTGTGAAAAGTTTATCTGGCAGAAAGCTACTGTTTGTTTTATTGCACAGAAAAAAGAGGCTTCAGCTCCTCGTCCCGTTTTCCTCCTTTAATCCTGGACGTTTCAGCAAAAATGCGTTGAGTTGGTTGGAAATGCTTCGTTTCACCAAACAGCAGCGCTGCACCACACAGTTTACAAACACTTTTAAATAAAACCACTATAGAATAATCTGATTATTTTCCTTTCCACCTCCTGCAGGGGTCGTCCCAGCGGTGGGAAAGTGCGGCACAAGCGCCAGGCCCTGCAGGATATGGCGAGGCCGCTCAAACAGTGGCTCTACAAGCACCGAGACAACCCCTACCCCACCAAGACGGAGAAAATCCTGCTGGCGCTCGGCTCACAGATGACTCTGGTCCAGGTGAGCCCACTTTCTCTAACCAGACCCAGCCTGATCAAAAACTTTATTTATTCCAGAGCATGAATATGTTGCTTTTTAAACCTTCCATCTGTTTGCAAAAAGCATGAAAGTCTAATTTTATGGATTTTTATTACATTTAACCACATAGATGTCGGAAAATTAAAAACCTATTAAAGATAGACTGAAATATTCTCCACAGCATGTAGAATTGTTAAAACACATTTTCTGATTCGCGGAACCTTTAAGCTGTTTGTCAGAATGCAAATTATCATCCTTTTATGTGAAATCGTGCTAGTTTTTCTTTTTAAAATGCATAGAAAAGTAGTTTCAAACTAATAATAATCAAAATACCTAAGTTACAAAAAGTGTAAAATATATTTCCCGCACGAGAAACAGTGGTTTTATACATCTGTATGCAATAAAGAATATTTAAATCCACATCTGAGCAGGTTTATAGTTTTTAAGCAGGACCTGGTCTAATGTGGTCTAAACGTCAGAAAACCTTCAAATGAGCCTTGTTGGCTTTTATTTTTCGGCATATATTTAACGTTTTATTAAGCAGAAACGGTGTTTTAGTGAGTAAACATGCAGCGTAGAACATTTCAGAGCAGATTTGAGCGTCTGAAGTTTGGTACTTTTTAAGGAGGACCTGGTCTGAAGCGGTTTAGGCCATTTAAGCGTCGCAGGAACTGGAAGCTAACGTCGTCATTTTTGTGATTCGTCCTCATTAATCAGAGTTTCGTACTCGCAGTCTGGTTGTTTTAACTCCTTTATTCATTATTAAATTTTAGCAAGACTCCAAATGACCCAACTTTGTTTCCGAAATCATCCCGGCTCACTCTGCTCTTTGTCTTCGGCTCTGAGTTTATTTTTTTTATTTCTTGAGCCTTTATTCAAGCAGAAAACTCTCCTATAAAATCTTCAGACTTCAGAAGTTCCTTTCTGCTTCCTTTTTCTTTCCTATTTAAAAAGAATTAAACCAGTAATTTTCTTGTGTTTGCAAAGTATTATTGATAAAGAACAATTCTTGTGTGGTTCAGGATTTTTAATGACATAAAACACATTTGACCTGCTGCACGCCTCTGACTGCTGCCGCGTGTGTGTGTTTAGCATGTGCAGCTGTGTGTGTGTGTGTGTGTGTGTGTGCGTGCGCGCTACACCCGGCTGACGAGGCCGCTGTTTCAGGCCACGCCGCTTTAATCTGCTTCTCATTTCTGGGCCGAGCCGTTTGTTTTGGTGAGCTCGCAGGAATGCTTTGTGTTGGACTCGCACGCGCGCCGGCTAAAGCTGACACCCAAATACCAGCCGCCGGGTCAAAGGTCAGAGGAAGATTTTTCTGAACTCGTCGGCCGAGTGAATTATGACGGGCTCTGACAGCTGGAAGCAGCTTTTCTATTCCTGTTTTTACTGGCTCTTGGTGAAACTACCGGAGGTGATAAGTTGAATTAAATATCGTGAAAATCTGCTTTAAACTTCTAAAAGATGCAACTTTTACGATTTCAAGCGAGCGAACTATTCAAAATAAAAAGTTTTTACGAAGTGAAGTTTATTGAAATCCAGACGTCTCCGTGGAAACGAGCATCTGGCAGCAGGTGATCTGTTATGTTTGGGTGAAAGCAGCCGCTAGTTTCCATGTAAATGTTGTGACTCGCCGTGTCTCCAGACTGGCCCCGGCGCTGGCTCCTGGTGCCATCCCTTCCCTCTGCTCTCGGCCCATTTCTGTCCCCCGCTCCTCATTACGCCGCCTTCAGACAAAAGGCTCCGGGATGGTCTTAGTTAACAAGAAACACGATCCTGAAAGAGAGGATCAGAAAAATAAGTACTCTAGCATACGGCCCCTTCATAAGCTGCTTGAAATCTATTGAGCATGAAAAGTTATTCTAGTATAACATCTAATAGTCTCCCCTCCCAGTGAAGGGAAGAGCGCCGGCTCAAGTGTCTTTTTTATTGCGTCTTGAGGGCAGGGTTGGAAAAAATGTCTTATTGTCGGCAGGCTGTGTGAGTCCGGGATGGGATGCATGGAAGATGTCTCCCCGCTGCATCTGGGAGCTTTCTGCAACCCGACTCCGGCTCTGAGGCGGACGTTTTCACGCAGGATCCGCTTTGTTTTGCTTCGGATGTGCCGGAGTTTGGACAGAAAACAATAACACATGTTTCTGTTTGCCGCCTCCCTTCCCCTCTGCTCCCTCCTCCTCCTCCTCTGCTCAGGTATCCAACTGGTTCGCCAACGCCAGGAGGCGGCTGAAGAACACAGTGAGGCAGCCCGACCTGAGCTGGGCGCTCCGGATCAAACTCTACAACAAATACGTGCAGGGCAACGCCGAGCGTCTGAGCGTCAGCAGCGACGACAGCTGCTCCGAAGGTACGGCGAGCCGTGCACGGAGGAACCAGCAACCCTTCGCTGCTTTTCTCCTTCACATGCAGTTGCACTGACAAGAACATTTTCCTCCTTTTCTGCCATCAGCTGAACACGGTTCAGCGTCGTCCTCCCAAACACACACGGATCTGCTCCACACACACCAAATTTCCATCGTTTTCCTCTTTATTATTGAACATCAACCGCTTACAGAGACATTATTCAACTCTTACCATCTGCTCAGTGGCGCCCCCTACCCGCGGCTAACCCAGCATCCTACCTGCACTGGGAGCCTCTCCAGTCGTTTCTGGTCTCCTAACGTTTCTTGGCTGAATCCACCGGCGTGTTTGCATGAGAGAAACCCGGGTGTGAAGGTTCTAGAGATGGTTTCTCAGCCGCAGAGCTGCTGGGCCGTCACGGCTCATGATAGATGTCGCTTTGCCATCAGACGAGTTTTAAGGTGGGAAAGTTATAAAGCAGGTCTTTAAAGCCCAGATGGGACCAAAGTGAGCTGCGAGAGGATGAAAGGCCTCAGAGGAATGTTAGAAAAGTCATGCACATGGTTAGATACCAGTGGAATAGACAGAAAAGCTTGATGTTTATACATGAAGGAAGTCTCAGTGTGAGTTAGAAACTGGATGAAACTCGGATACAAAGAGGTCTGGTAGACTAAACCAGACTAAAACAGGTCTGACAGATGTGAATCCAAACAGAAAGAGTCTCTGAGAGCAGCGGGGTGATGACAGAGTCATTTTTGTTTCCGTTGTCGGGCGGTCGGCTGATTTCTGCCGGAGGCGGCTTCTCCGATGAGACAAACGTTCTGTTTATGAATAAATTATTATTTATCTCAGAGAGCAACGAGACCTGGACTTGCTCCAGTTCCAGTAAAACCACTGGAACCGCTGGAAAGACGGGTTGTTTCCCAGCTAAATAATCATCTAATAATAATAATAATAACACATTTTTTTATGTAGCACTTTCCAAGACACTCAGACGTTTTACAGCAGAGAAACAAAAAAAACAACACAATTATGTTTAAAGCAGCAGCATCAGAATCAAGATTCTGAATTGTATCAAAATTTCCAAGAATCTATTTTTTTAAAAACCTAAAATTATTTGCCTGACTACTTTCAGACCTACTTCTAAGTGACAAGGACATGTTAAACTAAGGTTAGCAACGTTTAAACCATTTTCGATCAAAACAATCTTTTTTTTTTTTTTAAACATGAAACAATTCCTCAGAGATCTTTCAGGGTTATAAAGGAACGGAGTTAATCAACACTTTTTGTAACTAAAAGAGGATTAAATTTGAATTAAGACCTGATTGAATCGAGAATCGATACAGAATCTAATCATCACCCCAAGAATCGGATCAAATTGAATTGTAAGTTGCTGGAAAATTGACATCCCTCATCTCTTTCAACCGATCTGCATCCCACACATACATTTTCCTCACAAACCTGCTCCATTAAAAGGTAAATGAAGATTTATTGAAAGAAATAATCCAACAACTGATAAAAGCTCCAATCACCTAAATCCACCCTTGTTTTTTTTTTGTACCAGGCTGTAAACATGTTTAATTCTGCTGTTAAGTTGCTCTTTTTAACATGGGAGTCTATGGGGATTGGCTCTGTTTTGCAGCAGCACCTAGTGGAGAAGGAGGGAACTGCAGTTTTTATAACTTCTGCTCAGGCCTCCATATTTTAAGCCGGAGGTTGCTGCGTGGTGTGAACCCGATGCACATCAGCTCCGTGTTCTTCATCATACTTGACAGGAGGCGAGGCAGAGAGTTCAGGCCGCCTCCCGCTGTGTTTGTCCCAAACGGGGCTGATGCTGCGCAGAACCATGTTCACTCGGAGACAGCGGCCAGAGACACGCTGTCATTACGACACCCCGCCGAGCCAGCCTCTGCCTCCCAGCGACGCACACACACACACACACACACACACACAC
>JBAMHT010000018.1:19954001-19967285 GCA_037177075.1 Craterocephalus fluviatilis
GCATGCACATTTACACACACATGCATTGACACACACACACACACACACACACACACACACACACACACACACACACACAACAGCAAACAAGCTGAGGAAACATTAAAAAGCCGGAGCGACTGAACGGAGAGGACGAGCACTGTGGCGTCGCTGATCTCTAATTAAGTCTTAAAGGAGGAGAAGCTGAGCGTGCGGCTTGCAGAGGAATGTTTGCATTGTGTCTGCCACAGGCCACCGTACCGCTGGAAGCTCCGTATATCTCCCTGACTCTTCTCCGTGTCACATTATGGTTATGAAGCTATCCACAGCCTGCTCCCGCCACGCTGAGAGGCCCTCCATTATGTTTTTACGCCGCTGCTTGTGTTCCAGAGACTATTTCTGGGGCCAGATATGATCTCACTGACCCCGCGTACTTTCCTCCTACTGTCCTAAAGACACTCCAGCTTGTTTTGTAGCTGCAGTTGCACATCTAACCGGGGAAAAAAAGGCTATTCTTAGTGCTGGATTTAGACATAACATGCAGTGGTGGAGTAGAAAGTGAGTTTTAAAGGGCCAGCGCGTAACGTCTGAGCCAAACAGCAGCCCAGTGTGAGCAATACTGGAGGGTTTCTGGGGTCAGTGTTCAGTGTTTGACGCGTGTCGGCGCTCCAAGGGGGCTGCCGTCTTCAGAAACCAGACTTTGTAACTTTACAGGAGCGGATCTGTCTCTCATGGATCATGTGACCTGCAGCTCTTTGCTTTATTTAAAGGGATACTGTGTAACGTCTCCCAACATCATTTGAATCCTAATTATTTCACTATCAGCTGGTCAGTGTGGTCTGCAGCAATATTCCACAACAACATGCAAACTGCTTCATTTTACCACAGTACCATGTGGGAATTTACAGGTTCAGCTCCCCCTAGTGGCCAAAAGTTACTCAGTTTCCCTTTAACACAGAGAACCCTGCTTTTTGCTACTGTTTCCTCCTCTTCATGTAAAGTTTGTCTCTGCTGAACGAAGTAAGAAGATGAAACCGTGTCTGGGGAGCCAGAATGAGAAAGACTGTTTAATTACGGAGGAAGTTACAGGTTTAGCGCCCCTAGTGGCCAGAAGTTACATGGTATCCCTGTAAGTACAGAATGTGATGTGTAAGGGCGTAAAAAGTGGAGATTCCCCCTCAGACATGTGTTTGTGATTTGTGGGAGCTATATGATTTTAATTCGGCCCACCTGGTCCGACCTGCCTAAATTACAGAATTACATCTTGGCAGAGCCGGTATCTACAGTGAATTCTCCCTGATTTCTGGTGTTTAAGCGCAGTGTTTTATCTTCACCTTGTTTCTTTCATCAGGTAAGAACCCGCGCATTAATTCAATCTCTTCGGCTGCAGAGCACTGTGGAAATTATTTATTTCTGCAGGGGGAGCGGAGGGGCAACGTGCTTCTGACGGGGAGGAAGTGGACTACCATCCATTATGGTTTGGTAATGCGTCTTAAGTCTCGGCGCTGAGGTGGATGCCAGCTGGAGGGCAGGAGTGCCAGGGTTAAATCCCCCTGCTCTGGTATTTGGATTCAGGATCAGCTGAGAATAACTGGAGAATATGCCGGGGAGAAATGATTAAAGTCTGATATTTGCTCAAGGAAATGTGTGATTGCTTCGTGCCCTGCCGCTAATTGTTTTGGGCGACATTGTAGCCACATGGAAACCAACCTGAGCTTAAAGTACTGACCCAGTTACAGAATGACGTCTGCCTCTCTCCTCGATGCTTCTGGCTCAGAACATGCAGGTCAGAATCTGTAGAGGTACGCTAAACCTCTGCCGATATGTGATGTTCATCTTCCAGTTACAGTCCAGTTATAGTCCACTTATAGTCCAGTTATAGTCCACTTATAGTCCACTTATAGTCCACTTATAGTCCAGTTACCATCCAATTATAAATTAAACATATTAGTTCTTTTCAAAACAGAGCTGTCCGATGCTTTTTAGGGGTTCATAGGTTTACTACTATATATTATATTTATCTAAATAAACTGCAATGCAATATAAGCAATTGTAAAAATTTTCAATGACTTTAAAAAACAATGGAAACAGGACATTTGTAGAAAACCAAAACTAAGGAATTATATTCAATTTAAGGAAGAGTATCAAACTGAATCTTATGTAAAATTACATCTATCTGGAAAACAGAGATCTCTCTGTTCACAGTTTAGAACTGGTAGCCTCCCTCTGGGAGTGGAAGTGGGCAGATATAAGGGTCTTCCCGAGGAGGAGCGAGTCTGTGTTCTTTGTGACCTTAACGTGGTCGAAGATAAATATCATTTTGTTCTTTATTGTCCTTTGTACTCAGACCTCAGAGTTGTTTTATTTGAGAATATAAATAGAAGTAACCCAGATATTTTTTGGTTATCAGATGCTAAAATTCTAAGTTGGATTTTGTGTAGAGAAACATTTGCATTTAACACGTATCTCTGTAAATGTTGGGATAGAAGGCAGAGATTGTTGTATCCTACTTGAGTTTACGGGTATGTCCATGTATGTATATGGTATCTGTGTGTATAAGTGTTTGTGTGCATGCATGTGTACGTACATAACTTGTGACCTGTATGAGGTCTTCTTGCTTAAGCCCATGCGTGCTGGGCTCCTGTATGGAGCATGACACTGAAATAAAATTTATCTAATCTAATCTATAGACCAGTTATAGATCAATCATAGTCGAGCTATAGTCAAGTTATAGTCCAGTTATAGCCCAGTGCATTATGGGACGTCTCCAAGTCATGTCAAATCAGCTTCTATGCAGCCTTCATGCTGGCTGAGATTAAGGATTAAGTCATTCTTTATTTAATGACTGAGCTGCTCTTTAACCAGGAAAGTCCCTCTGACATCCCGGAGCTCTGCTTCTGCCATGATTCCACATAAACTCATTTCTGTTTCTTTTTTCACCATAAAACACCTGAAACGTTACATTTCCAGCTATTTAGCTGATAAAGTATTTCATGTTTGCAGACGGAGACAACCCTCAGAGGACGCAGAGCGGCCCCGAGGAGCTCAGCAAGCCCATGTACCAGAGCGTCATCAAGAAGGAGGGCTCCTCCGTGATGAGCATGGCCGTGGGCATGGGCATGGCCATGGGCCCCGGGCTGCGCTCCGAAGCCGAGGACTACGTGTCTCCGCCCAAGTACAAGAGCAGCCTGCTGCACCGCTACCTGAACGACTCGCTGCGGCACGTCATGGTGGCCAACGCCGTCATGGACGCCCGCAGGAGGAACCACTCCGGCTCCTTCAGCTCCAACGAGTACGACGACGAGCTGCTCTCGCCCTCCTCCTCGGAAGCCGAGGCCAACTTTGTTTATCGGGCCGGTAAGCAGCCGCATTTCTTCCGTTCTTTCCTTTCAGAGACGCACAAAGATGGACAGTAAAATAAATGGGAGGTTCCCAACGTTGCCGTCTTGGTTCTATCACGAGTCCCGTGAATCCTGGTAAACCCAAAAGTGGGCGACAAAGAGGCGCTGAGAGGGGGGCTGTGAGCGCGGGGAGGGTTGACTGACACCCATCACACTAAAAAAAACACTCCAAAATAAGCAAGAAAATACTGAAACACGATTTTTGCTGGATATAAGCAAAAAAAATCAGCCAACGGAGCACGTGAAAATTCTCTTAAGAAGATCTCTTGGACTAAGACAAGATTTAGAAATAAGCTGGAAAAACTTGTTCTTTGCTACATTTCACTAGTATTGTGAAGTTTTGTGTCTCATTATAAGTTTGTGGTGCTCAGAAGTCGTATTTCCCCCTATTGTCTTAGAAATTAGAAAAATGCACTTTGTCAGATTTGCAGTTTTTGCACTGCAAACTCTGAGCTACAAGCTAACGGGAGCTAACCAGCTAACAGAGTAAGGCAGGCTAAAGCTAAGGCGCTGTTAGCGGCTAAAAACTGCGGTTGTGCTACTCTTGGCCTCGTTTTCCTAGGTATATAGCACCTGTCAATCAAAAGAACACGCCCCTAATTATGAGGCATTTTAGGAGTAAATTACATCTAAACAAACGAGTTAAAATGCTGGAACTGCTGCCCCTAGTGGAGGAGGGGGGAACTGCAGTTTTTGGCGCTTCTGCATTGGCTGTCACGATTAATTGCGGTAGTAGAAGCTACAATTAATAATCGTAAAGCTTCCTAAATATCGTCATTTAATAATGTTTATATAGTTTAATTTTCATCACTGAAATCCTAAAGCTCTAATTTATTTTTATCTTTTCATATTCATTCATATAATACTGCAACTTTTTATTTTATTTTTATTGTTACCGGAGCAGAGGGGATTTTTACTCAATTCCAATGGGTATCTGAATGGTACTTTTGTTTGTTTTGTTGCCATATTCAGTTTTCTAGACATCAACACACAAATAAAACTTAACAGAAAAGGAGTTTTCCTGTTATTTTATACATTTCCACCGTTGTGAAATTAAAACATGATAAACGTGATAATAGTAAAATCATGATTATTTTTCAAACAATAATCGTACCTAGAAAATTTATAATCCTGACATCCCTACAGACGACGCATTCCCGTCTCTCTGCATCAATCTGGTTCTAATGAATAAACTTAGAGTTCGTTAAAAAGGCCTTGAAGTGTTTTATTAGATTTAAGTATGTGTGCACGGTGTAAAAAGCCACTTTCATTAATTATTCATTTAGAAAACCTGGACGCTGCCTCGGCTTCATGTCTCCGTGGAAAGAAGCTGTGTTTGGTCTGAGCCGAGCTGTTGTTTAATCTTCTCTATCTCTGCCTCCGTCACACTTTGCACTGTGTTCTCCTCATGAACTTTACTCTCAAATTATTCTGTTTTTGCTCTGGAGAAGTTAAAAACAAGAAAATGTGTTGGTATTTGCAATTTGCAACAAGATCTGTGACCTGAACTTTTTTTTTTTTTTAAAGGGATATTTTATTTCCAGTACATCATAAATAAGATATCAGATGTTGAAACTGAGACAGTTTATTATTTCATGGAAAATGTGAGCTCATTTTTTTACCTGATGGCAGCAACACGTCTGTAAAAAGTTGGAACGAGCAACAAAATGCTGAAAAAGTCATTTTGAGTATAAAAGCAGAAGTTCACCAATCTAGGTCTAAAAAAATGTGAAAAAATGTTCCTCTGACTATGAAGATCCAATCTTCTACAGCGTAGAATTTCATCAAAAGATTCAGCGAATTAGGAGGAATCTCTGTACGCACAAGACAAGGCATAAGGCCGGTGAACTCAAAGTGCTTTACATGGAATATTAAAACATTAAAAGCTAAAGTTAAAAAAGAAAGAAAGAGGTGTCAAGGTTACAATTGTCTGAAAATGAATTAGTACTGCTAAGACCACACTGCTATTTTGTCTTTTTTTTTAACTTCCTTTTCAGATTGTTTATAAACACTGGCAATGCCCTGACTGTACTGACCATAGACATATATAGATGTATGTATATGTATGTATATATCTCTATGGTACTGACCTCTCTAAAAGTATTTTAAAAAAAAAACAAACAAACAAAAAAAGAATATGAAAGAAGGTGCAAAAGAAATTTTAAAAATAGAAGAATTAAACCAACTACAAAAAATAGAAGATATGGAATAAAAACTAAACAAGATCCGTCCAGGCATAAACGAAGATTTCTCCCAGTCTTGTCCTCCCGTGTTTACCATGAATCCTTTATTATCACATTTATGTTTATGTTTCTCGTCTGAATGATGTGAGCAGAAACCTGAAAGTTTTAGTTGAGTCACATGAACAATTGACTTTAATTCAGCTCTCTGCATTTAAACAGCACCTCATCTTCCCTGTTGTTCCCCTCAAGACGTTCCAATAAACCAGACTGGAAACGGATGCCAAAAAGACAATAACACAGGGCAGAAAAATTAAAGTTATTATTATTATTTTGCAATAAAAGGAAGTGGCAAACATTTTTATCCATGATTTAAAACATCTGAAAGGTTCACTGGTCTGAGATACACCGGCCACGTTTTTTTTCTCTTTAATTCATAATTCTGCTTTAAAGAGATGAGAAATGACCATGTAAACCTTTAAAATGATCATTTCAAATTAAACTTAATTCTGAATGAAATAATTCCTCTATCACATAAACCTCCATTCCACTTTAATTATTAATTCCAAATTAAATAAAAATCATATAACCTGAGCCAAAATCTAAAGATTGTTTGAAAATGTCTGAAGACTCCCCCATCTACAGTGTGTGATATCAAAAGATTCAGAGAATCAGGAGGAATCCCTGTGCGTGGGGGGCATCCTTAAGCACTGCACTGCATTAAAACCAGAAGTGATTCCGTGCACGGGTTCACAGAATCACAGCTCATTTCCCAGACGTTGAACAGTTGTTTGGAGACGAAGGGACGCTAAACGACCTTCCAACTTACAGATGTGTCGCTGCCACCAAATTCAAAACGAGCTAAGATTTTCCCTTTTTACACACATTCACACACCGTCCCAGCAGCCTTTTACACAGGCTGTCATTCGTCTCATGTTACTGAGCCCATTGTGTAAAAAACATCATCCTTTTATCAGCAGACACCCATTGTTCGAAGACTCCAGACTAACCAGAACCAGCCTAAAAAAGAAGTCTAACAGTTCTATATTTGATGTGGAATAAAAGAAAAAAAAACGTGCAAGGCGTTTCCGCTCGCAGCTTGTCCGAGCCGCGAACAATCAAGGTCAGGCCTGTCTGACTCGGCTGAGAACACTGGGCCTTTGTCCAGGCAGACTTCATATCCAACAGTAATGTTTTCACTTTTTGTTGAGCATGGACGGAGCCCAGAGGGGAGGGGGGGTCCGAAGGTGTAGGCGGTGGAGCGGCGGCGACAAGAGACGCTTTTATTGTGTCTCTCTCCAGTAAATGTGTTTCATATTATCCGGGGCGCGTGTCTTCGTATGAAACGCATCGACAATCACGACTGGCACGATTTCTAGTGATCCGATACGAAGATCAGGCTTTTTTTTACTGCAAAGCACCTGCTGAGACCCGCGGACAGAAACCAAACGAGACTTATAACCTTCACTCCACCGGATTTTAATAAGAAATCCCCAAAAAGGGATTGATCTACCTGCTGTTTTTAATAGAGTAACTATTTTATCTCTCTGGTTAATATCATTTCTTGGCGCTGACATCTCCCTCTTGGGCTTCTCTGGCTTTGGCCCGATGACAGAAGCGTTACTCTGCTACATGCACGGAAAGTTCTCACACCTGCATCCCCCCCCAATACGAGGAAAGGAAGAAAAGAAAATGCCACTTCAACTACACATCAGATCTGGAAGAGAAACGGCTCCAGGCTTGAGTTTGCATCATTTCCTCTGCGAGTTTTTCTGCACATTCCAGCGAACGCTTTCTATTTTACAAATACTTTTATAGTGTTTCCATAATAAGTGAAAAATGTGTCCCCGAGTAGCAGATTTCACACAAATCTGCTGGTATATCAGCTGCACAGAGGGAAGAAAAAGGAGAGGATAAATCAGATTTAAGATTGTTGAATGTTACTCCTTTTTTTTTTTTTTTGTTTGACAGTGACAAAACATCTCCACGTTTTGGGCGTGTAGGGAAGGAAAAAAGCTCGAGGTGGAAACACAAAGCAGCGGCCCATTCTTCTGCCGGATTCCAGCGTTTTAGAAAACAGCTGCGATTGGTCGGCACGAGCGAGCGTTGCGTGCCTGGCAGCCATTGTCTCCGCTGGCTAAAAGTCCATTATCGGGGTGTTGCGGGCGCCTGTGACAACAACAGGCAGTCAGACGTGGCAGAAGATGGAGAGTGTAGATTTACCCCGGTGGAAAACTAAACCTCTGTCGGCTTGAAAGGACTCATGCTCGTGCACGACTCGCAGGCCTCAGACGAGCACGCGCCCATGCACGTCCAGTACAAACACACACACACGCTGCAGTCCAAAGCCTGTGGGGAATTTCGTTGAACACAAGGAGCAGCAGAATTCCATCGCACATGCCAGGGGTTTCATGCCAAATTACCCTTTAATGGGATATTAAATGGCAGGAATCTGGCTGAATGTTTTTCTTCTTGCTCGGCACCAGATTTCACCCCGTCCCATATCATCTATATCATTACACGCCGAATGACTCCCAACGTCTCTGTGGACGGGGACGAAGAAACGGCGGTGTCCCCGTTAGCGGGCCGGTCTCAGCTGATGTGGGAAAGCACCAGTAGCTACCAGCGGGTCACTGGTCTGCAGCAACGCCTGGGCCGTCTCATTCTCGTTTTCGTGAATTATTTTTTTATTGTAACTTGGGGTTCCATGATTTGTTTAAAATTCTGAATGAACTATTGTGGATTAAATAATTCAGAATTAACATCTTCTCCTTCTGGTTGCCAAGGAATCAGTCATTCCAAATCAAGGTTTACAGGTTTTCTTAATCCTGCTTTAGATCTGGGGGGAGGGAAGGGCTGTGATTGGACAGGGGGAGGAAGTACAAGAAGTAAACCAACATGAAAAAACACAGAAGAAGAAACATTTTCACTGGATATGGATTCTAGTGTCTAGCATAGCACTTCACTTTCACCTGGATACGCTTGCAGTGAGGCGAATAAAGCGTTTATGCTGTGGTTTTTTATCTCTTTAAAGCAGAATCAAGTGTTTATGCGTTCGTTTTTTATCTCTTTAAAGCAGAATTAACTTTTTATTCCAAATTAAAGAGGAATTAAACTTGGCTTGTTTTCCGCACAGTCAACCCTGCTCCTCATCCAACAAATGCATTTTCATCACAAATTGGCTCCATTTCAAAGAGAAATAAACATTCTTTCCTAAGGTTTCCTGGTAAAAGAAAAGAAACGATCCACCAAACACTCATGTCCTTCCTGTTTCTGCGATGCTGCTGCAGTGAAAGTGCTAACATGGCTTTATTAGTTCTGCAGATATTTGGTCATTTTTTGGGTAAATTTGGGAGTCCTAGATGAAAAATAGGAGGATCTCCACAGCCATGACGATATCGTCTCTAACCTGATGTGACAGATGGTTTGTTGCTTAAGACTGTGTGGGAAGATTTCCATGGAAACTGTTGGGGAAAGGCCGTGCACTTTGGACAAATACTTGGCAGGTGATTGGACGAAACATCTGTCGATCAACTTCTTCTACCAGCGAAGCCGCTTGGTAAATGCAAACTCCTGCCGGGGCCAACTGGAAGAAGAGCAGGCATCTATGAAATCTAAAAGGAATCTGTGAGTGATGCTCGCTTGTTCTGGTCTAACTGGTTCTAAGACGTCAAACTGTTGACTGCAATGGTCCGACCCGCCAGCTTACAACACATTCCTCAAGTCTAGCGAGGCCTCTTAATGTAAATCTCCTCTAATTTAACACTGGTGTTGGAGATATTTTAATTTGGATCAAAGAGTTGGACCAACTTTAGAGTAGAGTCAGAAAATTCATTGTTTTTTGGACACTAATAGCTTAAACGCTGTCATGTTGTGGTGCTGTTGTGTATCATTTTCAGGGTTCTTCATCCTAACATTGGTTCCTGGCTGTTCAGCTGGGGCTATTTTAGGATTTTTCTGGTTATAAACCACACAAAAAATCTACTAACATAAAGGTATAAAATTAGAATATGCTGGAAAAGTTGTTTTAATCAGGCAATATAAAACGTACACGGTGAAACCAATGCATTTTACATACTAAGATTTTACTTTCAGAGGCCTGACATTTTTGTATTTAAAATCCATTTTTTAGTAATTTTAAGCAATATCCTAATTTTCTGAGTTTTTAATTTGTACTTTTTAATTTATAATCAGCTAAATCTAAACAAATAAAAGTTGAAATATATTGATTTACATACTATTTGTCTATACATCTACATTTCATCTTTGAAGTTAAGTTACAGAAATGCAGCACTTTTTCAGGATATTCTAATTTCTCGAACAGTTCCTGTATATCTGACTGAAGCTGCCGAACACGTTGGCGTCTCTGAAAGCGGCTCAGAGAAAACAGCAGCGTTCGACGGCAGCCGCTGAGACCCTACGGGCCTTTCAAATTAGGTCACGAACGGTGCCAGACAGTTATTGAATCATGGAGAGTTTAGTGGCACTTAAGCAGCTCTGGAGTCGTCCAGAGGAATTGAAGAAAAGTCATCTTTATGTGGAAAGAAATGTCAGTTTTTGGATATCTTTTCTTGACATAGAAACACTAAATGTGTTCAGATCTTTAAAAAAACAACTCATGGCTTTTTCCATATTTTATCTAATTTTGTCAAACAAGATATACTTTACTGGATTTCCCTCGCCATTAATATTCGCCTTGTTTGGTCTCCAAAGAGAACCCCAGCTGCGATGATTAACGCCGCAGCGTTGTGGAGGGATGGCGGCGTTCGTGTCTGATTTAATGCTTTGATGCCTTGCTCGCTGACTGATGAGCAGAGGTGTGATTTAGCGGCGGCCGCGGAGCGACGGAGACTACGTTGCTCAGCGAAAGGCCACGTGATGACGATGGGCCACTCCCCGGTGGTGATGGATGTGGACTTCTTGTCCCAGGAATCCGGCGATGTGGACAGACTGGCTATGATTTGCTCTTTCCACAGTTTCATAGGGAAGAAGAAAAAGAAGACAGGGAGGAGGGGTGGGGGCTGAGGATGTTGTTCCAAGGCTCAACTTATTGCCAAAACTCACTGGGTTCAGGTTAGGCTTTAGGAGAAGGAGGAGGATTAGTCTGGGTGTGAGACAAACCCGTTGGGTTGCCATCCCGTGGACAAGACTTAACACACAGGCACGCAACTCCCCAACATAGAACCGGGGAAGTACGGAATAATAAGCCCTCTCAACCTGATTGTTTTTAAATCATCGGCACGCCATCGCTGGCGAAAGCAGGTCGGTCAGAAAAGTTTGACAGAGCGAGCCACGCTGCCCGGCTCTGTGTAAAACACAAATAGTTTCCAGCTGAGGCTGAAACAATGGCCTGCCATTGTGTTCCCACGGGATGTAGGAGAGCAGAAAGAGGTTTAACAAGAGCGCAGAGGTGTGACCCAGGACGCAGAACACACACATCCAGAAATCCCCCAACAGCTCAACTACCACGGAGAAGAATTGCAACATAATGATGCACTGAGTGCTGCGCAAACATATCATTTGGCCACCAGATCCCAAAAGAAGGCTATTTTTGTGCACATGTAAACACTTAAAAATCTGAATAATGTTTACTTGTGGTTCCTCCTCCTTTTTTTCCTTCCCCTAATGTGTGTGTTATGTACACCACAAACAACAGCCATTTATCCCCGGGGATGCAGCAGAGCGAGTCTGGCGCTGGACGCTCCGGCCTGCTCCGTCTCTTTTCCTACCTGCTGAGTGAAAGCAGAGGCAGCAGCTCCAGCTCTTCATCATCATCTGTTGCTCACAGTGAGCCCCTTGATTAGAGGCTGGCTGATATATCGGATCGATGTCAGCATCAGCCGATACCATGACAGTGTAAATGTAAAAATAAAGCCCTTATTCTGGGTCCCAGAAAAACCCATTAAAACCATTTAAACATCAATCTACATGTAGTGTTGATCTGGATCTCTTCCAGTGTCTCCCATTAACATTCTCTGATACCATTAAGTGAATATTTAACCCACTGAAGGACAACTTCTAAGAAACATGGTTTGTCAAACATGATATTTCACAACCACAGATTCCAACGTTTTTATTATTTGTTGAGCAAAGTGGAGGGTTTTGTCAATTGTTGTGCCAATTGTCTTTATTCGATTATGATTCTCGGGTTGACAATTCGATGCTGCATCGATTCTCGATTCAAAAGGATCTTAATTCACTTTCAATCCTCTTTTAGTAACAAAACATGCTGATAAACTCAGTTCCTTTATAAGCCAGAAACAGCTCTGAGGAATTTTTGAAAGAAAACAGATTTTTTTTTAAAATCATAGAATAGTTTAAATGTCTTTATCACTTAGAACTAGCTTTGAAAGTAGTCAAGCAAAAATAAAACAAATTCCTGTAAATTTTGAAACGATTGAGAATCTTGATGAACAAGAATCTCGATACTGATAAATAACAATATTGTTGTTAAAGTTCCTTATTCTGATTCTAAAACGTTCTTTTTCATTCTTGAGCCATATTCTGGGTATTATAAGTGTCTGTGTTCATGTACAGTATGGTGTATTTTGTGCATATCCATCTTTTTATGGGCCGATAAAGCCTGGTATCTGTATCTGTATCTGCATCGGCCCCAAAAACCCCATATGAGTCGGGCTCTTCCGTTTAGTCCTCCCCCTCTGGTTTTCCGCAACATAGCGGCGAACCACCGCTCGTATAGAAACTGGCACATTCTCCATGACAACATATTTACAGCACCCCCCCTTTCTTTTTGGAGGGGGTGCTGATTTGGGGGCCCTGATTGCTCTCTGTTTACTGGCACTTGTAAACACAATGAGGACCTGGCAGTGTTTAAACATCTGAAACACTGTTATTATTTCTCCATCTAGCGAGGAGGCGCAGGGCGCTCCTCATGGTTGGGTTATCTGGGCCGACCGCAGCCTCACCAGTGTGTCATCTGCTGGGCAGACGTGGAAAAAACCCGGCCCGGTATCTGTCTGGCCGGGGCCCGCACGTATGTTCTTTTTAATAGCGTAGGAGCTAATTATTCAACATTTTTAAAGCGATGAAAGTGTTGTCTGGGCGAACGGAGAAGGCATTAAATTCACACCATGTATGATGTCTTTGGCTAGCTGAGTGGAATTGAAAGTTTGGCCTTTTTTTTTTTCTTTGACTCTCAGACTCATTCTGCACCAGGAGAAACAGAGAGGGGGACAGTATAAAAGTCGAGCTGGCAGAACAGGAGCTTCTGGGTTGCCAAGGCATCTCTAACTTCATTTACAGACTCTTCTTGACATTATAAAAAGCACACATCACCAGAAAATACTGTATTTATGAAAGATAGAGCTCAGAGGCTAAAAGCTTGAGTCTTGCACTTCGTGGCTTAACCCTTAAAACTCCTCGTGATCCCTTATATCATATATCCTCTGCATCGTCTCAGGAACGGTGGTGAGTAACTCTGTGATGGATAGCTCACCTTTTAACTGATCCACGGACCTTTTCCAGGCATTTATATCCCGTCCAGGAGGTTTATAAGATCTAGTGTTCATTCAGAGACCTTATGGTAAATCCAATGACACCATTATTGATCACACTTTCATCACTATCACCTCTATTTAAAGAGACTCTCTGCAACATTATCTTAGTCATAAAGCAGTTGGAAGTAATTCTTTTGCTTGACTGACCTGTTCTGATGAAAAAGCGGACATTTCCTCCTCCATCGGGTCTCCCCCTACCAGAAACGG
>JBAMHT010000018.1:20018873-20029261 GCA_037177075.1 Craterocephalus fluviatilis
TACTGGGAATAAAATACGATGTTTACGTTCTACTGGGAATAAAATAGGATGTTTAGGTTCTACTGGGAATAAAATACGATGTTTACGTTCTACTGGGAATAAAATAGGATGTTTAGGTTCTACTGGGAATAAAATACGATGTTTACGTTCTACTGGGAATAAAATAGGATGTTTAGGTTCTACTGGGAATAAAATACAACATTTACATTGTACTGGGAATAAAATACGATGTTTACGCTCTACTGGGAAATTAAATATATTTAATGAGATTAGCAAACAACTAAATTCTGTTTTAATCTACATTTTATGCAACGTCCCAACTCTTTTGGAAGTGGGGTTTTATTCACATCACACTTCATAAACAGCCATGCTGCTGTGACGACGTATCAAACTGTCGTATTAGTAAAAGTATAGAATACTTACCATAACATTGTGGTTTAGTTTCCCCCCTAAAACTCTCATATTTATGAACCTTCTGGTGGATGGTTTGCCACAGCACACTCATGCAGTCTTCTTTAAACATATCTACCTTAACCAGATTAACCGTGAAAAATAAACGAGGGGAAAAAGTAGGAAGTAAGTGAACGTGAAACACAAACAGGCCATGCAGAAAGATGGAGCCAAGGAGGAAAATAAATACAAACTTAAAGGACAGCAGCTTTACGTCCATAGTTTGGGTTCTGGAACTGATTGATTGGACTCTTGTAAATGGGGTTTTCTTGCTACAGGCAGACAATGAAGACAGAAATTCAGCAAAAGGAGAATAAAGAACATCAGCAAAGAAAAAAGCAGGAAGATGAGATGAGAAATAAAAAGTGAGAATCATGTGGGCTTTTCTGAGGTTGGAGACAGAGAAGACATAAAGAGGGTCGATGGTAAACGCCTCCTCATCCCAGTTTCCATCAGGCACCAATGTCCAGATTTAACGCCCTTATATTATCCGTTTGAGTTATGAAAGGACTTGTTCTGCAGGTTCATGTTCAAGATGTTTGATTATAGTTTAGAGTTTATCATCAGAAACCTGATTAAGTTTAGCCAACCCAAGTAATCTCTGAATGAGAGTACATGTAAAATTAAATGTAAAAAAAGTTACTCTGAGAATATTTTTAAATACTAAATACATCCAGATACCTGGGATCAAACATTTTACAGTTCATTGGGATCTGGAAGCTGTAATGAATCTATAACTGCATGAAATAAATTAAATATCAATGTGTAATATGTTTAAATCTAAAATACATGTAATAAATTTGAAGTTTGTGAAAATATAGATGGATGGATGGATGGATGGATGGATGGATGGATGGATGATGGATGGATGGATGGATGGATGGATGGATGGATGGATGGATGGATGGATGTTATTTTACTGGCATGTGTGGAAACTGAAGCTGGTTTAGAGGGTACCTGGCTAAAAAATGAGAACTGAACTGAAATAAAAACATGTTGTAAAACCATAAAGCAGCTTTAACATATCAGAGGTTATACTTCCATCCACAGCTGAGGCTGAACCAGACCGGTCCGTGACCCTCAGACCATGTGGGAGGGCTTTTCTAGTGGGGGACTGTATAACTTACTCATCCTCATAGCGACTCTCTTAGTTCTGTCTGTGTAAAAATGTCCCGATCAGTCAGTCTATGTGCTTTCCCGTGCCGGAGCCTCTGTTCACATTTGTTTAGTTTAATATCAGATATATTCCTAATAAATCCCTTTTTCTTTTCTCAGTCTCAGACAGTCTTTGGGTTAAATCTTTGTCTCATTCTGACCATGAGGAACCCTGAAGTAACCCGGATCAATTTCATGATTAATGTGAGATTTATTCCTTATATAACACACACACACACTCTGGTCGTTGTTTGTTATTTAGGCTGATGAGGAGAGAAGCTCCAACTCCCATTAACATGGAAGTTTTAAGGACTTCATTTCTCATTGGTCAGCTTTCACAGACAGACGATGCTTCGGATCAGGGTGGGACGACTTTAAACCCAGACAAAGCTCATGTTGCTTTCATGTTGTGGTGAAACTGGGTGTCTCCCACTTCCTAAATGAAAAGCATCTGCAGCCCTGCCACTGAGGCTTTGACCAACTCCTACCACTAGATGGCGGACCGTCCCTGCACATGAAGGTGGGAACTCAGGCTCCAGGCATGTTGATGTTGGCTGACAATGGCAGGGAACAGGGAGGGTAGGAGCAGCGGCCACTCCCAGGAAAGTGCATAACATTCCCCAAAAACTGCACCCAGCCTCCACCAGTTTCCCTTTTTTAGTCTCAGCAATAAATAACTGGGATCTGATGGTGCGGGAACTCACCGTGTCCCACTTGGCGTTCATCTTCTCCTTCTCGAACTTGGCAAACTCCCGCCTGTCGTGGATGATCATCAGCAGCTTCCAGATGAGCAGCAGAGCCAGGCCGATCAGGACGATGCCGGCCACCACGCCCGCCACGATGGGGATGATGTCGGGGCCGGAGGGGCACTCTGAAACACAGCAGGGTGGAAATCAGCACACCTTCTCCCCCCCTCGTCCCGTCCGGCCGCCTCCCTCTGCGCTGCTCACCGGGCTTTTCCACCACGTACACCTCCGTCTCTGTGTCGTTGTTGATGGCGTAGGTGTAGAACATCCAGCAGTCGTTGGAGTCGCGCTCCTTGCAGTGCATGACCGGGTACGGCTCCGTGTTGGGCTGCGGCTGCTGGCTTCGGTCCTTCACCTTGATCATTTTGAAGTAACTGCACTTCTCCTTACACTCATCCTTCTTCTCGCCGGTGCCGAAAGCCCGACACTCCACGCAGTCCCTGGAGGAGAGGGCGCAGGTTTTGGCAGGATTAATACTTTCAAATGAAATAATTCAGAATGAAAATCTTCTCCTTCGGGTTTATATGGAAATATTAATTCTGAATGAAGGTTTACATGGAAAACACGTTTTCTTAATTCTGCTTTAAATCCAGGGGCTAGGAAAGACTCTGATTGGTTGGATGGTGGAAATGACCGGAAGTTAAAAACTCTCCTTCCTGCTTCATTTCTTTTCATCAACATGAGAAAACATCGTAATAAGAATAATTTTGGCTTGATGTGGATTCTGGTTATGAAGCAGCAGCTAGCCTGATAACAGGATAGAGGATGAGAGAGGAATTATCTGATTCAGAATTAAAAGTAGAATAAACCAGCCTCTTGTTTTCTTGTTTTCTTCTTTTAAAAATTTCTGTCCTCCATTATCCACCATAAAAATAAAAACCTTGTATTTTTCTTATTTTAACTAACAAACTTAATTTTATCCTTTTGTTTGCAGAAGTTTTATAATTCTTGTTTAACTGATCCCTTCACTGTGGACCTGTCTACCTTCATCACATCGTGGCTGAAGGAATTATCAAAACAAGCCTATTATGGTCATTTTATCTAAAAAATCTGAACATCAAACGGATTAAAACGTCTTACTTGTGCTCGGGGCAGACTCCCAGACAGGTCGGGCAGGTTTCACACGTTGGCCCCTGGAATTTGGGGTCAGTGCACTTGCAGGTGCCGCATTCGCACGTGCCCCTCCCGTTGCAGATCTGCTTGTTGCTGGCCATGCAGCTCCGCATGTCCAGAGAGCAGTCGCAGGCGCTTCCCGTCCACATGGGGTCGCAGACGCACATTCTGCATTCGCACCGCCCGTGTCCTGAAACCAGATGGAAGTTTGAACGTTTGTTAATGTCGCCGAGCGGACGGCGATCGCCCGGAGCGGCCTTACTCACCGCCGCACAGCTTGTTTCCCGAGCGGTCGCAGTTGAAGTTGTCGCACTCGCAGAACTGGCCGCTGTAGCGCTCCTCCGGGTTGTCGCGCTTCTTGCATTCGCACGTGCCGCACACGCAGTCTCCGTTGTTGCTGCAGATGTCCGTCCCGTTGTCCTTGCGACAGGTCCGGTCCATATCCTCCGTGGCCACGTCGTTGCTGCTGCATTCGCAGTTTCTGCCCACGCGGCCTTCGTTGCACCTGACAGACAGAAAGGTTGAGACTTTCCAGTGAAATTGCGGCGCGATTAAACGCAGAGCCGGCGACGATGGCGGATATAGGCTTACTTGCATGCGCCGCATTCGTAGGTCCCGTGACCGAAGTGGCACTCTGAACTGTTCTCCACGCGGTCTTTGTGGCAATCGCACTCACAGATGAAGTCGAGGACGATCTCCACCTCCTCGGTGAAGCCCAGGGGCTTTATCTTTACGGTCACAGACTCGTTTTTGGGGCAGCCCTTAGATGTGATGCTGATATTAAAGGTGACCTGGACACCAAGGAAAAGAGAAAATACTGATTTTAGGGAGTTAGAGGTCACCTTGGAATGAATTCCAAATATAAGGGGTGCTGTGTAACTTTTGGCCACTAAGGGGAGCTGAACCTGTGACTTCCAAATCGAATATCTGGATTTTTTTATTTCCCAATTTTAAAATCGATTTTTTTGTTTAAAAAATCGAATATTGTGACTTTTTTATTTCACAGTTTTAAAATAAATATTCCTTTGTTTTTTAAAATAAATGCAAAAAAAAATGTAATAATTTTTTTGTTTCATTTTTATTATTATTTATATTTATTGTTTTTACTTGTCTTGTCGGGCATTATAGTAGCAGAATGTTGGTCTGGATACTGTTTTGTTTTTTCCTAGTTGAAATTAAGAAAAAAAATTATAGCAATAAGATTTTTTGTAACCTTTTTCGTTTTCTCCACAAAAATCTGCAAAACTGAAAAATCATGAGAAACGCAATTTAAATCAAATCAGCACCCAAAAAAAATCGTAAAGGAATTGAATCGGGAGGAATGCCCAATGCCTCAGCCCTGCTGTTTTATTAATTTTTATTAACAGTATTTTTATTCAGCATAATTCTCCTAAAACTTAGTTCCACTTCACTCTGAGGAAGATGGATATTTTATGTTTTGGAGCATCTTGCTGTTTGTTATCAGCAATGTTGGTTATATTTTTCTGTTTGTAAAAATATCCAAAAATATTCAATTCTTTTATGACTTTTTTGGATACCATGAGGAAAATCAGATTCCTCAATATCGCAATATTTCTGCAAAAAAAAAAAAAGAAAAAGAAAAAAATACTTTTTTTCCCCCATTTATTTACAATTTAAAAAAAACGAAAAAAAGAGAAAAAAAGTACACATAAAACTGAATCAAAAATTGTGATATTTCTGGTAATTGATTTTTTCTCCCATCATTATTCCATCGTTGTTTATATTTTCAGTGCTCCCCAGGTATTTACATCTTTACCGAATGGACAAACATTTGAGGATAAGTCCGGTTTTTACATCTAACCTCGTCTCCGATGGAGATATCTGAGCATTTCCGTCCACCGTCGCCCTCATTAACCACTCCGTTCTTACAGATGGATTTGTACGCAATGGTCACCCCCTCTGGAAGCTTGCTGTTCTCCAGGATGACCTCCGAGGAAAGAGACTGAGAAAATCAGAAGATAGCAGAGGGAACTGTGTTATTTCCTGCACTGGAGTGTATGATTATCCGGGGAAAGCACGGCTGCTTCAGGCTCAGGGGGAACTAGGAGACTGGAGAACTTACGTTGTAGGCGTCGATGATGAGGTTGATGACGTTGCTGGAGTTTGCAGACAGAGTGCCCACCGCAGACTTCGGGATCAGGTTTTTCAGCTCCTGAAGGAAAAGTTCAGAATACAATGACATAATGAGCATTTCTAGAGATTTTTGCAGATTATATAAAACATAAAAAATGTAATGAACCATGTAGGTCTGGTTTAGATGGAGATGAAGGATGTTTCTACAGTGAAGTTTTATTTTCCCATCATACAACAGGATGTTGGGCTTCTCTTCTTTCTGAACCCTCATGGTGCCTCTTAGGGGAGTGGGGGGGCTACGGGTTTACTTTACTTATTCCTAGCATTACTTTATTTATTCTCAGGATTCCTTTACTTATTCCCAGGATCACTCTACTCGTTCCAAGGATTACTTTACTCATTCCTAGAATTACTTTACTCATTCTTAGGATTACTTTATTTATAGTATTACTGTATTTATTCCTAGGATTACTTTACTCAATCTGAAAATAACTTTACTCGTTCCTAGGTCTACTTTACTCATTCTCAGGATTAGCTTTCTCATTCCCAGGATTATTCGACCCGTTCCTTGGATTACTTTACTCGTTCCTAGGATTACTTTACTCATTCTCAAAATTACTTTACTCATTCCTATGATTTCCTTACCCGTTCCTAGGTCTACTTTATTCATTCTCAGGATTACTTAACTCATTCCTAGGATTACTTTACAAATGCCTAGGATTACTTAATTTATTCCTAGGATTACTTAACCCGTTCCCAGGATTACTCTACTCCTTCCTAGGTGAACTGAGCTGCTTTCTTCTTGTTTTCTCTGACAGCAACGTGGTTTTCTTTTAGGAGGACACATTTACATGTTCTACTGTGTTCAGATGAATTTACTCTGACACAATACAACATCTTGACAGTAACTTCTGTCGTAATCTCAGATGTGTCAGCTTCCTGCAGAGATCAGAGTTTTACAAACAGCCCTGATAGTTGAGACGAAATCATTTATTTTAGGCAGGTCAATTCAGATAAGATGCTTAAAAAAAAGTCCTCATCAAGAAGAAGTTAAACATACTCTCTGTATATAATGCTACGTATTCTCTTTCAAGGTTATTTACTTAATTTTAGACCAAAAAGGACAATATTTTTTGTTTTATAACAGTATGTTAAGGCTTAGCAGTGAGAGAGCGTCATTTCTTTTTAAAGACACATATTTAAGACATGCAAAATAAAGTGACGATGAACGCCTTAAAAGGCTAAAATAATAGATATAAAACTAACCTGATAAACAGGCTGGAACTCTTCTGTAACAGCAAAGATGGTCTGAATGTTGTTGTCACTGAGCTTCTGAACAAGGTGAGCGATGGAGGGATAATCCTGAAGAGGAAATGGAAGAAATTTGTGAATATAATGTGGATATAAAACATTTAAAAACAACGTATGGAGGAGCAAAGCTTACGTAGTAATGACTCATTGTGTAAACATTGTTCTCCAGGTGACATTTCCCATCGTTGGGCAGCACGATGCCGCCCAGTTTGCCGTCTCCAGCAAAGTGGAAGCCGGCGTCGGTGGAGAACACCAGCAGACGGGTCACATCCCTCCAGCCGATCTGCTCCTGATGAAGGACAAAGCATCATTAATAATTAAAATCTCATTCCGTGAACTTATGGACAAGCTTTTCATAGAAACCAACACTCTTAAATTTAAAGACACTGTATACTTCAAAAACCTTACAGATACAACTTCATGCTATGAGCAGATATTCACAACTTTCTCTACAATAATTATGTAAACTCAGACAAAGATTGAGCAAACAAGCAATAAAAAACTGCTTCTTTCGTAAAGTTTTAAAAACATTTTAAAACACAAGTTAGTCAACAACTACTGGGAAATGTGAAATGAAAGAAAAGGTGTGGGCATTCTGCCTACCTTACACACAGCCACCTGCATGATGGCATCAAAGCCTCCCTCTGGCGAGTCCAGGTTTCCAGATATCTGCTGCTGGCCCACCAGGGTGTTGAACGATTTGCCGTCGCTGGTCAGATTCAGCACATGCTTGAAGCTGAACGGACTGGTGCAGTTCTGGTCGCCTGTGCACGGGTTCAGCAGCTTGGCCGGGGTGGTGCTGATGTACGGCATGACGGTCTTCTCCACAAAGGACCCGAATCCTTCACAAAAACAAAAGCAATATGAATAATTTCACTTTAACCCTCCGGGAAAGACAGATCGCGTATCAGATTCATGACGACCCGAAGCGTCTCCAGTCCCATTTCAGGTTTTAATGGTGCCGTTTGACCAGTAAAACCAGTTATGACACTTTTTCATGTTTATTGCCATCACGTTTGATGCAGAAAGAAACGGTCATCACGAAGGAGATAATAGATAAGATAAATAGATAACCACATCAATCATCCTCATTTGATCGGACGGGTGGTTAAATGAACATTTTCATAAGTATGTGTTCTCACAAGTGATTATTGTGCAATAATGCTTATTTTTAATGCTTTTTTATACCAAGTATCAGTATTGTCATGGTATCACCCATACTGGCTTGAATTTTATTTGGTATTGGATTTCAATTTCATTTCAATTAAACTTTATTAGTGTAGCGTCGAGTTTGAAGGAGAATTGATGCGCAAAAAACCTGTAAGAGTTATCGGGCAAATTTGTAGATGATTTTTTTTAAAATTCCGAGCTATATTTACATTTAAGTTATAAAAATGGTTTGTTAGGCAGAGTGACATATAAAATTTCTTGCCCACTTAGATTTTTGTATCATTGTATATCTCGTGATTTCATACATTAAAATGACAAAACAACTGGAACTGAACAGCAGAGATTGTTTCGAAAATTCAAACAATGCAGGTTAAAGTGTTTTAAGGCGAAATATAAGCATAAAATAAAAAGCAGACATTTATACCGTGAGCCTCAGAGGATAAATGAATGAGAAGAGAAAATGATTCTGACATCTGAGCAGCTTTCTCATGAGTTTAACCTGGTTTGTTTGTGCAGGTCAGAACAGCAACGCTGGGCGTACCGAGCAGCTAATGTATCCTGCAGGTTGCAAACGTCGCTCCCTTTAGACAAAAACTGATCCTAGAAACAGACCCAGCTCCAGAAAGTCAGGATGTGTCAGATGTTCACCAATCTGAGACAAACTGGGACAAAAAAAAATGGACTTTGAATGTTGATATTCTACAGCGTGGATGGAAGGATCATCAGAGAATCTCTGTATGAACGGAGCAAACCTGGATGCTGGGGTTCTTCTGCATTAAAAGCAGACATGATTCTCTACTGAAAACCATCCCATGAACTCAGGAAGATTTCCGAAACCCCCATCTGTGAAGCACCCCATATCCCACAGAAGCAGCCCAAAACTCTAGTGTGCAAGTTAGATCCGGTCATATTGATAAGCTGTCAATGTATTGAGTACTTTGATCCACTCGTAGCGATTTGAGAGGGTCCATTGGAAATTCAAAAAGTCCCCAATGAAAAAATGCATTTCTTTCATTACTAGTTCTTACATTGCAGTGTTAAACTCCTCTGATGGTGGTATGACTTGGTTATAATTAGCAGACATATTCATGTATGTATATGCGTCTGCAGAATGATTCCTTCCCTCCCTTCAAAGGAGGGGAAGGAATGAGCTGAAACTGATAAAAATAACATTTAATACATTTTTTATGGAAATTGTGACATTTTTATAAAATTGAGAAATGAGAAATGAATATGAGAAATGAAACTAGGATCGATCCCTCATCAGCTTATAATAATAATACATTTTATTTGTATTGTACTTTATATTGCTAGGGAATCTCAAATCATTGTCATCATTTAACTTTTTCCACGTGGTCTGGGGTTAAAAAAGAAAACTACAATCACAAAAATATCCACTGGGAATCTGTTTCATCAGTTTAATGACGACACCCCCCCTTGACGTTAAATCAGAAACATGAGTTTACTGACAATGAAGTGATGCTGGGATGATAAGCTTTCCTCCCGATTTGATTCCTTTACAATTTTTTTGGGCGCTGAATAAATTTAAATTATGATTCTTGTGATTCTGCTACTATGATGTGCAACAAGAAAAGTAAAAAGATAAATAAAAATAATTAGAAAAAAAAATACGTAATTCATTTGAAAAAAAATTATAACAAAAAATGGAATTTAAAATTGTGAAATAAAAAAATCACAATGTTTAATTTTTTTAACAAAAAATTGGATTTTATAACTGACATAAAAAATTCCCAATATTCGATTTTTTTACAAAAAAAAAAAAAAGATTTTAAAATAGTGAAATAAAAAATCCAAATATTCGATGCTTTGTTGAATTTCCCCATCACTTTGAGTTTGGCTGGACTGAAAGCCACAGTTACTGGCTAGGGGGATAACTCTTACCTATCTGAAAGTCAGACGTGATCTTTGACATCTCCGACATGAGACTGGTCCCCAGGTTCTTCACGTTCTCCAGATCATCTTTCATGGAGTAGGACAGGTCCATCAGGTAGTACAGGTCGATGGGGTAATCTTCAGCCCGCTTGAACTTCAGGGGGAAAGTCTGGGGCTCGCCTGCATGAAACGCACAACGTCATTAAACTCTGAAGGTTGCGGGTAAAAACAGCGTCTGATCAGCTGTGTTTGGGTTGCATCTGCACCTGATCGGAGGGTGAGGCGGATCTTCTGGGGCTGGATCTGAGTGATGTCCTGTGGCTTTAACTTCTGTCGGGGGCTCTGCTCCGAAACTTTCTTGCGATTTGTAACATTCTTGTTCTTGACGACTTTCTGTTTACCGCTTGGGCTCTCAATCAACGTTTCGTTACAGCCTCTCTTTATTAGATACTCCAC
>JBAMHT010000018.1:20064513-20080257 GCA_037177075.1 Craterocephalus fluviatilis
GGGTGAGTAAATGATCATATAGCATGCTACAACATAGGTACAGGTTGGAAAATACCGAAGTTCTCCTTTAAAGCTGCAGGATAGCAGATCTGAGGGCCTGGGGTTTCTTCCTGGTTACTTTACCGCTTCCTTATTCACCCTCATACTGGGTACGGCCTGAACTCCCAGGGCTTTTTGTCTTTCTCAGTCCCTCATGCCTTCACTGAGTTAGGGAAAAGTGTTTTGTTATCATGCCTTTTGGTTCTGGAGAAAGCAAACACAGCCAGATTATGACAAAAAAGTGTTAGGATTCAAGATACATGTGCCTATCTGACTACTGTTCCTACTTCTAGATGCAGACATTCTCATTTCAGAGCTGTTAGACAAGCAGTTTTCATCTCTTCAGAAGTCTGTTTCATGCTTAACTAAGTCAGTTAAACTTTTATCAAATAAGCCAGGAGATGATGGACTTCCTTCATATCAAGACAACGTTTTATTGTTTCTTTGGAAAGCAAATGGCTGTAAGACAGACTAGACACAATGTTCCCGTTTCCAGCCCCGTCCTGCTGTACTGGTGTGGCGGAGCGTTTCCAGCAGGGCCGAGACGTCGGTCCTCACCGGAGCAGGTAAAGAAACATGTTGGAGTTTAATATCTACATCACAACACATTTATACCCAATGCTTTTTAAGGCTTTTGCTGTTTATTCTTTTTCTTTTTTCTTTCTACAACAGCAAATTACAGAAGCAGTATTGAAAATAAAAATATTTGTTCTTGTAAAAAAAAAAAAAGAAAAAGAAAGGAAAAGTCTGCACAAAATCTGAATGACGGTACAAAACGAAGTGATATTATGGGATGTACATGTTGAAAATCTTTTTCAATAATGAAAACATCTGGATATTTTTTTACATTTCAGATTATTTCCATTATATGAGACAATCTGAAACCAGATATAAAAATGATGAAATGAAGGTGTTTTTTTTGTTTTGGCTTTCTTTTTTTCTGTAAATGAACATAATAAACACATAAACCTCTTAAATATATTTCTCAGTGCAACATTGTTTTGAGTCCACGCTACAGTATCCGTCTTCCTCTAGGAGCGCTGAAATGAGCGAGTGGAGGATGTGTTCACCACGGCACCACGCACAAAGCACACACAAAAAAGAAAAAGATAAACACCTCTCCTCAAGATCAAGTTTATGATTGATTGATCCAGTTCCTGGACACGCTGGACCCTCATGTCCTCACAAATCCCTCTCCCTTCCAGTGTGTAGCGATGGGATTGTCTCATCCGTCCGAAGAGTTCGCGTCACGGTGGCGTTTGCACCGTATTTTTTATCATTTATATATTTTTTCATTAAAAAGAGATAGAAAAAAAGATCGTTACATGTTGCTCTTCTCTACAATTTTCCTGTATCCCCCTTTTGTTTTCTTCTTGAGAGGGGGGGAGGGGGGGGGTCTCTGAGAGGGCAAAACAAGAGGTAACTGTTAATATACAGCAGGCCCTGATGAACTGAGAGACCCCAGGAGGGGATGGGGGGTGGGGTGGGTGACCATCCTTTGGTAAAGCCACGGCAGGAGTCCAGGTGAGCTGATTCAGGTGATGCCACTCCACCCCTCCCCCCGCTTTACCAGTGTCCCATCCTAATGACATCAGCTCTGACATCACGTTATGGCTGCTACATGTGAAACACGGTAAAACTCTTTGTGGCCAAAAAAAGGCCTGAAGCTACACTCGGGCATGTGCACGACACAGACGGGTTCACCATGAGACACGGGTCCGGCTAAATTACTGATAGCACCATTCTTCAGTTAGTGGGTTAACCCCCCCGTTTACAGATTCCTATGGGGGGGGACAACAAAGTGCATTCAAGCTACATTGCTCTCAGCTCAACAATCCACAGTGAAGCTGGTGGAGATGAGACGGTTTTTGTTGCTAAATAAAGCAAAGCAATGATTATTAGTGTTTTTTTTCTTTTGGTATGTTTGCAGACATCTAATATCCTATAATCTGATATGAATGCATGGATTTATCAGTTGAACTCAGAGATAAAGTTATGGGAGATTAGCTTTCCATGTGCATTAGTGTTTTTGTGGGTGTTTGATGGCTTGAATGCACATTGAAATCGCTGCAACATCATCACACAGAATCTCGCTTGCCTGAACAACATAATCTAAAAAAAAAACTAAACTAAACAAACAACACGGCACCTTCCACAAGACAGCCAGAAGATCGTATTTACACACACCAATCCATGAAAAAAGGGATACTGCAGCTTTTTTTGTTCCTTTTTACTTTCTTTAAAAAGGGCAATAAAATATATTAAAACTTATTTACATTGTGTGTCTTTTTTTTGGACAGAAAACAGAAAAAAAAGCGCTGTTATGAATTCTAATCCTGCTTTTCAGGTATTTTTAAGGTAATGTGCCCCTGTTTCCTGTCTTCATAACTTAAGCCAAGAACAACTGAGAAAAAAAAAAAAAAAACATAAAGAGTGGAGGCTAACCCAAAGGTACTAAAGGCACTGTCAGAACCATACATTGCTATGAATGGGACCCTCACTTTAGAGTGATAGGGGTCAAAGGGGGAGGGGGTACATGAGTCAGGGTAATGGGTACTCTGTATGCCACACCATAGGGCAAATCTACTGCTTTGCCAGATATGGTTAATTTAGGATTCTTCTAACGTCTCTTTCTTCGAAAACCAAAATAAAATGATGAACGGATACAAAAAACCCAGTTCTCTCACCGGAAAACGATAAATACTTTGAACATCATTTATAAATTGGTCTCAACACCAGCATCCGATTGTAAAAATCAATGAAAATCATAATACAAAATTAAAATATCATCTAAATCATCTGTACATTTTTTTTCCTGTATTTTATTTGTACACAGTGTCCCCTACTGGTAAATTCTTTTTACTGCAGCTCCTGAGAAAAGCGTGGATCAGTCCAAACCTCCCGCTGGGTCCTGAACCTGGGTGTGGGCGGTCCTGTCAGACTGCCTGCTCGCAGATATACGAGCGCCTGAAGCCGGTCCGAGCCGGCTCTGCGCGTCTTTCAGTCGCACGAAGGCGTCCGCTCGCGTCTCACGCCTCCGAGTACGAGCTCTGTACGTTCAGTTTGTCTTTTTTTAGCTTGACGCCGTCCACAAGTTCAAAGTTATAGTTCTCCAGGGCTGATAAGTTCCTGTCCGACATGGCTCCATGCGAGCATGCGCAGTACAGAACCACACCGCAGATGGCCCCCAGGAAGACCCCCAGGGCCGACATGGCGATGATGGTGATGAGGATGGGGTCGAGCGTCTTCAGCATGTTGCCCGCTCCGCTGATCTGGTTGCTCTCTACGAAGTCTGGGTATTCTGGTGTGCCCTCGACTGGAAGATGGACACAGAGACGGAGATAAAACAAGTCGGAATATAGACGAAGAAATTTATCCTGAAAATGGTTCAAACGAGTCTGAAAATCTCGTTAAGTAATATTTTATTCCCAATAGAAGGTAAACGTCGTATTTAATTCCCAGAATTCGTTTTCCTATCAGATGAAACTGAATCATTTGATCATTTCATGAAAAATCTGTGAAAAAAAATACAATGTTTACGTTCTATCAGGAATAAAATATGATGTTTACGTTCTACTGGGACTAAAATACGATGTTTATGTTCTACTGGGAATAAAATACGATGTTTGCGTTCTACCGGGAATAAAATACGATGTTTACCTTCTTTTGAGAGTTAAAAAATGATGTTTACGTTCTATCGGGAATAAAATACGATGTTTACGTTCTATCGGGAATAAAATACGATGTTTACGTTCTACCGGGAATAAAATACGATGTTTACGTTCTACTGGGAATAAAATACGATGTTTACCTTCTTTTGAGAGTTAAAAAATGATGTTTACGTTCTACCGGGAAAAAAATATGATGCTTACATTCTACTGGGAATTAAATATGATGTTTACGTTCTACTGTGAATAAAATACGATTTTAACGTTCTTTTGAGAATAAAATTCGGTTTTAGGTTTTACCGGGAATAAAATACGATGTTTACGTTCTATCAGGAATAAAATACGATGTTAACGTTCTACCGTGAATAAAACACGATGTTTACGTTCTACTGGGAATAAAATACGATGTTAACGTTCTTTTGGGAATAAAACACGATGTTTACATTCTACTGGGAATAAAATACGATGTTTACCTTCTTTTGAGAATAAAATACGATGTTTATGTTCTAACAGGAATAAAATACGATGTTTACGTTCTACCATGAATAAAACACGATGTTTACGTTCTACCGTGAATAAAACACGATGTTTACATTCTACTGGGAATAAAACACGATGTTTATGTTCTACCGGGAATAAAACACGATTTTTACGTTCTACTGGGAATAAACTGGGTTGATAAGACTTGGAAATCATTGTATTGTGTTTCTATCGACTTTTTAAACCGTTTTTATGCTGTGAAGCACTTTATTTTGCTTTGTTGCATTAAAAATCAACATATAAATAACATTTTATTTGTATCGGAATTGAAAGCCGTGTGACTTACAGATTTCGTTGATTCTGTCCTCCGGTAGCATCGGCTCGGTCGGCACGTCAGGATCTTTAAACAGAAACTCTGGTCAGCTTCAGCCTACCTTCAGTCATTAACCAATCAGAAAGCTGAAGTCTCACCTTTGCAGTCCTGCATGCTGAGCCCACTGAGGACCTTAATGTCATCCACAGCGATGTCCCCCCAGCTCTTTCTCTCCACAACACCTTCAACCACCACCTTAAAAGAGCAAAAACACCTGTTAGGCAACACTTTCGTTTCCGTGAGGTTCAGTCGGATGGGAGAACTTCAATGTACCTGATAGGGTTTGCTGGTGCGAGGCACCAGGACGCGGCCCTCCCTCCAGCGGTTGCCCTGGTGGCCGCTGACTGTCCACAGCAGGATGTCGGCGGGCCCGTCCGGTGTCTGTTTCCGCTGTTTGATGTGCAGCGTGCCGATGTGCGACCCGAACATGTGGTACCAAAACGACACACACAGGTCGGAGTCTGGGGAAGAGACCACCGGACTCACCAGCCGAGCCACCTCCGTCTCCTGGAGGCCCGTTGCTAGGGTGTAGATGAAATTCCCAGATCCGCCTGTTAGATAAATGATCGTCAGTGTCAAAGAAAAACTCTCATGCTGAAGTCAAACATTTTTCTGTTCGGTCCTCCTCAGCAGTGGGCTCACCTGTGTGGTCCATGTTGGGTCCGGTGTTGAGAGTAGGGGTGCCGCTGGACTGGATTTGCCACATGGAACCAGTATCCTCCGACACCCAGCTGCAGAAGGACGGGTCACTGGCCCAGCCGAAGTCGCAGGCAAACCACAGGAAAGCTGAAAACATTTTAAAGACGGGTTAGCATCGTGCAAAGGAAGGGCTGGGACAGTATTACTCCAGATTTCTTTCATTTACCATTTTTTGGTTGCAATTTTTTCATAGAGATTTTGTTGATTTTTAAGTTGCTTTTTTAAACCACAGAACATGTGAAAAAAATCTATAAGGAAACGTATTTGAAAAAAAAAAACATCACATCACATGTTAGTCAGTTTTAACAATTCATTGAGCAGGAATATATTAGATCCAGCTGAATATGAAGCGTTTAGATTTGGTAAACAAAGCACAGCAGTCAGACCATCCTTCTGATATGATGCCCCACAAGGCAAGTAAAAAATGTAAAAAAAGAGAAAAAGGAAAAAAAAAGAAAACAAAAATTCAAAGAAAGTGTTAAAAAGTGGAATATTTAAATTAGGAAAACACAATACAGCAGCCAAACTATCATTCTGCTCACTATAATGCTGAACAAGACAATTACAAAAATGCAAAATAATGGTAATAAGAGGAAATTTCATTGGTATTACACTAAAATCTTAAAAAAACAAAAAAAAATCCCCCGAAAAATTAACAAAAAAGCCTCTTTGGGGCACTAATATATATTTTTTTTTACATAAAAAAATTGCAATATATTTATATTAATCAATATCTTTTCTCCCAACCATTCCATTGCAAAGGTGCATTAAACGAAAAAATGGGTTAATCTTGAAATGACTGCAGGATACAGGTCAGGGCTGCATCCTCCTTTATCCATGTAACCACTAGAGGGCAGCAAAGGATCACAGAAGGAAAGTGTCCCACTCCGAGGATGAAAGGACCTCAGGAAGGGAATCAGTCTGACACACGTCTGACATGAGACAGAGAATGGACCAGCAGCTGTGTTTAATTAACCCTGTTAATGAACGGAGCGGCGCTCGCACAGGAAGACTCGGCACACTGACGGGACGGGAAGACGGGATCTGGACGTGGAGTCCAGTCGAGAAAGAGAGGTTCCCGGCATCCCGCTGAGAAACGAGGATTTTAATGAGAGCGGGGACTTGAAATCTGAAGACAGCTATGGCAACAGTGCCGGGGCCCCTTTCCAACATCGCGCCCCCCCCTCCCCCCACGAACACCCTCCGTGCTGAAGAAGCCTCTGCAGAGGCCAGAAAGTGTGTAGGAGCTCTGCTGTTTCTCAAACAGGATAAAAGAATACTTTCAGGGAGCACATGGGAGAGATGTTTGGGATATCCGCCACGGTTTCTACGCCCTTGGAGATACAACAAGACTTCCTTCCAAATGACAAAACACACGAGCCAATATTCCCTTTAATAATGGGAAGGTTTTAACTAGCGTCTGCAGGCAGCAAGTCTATTTACCCATTAATCACAAAGGATGGAATTCCCATGTGGAGCCACATTTCAGTCTCCAAACCACACAGAAATCCTCCTCCCAATTAAAACGTTTCTTCCCTTTTTTCTTTTTGTTTTTGTCCCATTATTGGTGGGGTGGGGGCCTCGACTGAGGTAAATAAGATCAGCATCAATGTGACTCACTTGGCCTTCTTATAAAAGGAAAGGAAGACTTTCCTTCTGCCAGTGGGAGCTTCGTTCTTGGGGATTAGTTTGGTTTGATACTGCTGAACGGTTGAAGCCATTACGAGGCCCTCGGCAGAATTTTGTTTTGGGTGGGGCGGGGACAGCATCTCTGTGTTGAACTATTTTTACGCTCGGTTTCTGGTTTTAAACCTCACTGGGGTTGATTATTAAGGTATTATTTGGCTTTTTTTGAGTGAGGCAGACTAAACTTGCATTCATATGAACAGAAACTAGCAGCAGATTTACACTTTTAGAGTATACAAGTTATTGAGATGAGGTTTCTGGGTCCATGCACCGTTTGACAGAGGCAGTATACTGTCTTCTGGTTCAGTTACCACGCACAGCTTCCTCTTTATTTCTCTTTCAGACCTCCTTATTCTTCTTTATATGGTTTAAATTGACTTTGAAATGTTTTGGCTACTTCCTGTAGCCTTCTGCAGAAGGGTCACCTGATGTTGCTGAGTAGTGTATTATAGGCTGTTTGCCAGATAACAGAGGACAATCGTGTTTTTTATTTTATTTAGATCTTTTCTTAGGAGGAAATGATTAAAAACAATCATGCCTGGCTCAGTATAAAACTGTTTTCCAGCAGGTTCCTGCTCAGATTGATAAGAGGAGCATTTAAAGAAGGGCTTTGAAGCACCTCAGCGGGTTTATAAATGTCATTCCAGGCTTTGGTGTACATGTAGAAGAGTGGTGCCTCAGTCCGGTCCTCCACAGCTATCTGCCCCTGCATCCCTTCCCTGCAGATCTGGATCCCTCACAATGTCATCCAGCCCTGCAGAGGCCTGCTAACGAGACATTTATCTAATCCAGGTGTGTTGGAGAAGAGATCATCGATATAATCTCTGTTTCATTGGATTTCACTCAGAGGTTGGATCTGGGAATCAGCAGCCATCTTTAATGGATGAAGCCAGAGCTTGTGAGGCTTCCATGTTCATGTTGTACTTCTGATTGGGAACTCAGAAAATCTGACTTCAGAGTACAAAGTAAACACAACACAGTTCTTTTTGTTGGTGGTTTTTGGTGTATCGGTGCACTATGACTAAGTGGTCTTGTGTTGTTCCCAACCTGGGGTCCCTTGAAGAGCCATGGGGTCCCTGAGTCATTGGCTGTTCATAAGATTAGAGATTAATGTCCACAAATTGTAACTATTTTAAGAAAAAAGTAAGTCTATATGTGGTTAACATAAGTTTGGCTTCATGGAAGGACGTGAATCAGTCAGAACACAGTATTTATGATGGACACTCTCCGTTTTGAAGCATAAAGTCGACATGGTTTCAGGGTGGAGCAGGGGGTCTCCAAGGAAAAAAGGTTGGGCACCTGGCCTAGAGAATGGATCGCAATGTCTCCAAGAGCCAGAGATGGCAAAGCGTCAGTTCCTCTGGTGCATTATTCCCAAGAAGCCCCATCGTGTAGCGACACCCCCAGGCTGAGAATTACTGATCTGAAATACCAGCATCCCGGTGTGTGACATCCCCGTGCATCTCCTCAGGCTAAGTTTTACTGCTTGGCAGGCGGCGTATTTAATAAATGATGCTGCATTGATGTAATTAAACCTGGAATATTTCTGTGCCAGCCATGAAACCTTTAAGTGAACGGGCCGTGGTTGGCTCAGCCGTGATGGGAACAGTATGAAACTGTTTTTTTTTTGTTTTTGTGTGGCCATGGGTCCGCTCTTTCATGCAAACGCCTCAGGTATCATCCATTTCCAGCGCCGGCCCCCAGCAGACTGCAGAGCCAGCTGACGGAGCGAGCGGGGGCCGGGTGGAGCCTTTGGCCCATTAGCCAAGGTCAGACTGGGGCGCGGTCTCTCAGCTGGTTGCTGCCTCATCAGCCTGCTACAGGAGACAATGCTGTGTGTGTGTGTGTGTGCGTGTGTTCCTCCGGTCATCCGCGTTGTGCCTTCCGGTTCTGTGTTGTGGTGCGCTTGTGCTTTTTGTGCGAGTCGGTGATTAGTGATTATGCTGAGAAGGCAGCAGCAGAGCGCCGCTGCTAATCATCAGCTAGCCCTGCTCACCCTGTCAGCGGGAGCCTCTCACGGCCACATCTTCACTTTTAATAACAGACACACATCAGAGGGCTTCAGCTGGCATTCATTAGCTAAGTTATGCTGCCAGATAAAAGCCCGAAGCAGTTAAATATTCCCAGTATTTCGCCCCCGTGTGCTATCTTTGAAGGCATCAAGTTTAAGAAAAATATTGCTTTGCTCACCAGGGGTGGTATCCACTTCAGCCGTGGTGGTGTCTGGCATCGTGGTTCCACCTGTTACAACACGTTAGCCAGCATTAGCACGCTTACTCAAGCCTTGCATACAGATTCATGAGAAAAAGCTCGACTATCTGCACACATGCACAACCCATCTTCCTGTTTGTGAAGTAGAGATGTAAGACATGACTGAATCCGTGCCATGCACATCATTGTAGACTGCTAGGTGATAAGGAGAGCAGGCAGGAGAGTGTGGCCTGGGAGGTACTGGGGTTACTGGGAGGAGACGAAGCAGGTGATAATGGAAATGTTGCTGTTGGCTAGCAGAGGTGCAACGACCCTTTCTCCTGTTACAGGGGTTCAGGGTGAGGGCTGAGCTACAGGTGCAGCTAACTAGCAGCCCTAATGGGGATGCATGTGCAGGATGGATGCAGCAGAAGAAGGAGATGAAAGAAGGAAAACAAATAATAATAAGAATAATAATGATGATCACGATAATAATACCAATAACAATTATAATAATAATAATAAATGATAATAATTTATTATTATTATTATTATAATTCTTAATAAAATTAATTCTAAATGACATAATAATAATAATAACAATAATAATAATGATAATAAATATTATCAATATTATTGATTATTATAATTATATATAATTATAGTATTATAATTTTTTATTATTATTATTATTATCCTAATTATTATTTTAGTAGTAGTGGTGGGGGGGGGTTTAATTGAGGCGGAGCAGCCTGAGTGTGAGGAAGCCGGTGGCAGTTCATGAATGTTGGCACCTGTCATGTCGTAGTCATCACCTGTGCCGCTGTGGCAGCTCGCCTGGTCGTCGTCACACTCGTCAGACGGGGTGGTGCTGGGGGCCAGGGTGGTGGGGGCAGAGGTGGGAGCTGGAAGACAGAGCAGACGTTTGGGTTTAAGTTGGCGTGAAGTCTGGCTGAACGGTTGGACGATCTGGGCCACATTTAAGAAAAAAGTTCAATTTTTCCTTTTATAAAGACACAGTGAGCTAAGATGGAGCAATTTGCCGTAAATCCACCAAACCGAGACAAGAAAAATAGCAGAAACTGGATCTGGTAAGTCTCAGACACTTCAAAGTCACAGAAAAGTGAAAAATATGCACAGAAATATGTAAACACAGCCAGATAGCGGCTTCCTCTGTGGGCTGGAGCTGCCAATGTTCCAGCTTTCATCAAGCGGTGGAGGTGTGGGGGTAAAAATAGAGAGCGGAGGCTAATGCCCGGCGGTGGAGGCAGCAGGCCGGGCTGTAGGCAGGGCCGCCGGGGCCTCTCATTACGGCCCTGCTGCGCCTGGATGTGGTCAAAAACCAAAACCGGCCCCACGCTCGGCAGCCGCGTGGCCGTCCTGCGGTCGCTTCCTCTGAGCGTTTGCACCGACTGAGTAATGATCGGGCTTCCCCGGTGCAGACGGGGAGGTGGGGGAAGATGGAGGAGGGAGGCGCAGCAGCACGGGCAAAGACAGATTGGGGCAAACTCCCATAAAATGCCGAGAGTTTCCGAGCCGCTCTCTGCCGGATGAAATATGAGGCAGATCAGCCTCTGTCAGATTCTGGGTGGGAGGGGTCAGGGAGGGGGTCAGCGCTGCGTCAGTGGAGCCTCTCGCAGAAATGAGGATTCAGCCCTCCTGCCTCGGCTTCACACACACACACAGAAAATCACCTGCGTGTGTGTGAGCACGCTCTCCTGTAACCACACGTTTGGCAAGGTGGTTGCGGTTGCTCCGAGCGCACGCGCCTCTCTGAGAACGTCGGGCATTAACGCTGAAAACAAGCATTATCAGCGACTAAAGCCCCCGGTGGGAGTCCATGAGGCTTACGGAGAATGGGCCTCCCTGAAATCCAATATGTAAATCCACTTAGGGGCCAGCCGGCTGCACACTCGCAGTGCTGAGCTGTTCCAGCGCCATCAGCTCCCAGAGAGGTGGACGGACAAATGAGGGTCATCTCAGTGTGATGGGGTGAGAAAATATCGCTTCACCCAAATATTGCAATATTTTGCGTGACGATACCGTATTGATGTTTAAAACCATATTAATAATTTTTTTAATTAAGTAATGGTCACACATGGAAAAATTTAAAAAAAATAAAAATATTTTCCTTCAAAATCAAGAATTTGCTTCATACGTGAACATTTCACATCGGCAGCATCGATATACAAAACCACAAATTAAATTTTTGGCCATGGAAAAAACTTTTGTAATCCCCCACTGAAAAAAATCACTAATTTGACGCAGCCTTTTTACAGATGTGTTGCCTCCATCGGATTCACAATGAGCTCAGATTTTCCATGAAACAGCCTCAGTTTCAGCGTCTGATGTGTTGTTTATGTTTGGAAAGCTGATCCGTCACCTTTACCAGCAGGTAGAACTTATAAAGATGGTGCAACGCCCCCAAGAGTCATAAACATGCTCCTGTTGGAATTCCTATATAAAATAAACACCACTCGGATTATCAAAGGGTAGAAATAATCTGTGTTGTTCATGTTTACCTTCAATCTCACAGCCCACAAGCTCCAGCCTCAGTCCCATCCCGGAAGGCGTGGCCCTCTCCGGATAAATCCTGATGAAACGGGTCAGCAGAGGCTCCACCGTCCTCAGTTCAGGGGTGTCGTAGTTGCTGTTGCCCTCAAAGATCTGGCCGGGAAAAAACACACAAGCATGAAATAAAACGTGACGTTCCTGATCCGCCTCTGAAGTGCTTCGCTGGCAGCTCTCAGCCTCAGATCCTCGGCGGGGGAAGGAATAAACGGGAAAAAGACGGGGATGTGGGAGAATCCTGGTGGGTTTTAAACCTCTCATGTGAGGAGAGAAGGCGACTAACTAGCACAGAAGGAATGTGGACCCTCCTCTTCCTTCATAAATCAAGCATCAGCCCATCGGGGCAGATTTATGCCCTGTCAGGGACACGTATAATTGGGAACCGGCTCCTCCTGGAGGTGTGTGCGCCTGTGTTTCTATATGCATTTACATTATATGTGCTAACAGAAAAATCTTTGGCCACTTCTCTGACTTCTGCCTTATTTACTCGCCCGTCCCCCCCCACCTTGCCTTCCTCTGTGGAAGCTTCACGATGCAGGGAAAGGCTGGAACCGGCGTTTTCTCCAGAATACAAAGCAGGGGGAGAAGAGTGGGGAAAGGACTTGGAGGGATGCTTATCTGCTTATCCTGATGAGATTCAGAGGAGGAATGGCTGCTGGGCGACTCACAACGTCACTCGGCTGAAAACGGAGTAAACGTGGCTTACGGACGTGTCTGAGAGACCGAATGTGTTCCTTTAGCCAGGATTTCCCTGAGAAAGGCCCCCAGCTCGGATTTTTCACTTGTTCCATTTTAATATGTGTAACTTAATGCATGAAAAGTGCTTCATAAATATTTTTTTTCTGTATTATTTAACATTTTCCCATAATAGGGGAAAAAGCCAATGTGTTTACAGAAATAGACTTAAATTTACATGCATGATGTAAAACAAGAAGTTCTGATATAACTAGAGATGATGTGGATTCCTCTGTTGTGGAGCTAAAATCCTACACTGTATACTCATGTTGGTCTGTTGGAGATGTAAAAAATAGGTGAAGAGAAATATTTTTACCCTGCATCAGGTACAACACCTCATATTAAATCATGACAACTGATTTTAAACAAAAAAGTACGATATGTGTGATAAGTAAGGATAGGAATAAAATAAGCACCTCTTACTGAGGTTAATCATATTGGCCAATGTCGAAGATTGTATAGAGTATTTCTCTTTTTTTTACATTTATAAGTATAATAGCGTTGGTACTCTAATGTTATTTTATATTAACTCCAGTTTGGTTATCTCAGAGGACAAATTCCCCAGCCGGGATCAGTAAATTATAATCTGAATAAAATGTTTTGCTGATGACATATTGTTTTATTGCATAACATACTGACTATATACTGTATAAGAATCATACGTTATAAAAACAAAAAAAAAAGCAAACTTTTGTCATTTTTATTCATATTTTTTTTGTTTTTTGGTCATATTTATGGTTATTCAACTCTCATAGACAGTAAAATATCCATGGAAGTGGACCGGGCTTCCTTTAAACGGAGCCAATGTGAAACCGATCAGGCTGATTAGGGTAGATTTTCCAGAACTTTGCAGTGGAAAAGCAAAATCTTTGACCAAATTCAGTGAAATAAGGCTTTCCTGACGTGACCCAGAGCTCTTTGGTACTGCTGGCTACTCTTTGCACATAAAACAAATCTCACCTTTGGCTTGTTTCCACTGGTGTCGTACACCATCCTCCAGTCGGAGCCGTTGTTGCTGTACGCCAGGCGGAACTTCTTCATGAAGACCTTGTTCTCGCGAAGCTTCCCGCCCTGGATGATCAACCCCTTCAGCAGCTTCTCCTCGCCCAGATCCACCTGCAGCCACTCGCTGGCGAAGGGCTGCGGCTGGGGCAGCAGCGTCCAGCCGGTCCTGCTGGTCAGCAGCCGGGCGTTCTCCGGCACCCAGCTCCGGTCCGTATGCGAAGACGCCGTGATCTGGCTGTCCGTGATCAGACCCGACACCATGCCCAGCATTCCCGAACACGGATACTCTGACAGACAGAAACGACAGAGATGATCAGCGTCTGGATGGGCTGGAGGCTCGTTCAGGGCCACGGTTAAAAGATGGAGGACTAATATTCTCCTTGTGATGTTCCCCGATCCCTCCTTCCAGTCTTTGTTCCCTCTTTCTGCAGATCTCATGCATACTAATGTGTCTGCCTGAAGCTGTTGTCTCCAGGCAGCCAATTAAAAGCCTCCTCTCGGTCGGAGCTTGCACCTCCTGCATTCTGGGAGCCCTCGTTCTTTTCATCTTTGCACATTCTCACACACAAACAGCCTCTTTGTGTTTTATCTGCTGCACTCATCTAGCCGTCCTCCTCCTGCTCCACAGCTGCCAGCATCTGGGGGAACACATCTTTGAACACCTCCTTTCTACTCCTCCATTCTTTCCAACTTTCCTCTAGCTTCTCTGTTGTTCCGCATCGACTCTCTGGATCTTTTGCATCCCGGTTACATCCCTTATATGTGCACACTTTAACCTGATTTCTTTGTAACTTCGCACACTTTGATAGAACATGCCATTGTTGTACACCTCGCTCTGACCTAGATTTCCTTTTTATACGAGATTTGCTGCAAAGGAAACATAAAATCTTACACGCAGCAGCTTGTATGAGGCTTAAATCTCTAATATTCAAACCGAAATCTCCACCGTTCCCCTGCAGGCCGATAAATCCAGGCTTTATTACATGCCTTGTGTGTCTGTGAAACAAAGTGAACAGTGTACAGCAACGAGGCTGAATCTGGGAAAAGTCCGCAGAGAGCAGCAGAACAAGGCCTCTTTCAGACGGGCTGTCTGGGTTAGGCGAAGCGGCAGCTCTCTGCTCCTCCATCACTGATACCAAAGCCTCATTCTGGGGATTTTCACTCCTACTTTCTTTGATCAGATGATCAGAGGGGCTATCCTCTGGCCTTTGAAGAGCGATGACATAAGAGGAAAGATGCATGTGGACGTATAAACTCTGCGGATCATCTGCAGATGCTAATCGACTTCAGCTGGAAGAGGCGGCGACACGCCCAGATGAACCAGCCCTCGTGTTTGTTTGTGAGGAGCGGAGGCGATGCGGGGAGGCCGAGGCCACATTAAGGTTTCTGCTGCAGCATCAGAGATATTTATACCCAAACAGCAGGGCGGGAGCTTCGGCTCTTATTAATGACTAGATGCTGCTGCCGGGGCACGCGACCCGGACGATTTATGGGGGAAATGTGTCGCTCGGTTCTCCTGAAGCAAGAAGAGGCTTCTTCTGTTAACCAGCATTATTCAGCCAATCATAAACAGCTGTGGAGCTGAGAGTATCTGACTTCTTTCACATGTTTTGGTGCAGATTTGAGTCTGCGGAGTCTCTCTGGAGGTGCATGAGTTTACATCAGACAGTGATACTTTGGCCACATACTCCGGACTCTGCTTTGGTACTGTCTCCAGCCCCGGCACAAAGACACTGCGGTACATCCATCCATCCATCCATCCAACAGCTGAGCAGCTCACAGCGTTTTAGCTTTACTGGAGGCAGACAGGGACACTATCTTCTGCCGTTCCAGCAGGAAGGACTCTTTCTGTAAAAACAACGTTCCTCGTTGTGTCGATACGCTGCACCAGAGTGGATGAGAACATTTCTACTTCTTCATCAACAAAGGTGTACATGCAGAAGATCTCTGCAAAGTCTCCTAGAATCCTACGCATCCTAGGATTACTTTCCTTATTCCTAGGATTACTTTCCTTATTCCTAGGATTACTTTCCTTTTTCCTAGGATTACTTTCCTTTTTCCTAGGATTACTTTCCTTTTTCCTAGGATCACTTTCCTCATCCTAGGATTACTTTCCTTGTTCGTAGGATTACTTTACTCATTCCTAGGATTACTTTCCTCATCCTAGGATTACTTTCCTCATCCTAGGATTACTTTCCTCATCCTAGGATTACTTTCCTCATCCTAGGATTACTTTCCTCATCCTAGGATTACTTTCCTCATCCTAGGATTACTTTCCTCATCCTAGGATTACTTTCC
>JBAMHT010000018.1:20080357-20093858 GCA_037177075.1 Craterocephalus fluviatilis
AGCCATGAGGATGCTGGCCGCTGAATCTGGGGATTTCTGTTATTGCATAAAAATCTTCCAGCTGTGTTCCTTGGATACTTGGAGAGGCGAGGCTTCTTAAAAACGTGAGTATTTGCATGCAGCTCTACTTTGTGTCATTTCGCTGTGCTGCTCAGCTCAATACGGCAGCGCTTTTCAGAAAACATGGAGATGCACTCAAAAAGCTCTTTGTGTTCTTTTTTCTTTTAAACTTGTGCTATCAGCAATTCATAATTCAGCGTTGCACAGAGTGAGCTCCAAAACGTTCTGCCGGCCTGAACAGCCCCTGATGGCGCTGCTAGCATGCATGCAGCTGAGCTGGCAGCGTCTTCAGAGCAGCCAGTGGTGCTGACGTCATCGCCGAATCCTGCGGTGACTCCCATCCTGTGATGTGTTTACGCTCTGCTCAGCGGTCTGATTATGTGCCCCAAACACGCCCCAGCTGCAGCCCCACTGCACCCACACTGCCCTCGGCTACTCCACCAACACACACGCATGTGTAAGGCACAAAAAAAGAAGAAAAACTTTACATGTGAGAGCATTTAAGTGGCTACAAATAATCGTAAACCCAAACTTTAATCTGAGAATGTGGAGAGAGGGGGCTGCTGTATTTTTGTCACTCTTTGAACCCCAAAAACCCCAACTCAGACAAGCGCTAATTAAATTCAGCGCACATACTGATAATCCCACAGAGATGAAGACAGATGTGCTTCAACCGTCACACATAGTCATAAAAAAGCCAAGTTTTAGGAGCTAAAGAGGGAGTGTGGCTAAAGAGGAGCATCAGGAGAGTCTCTGCCCGCCAGCTGTTTACTTCATTCATTCTGAATGAGCTACATGCAAACATAAACGGCTAATCATCGTTCCTGCAGCACCGCTCTGCAGAAGCTGCAGAGTTCCTTCTGAGACAGGCGAGGTGTTAGAAACAAGAAAAAAACAGGGGTGAGGCGATACGCTTTCCTCCCGATTCCCCTCCTTTACGATGTTTTTGGTGCCGATTCATTTTAAATTGCGATTCTCATAATCTTGCGATATTGCAGATTTTTGTGAAGAAAAACTAAAATTTTTACAAAAAATCTTTTTGCTACTTTTTTAAAAGAAAAAAAGATAAAGACAAGAAAAATAAAAAATAAAATATTAATAAATAAATAAAAAAATAAAATAAAATAATAATCTATCATTTTCAAATAAATTTTATTTATTTATTTATTTTTTACAAAAATTTATTTTAAACCTATGAAATAGAAAATTCCCATATCCAATTTTTTGATTCAAGTCCAGGCCACCGGCTCGTTACGAGCTGCATTTCCATGACATTTTGTCATTAGATAAAAGCAATTTAAGAACAATACGAGTGCAATGGACAACTGCTGTGCCGCTGTTTCCATTTAATTAACTGCAATTCTGGTAAAATCGTCCTCTGAGGAAGATGGAGATGCAAAAAGTTTCATTTTCAGAGCATTGAGCTGTCTGTTATCCATGATGGAGGCATTTTTTTGTAAAAAGATTCCCGGTTTGGGGTGATGGAAAGCGACTGGTGCGCTTCGTAGGTTCAGATCCCCGCAGCGACTAACCTGATATCTTACAGCCGTATACTTCGAAGCGCAGTGCGATGCCGGTTTCCCAGGAAACCGGCCGGATCCGGATGAAGCGGGCCAGCGTGGGTTTGGGCAGCTTCGTCTTGGCGACGTCGGTCGGGTTGCTGTTGCCTTGGAACACCTGTGAAAGCAGCAAAGGGATAATTTCCCCGTTATTCCGGGAGGAGAAACCCGAGCCTCCAGGCGTTACCTGCTGCCGGACCTGGGACAGCTTTTACTGCAGACTCTGGCTGAAAGGTCAGAGATGTCACCATTTCCTACCACCAAAGGAGAACCCCCCCTCCCCTCCCTCCAACTGCCTCCCGTCTGTCACAGCTCATTCTGAGTAATTGAATCTCAAAAGTGACCGGCGGCCTCCTGACCTCCCCGGCTGCTGGTTATGGGGGAAAGACAAATCCCGCTGAGAAAAGCAGGACGGACAAACACAAAGATGCCGGAGCTAAAAACACCCGGTGGCCGTATCACTAAGGGACCCATCCTCGTCCACTTTCCTAAATGTCACGCAGAGCGTCCTCTCCGCTCGCTGAGTGTAAAGTGGCTTTTTCCATGGCTGCGCTAAGACGGCAAACTGCAGGCTCAGCATGTGGCAAATGGTGCCCTTCCACACAGAAGCACTTTAGAGGCTGGAAAACACAAGCCGGCCGCCTTAAGCTGCCACTTTACACGAGGAACAGCGTCCTCTGGAGAGACCATAAAAGCCTCAGGCCTGGGGGGCGTGATTGGAGAAGAATATTCTCCTCTCAGTGTTGACATGTCAGAGTAAAACGGGGACGACGGGACACACAGGAGGCTCGGCTGGACTGCAGACTGATGGAACCTGGTGGTGCAGCCTCATGCTCCGGCCAAGCATCCCGTCCGTCCGTTTCCCGTCTCCTCAGAAACCACTTCCTCCTTCGTCTACATCTACTGATTGTTCACCCTGAACACATTCACACTGTGTGTTTATCACAACTCAAAGCAGCAAACTGAGCTACAGGAGGAAGAGGCGGGAGTTTCTCTGAGGAAACAACACTGTACCAGTCAGCCAACATGACAGCCACTGATCTAGATTTTATTAATCTATTCATTATTAAACTTTAGTCCTACGTGACACAAGGGAACCGCAAACGTTGGCAAAACTTCTATAAGTATTTCATTCCTCTGTTTGTTTATGGAGAGCCCTTTAATAATAAGTTGAATATGTGGTGCACATGTTAGCAAAGGATTTCCCATTTATTCACTGATTCATTTATTTGCCCATCATAAAGCCTATGTGGTACTAAGGGGTGCAAATGTTGGGAAAATTTCACATTTATGTATTTATTATTAATCAGAAGCAGAGGAATTACATTTTTTCTATTTATTTATCATACATCCATCCAAGGCTCAGATCTGGCACTGATAAGTGTTTATGAGGGACAGAAGTGGACCAGATGTCGGTTTTCAGCCTGGACGGGGATTACGGCCTGTATGTCGTGCACGTAGTACGGCAGACCTTCCGAATGGCCCGCTGGAGGTCACATGACTGAGTTACCAGTTACATGATCACCAGTCGCTGCAAACATGAGTGAAATTTTACATCTATAATTCAATTCATTTGATTATTTACATCAAATTAAATGAAAAACACGAAGGAAATAATTATTTATGGCTGCAAAAGTAACTTTCAGCTCAAACATCAGAGCTTAAAGGGACAATACGTCATTTCCTTGGTTTGTCTGAGATACTTCTGATGGGTTTGAGTCAACAGAAAAAACACTTTTCACCATTGAGACCATCATCCGTCTGTGTTTGCAGGACGGACGCCCTCATAGGCTTTAAAGATATTGTGAAGTTTGGGGTTTTTTCGCCTCTCTTGGTCCTTTTCTGAGAGATTTTCAGGCCAGTCACAAACTGTCCAAACCGAAAGTGACTGCTGTCTGTTGCACATAAGATATCGACTGCTCACACACCTCACTTCAATAAACTTTAAAAAAAAAAAAATCCTCTTAAAGGTGACTGCAGCATTCTTTGCTGAAGACGTAGAGGAGTACCTTCTGTTTGGATCCTTCTTTCAGAGTAATCCAGTCCTCCCCATTCGTGCTGACGTCCACTTTGTAGGACTTGACGAAGTAAATCCTCAGGGTCTCCTGGGAAATGGCGCCCTGGGTACCGATGGCCGAGACGAACCGTAAAAACCCGAGGTCCACCTGAGCAGAGAAAAGTCCAAGTTTACCTCCATGAAGCATTTTCCCAGAAACATTTCATTTTCTCAGACATGTCCAGATAAAACAAAGGAATAACCTGCAGAACAAGGCTCAGACTGCATGAATAATAAACAAGCCGGGGAGTTAAAAATACAGTCCCTCTATCAGCATCACCTCTGGCTGCAGTCTCATCAGCTGCTACCTGGAATTTAATAAACAGCAATGAAACGATACCCCCATTAATGAAAAAGACACGGCACGACAACTTAATTTCCTGCGATGGGAGACAAGAGCTTATTGGATAAAAGTGAACGCTGAATAAAAAGAGGGTCTGCAGTCACTTTATCAAGAGGGACGCAGACTGGATATCAAATAGTGCGGCTTTAAAATATGCAGGGCTTTATAGAGTAATCATGATCTGCGGGGCGGCTGCGTTTTCACAGGGAGGCAGCCGGAGGTGCTGCAGGTCAACCAGCCTCCTTATTGGTTTATTTTTATTCGATGCATGTGTGTACGGCTCGGTGGAAGAGGTTTAGGGCTACTCAAGGAAAAAATAGAATTCTAACAAAATCTTTAGATTTTTTTCATAAAAAAAATTCACCCTAAATTCTTTTTTTTGGAGCCTTTGTTATGTTTAGTTTTTTGGGGAAAATTCAGATTTTTTTCCTAATAAATTCCTCCAAATGTTTGAATTGTTTAGATTTAAGGGAAAATGTCAGAATGCTGACTTTTTTCCTAATAAATTCTCCCAAAATTTTCTTTTGTTTAGGTCTTGAGGAAAAAGTCAGAATTCTGACTATTTTTTCAAAAATAAATAAATAAATGAATAAAAGCTTTTGTAGAAAAAAACTCTAATGAATTCTGATTTTTATTGCAGGATTCTGACTTTTTTACAGGAAACTAAAGCAAAACAAAAAAAATCAAGTCAGAAATAATATTCTATTTTCTCCTCCACAGTTAGCGGAGTTAGAGGAGTTTCTCCGTTTCATGGAGGCTAACTTATGAGACTGAGGGGTCCTCCTGCTCTCTGATGCAATTTTTCATCCACTGGTGAAAACAAACGGACTCCCTCAGCCCCACTTTCCATCCCTCCATCCACAACAGAGGAGAGAGTAAGTTGGTGCAAACCTGAAACGCTTTCAAAGCTTTCCAACCCTCTGAGAAGCAGAAGCACACTTAATTTGAACAAGCCAAACGCCGCCTCTGACAGGCCGAGCTGACGTTAATGAGGAGTAATGGCGCTGAGATGCAGCAGCGTCAGAGCAGGTTTCCAGCAGCACGCCGAGAGACGAGGGCTTTGATGCCGGCGTGAGACGCGGAGCGGGACTCTGGAGCAGATTACTGAACCGACTGAGACATCATCTGCATGTGAGCTGCGTGCGAGGAAGAGAACGCTGCACTCCTCCGACTGAGTGCACATATCTGCAAAATTAAAAGCAGGACTTCTCTGTTACTAAACATTTTAGCAGAGCTGGATGTTAAAGCCATAGAGCGAAGCAGCCACACTAAATGATTCAGAGCGCCCCTCATGCCTGCTCCTCAGCTCCACCAGAAGACATAAACAGATGGAAGCAATAAATGAGATTCCACCGAACAAAAAACCAGAAAACTTCTTTTTGTTTCTGTCAACAAGCTTCGGCGGCTTTTACAGTAAGTCCTGGATTTCTCTGGGATCCACAAATAGAAAGTAAATCAGATGCCGCCAGCGTCAGACGGCTCCGCGTCTCTGCATGTGGCAGAGCTGGATGATGGACAAGCCGCAGGATGGCAATCAGGTCGGGTGGCTGTAAAACACAGACGGCTTTAATTTCTGTAATTATACGTCTTTCTGGACTTCTTACTTATGACCCGGTGACAAACCAGCATACTGTAAATGCTTACCTTAGAACGGACTAATAGGAACATTTTTCCTGAGTTTCTTTTTTCGTTATGAATCTAACAGGAGGGCAGTGGAAGAATGGGAGTGTGGGCATGAAATGACTGCTGAGGCTAATTGGGAACTGATGGATGCTGGGGATGAAATACATGAGTGCTGACATCTAAAGCTGCAGAGAGTTGGACTGATAAATGATGTCAGCGCTGATGCAGCCCCACCATCAGAGACGCTGGATGCTCCCTCTCCTCTGCAGGCTGCAGGACACGCCGTCCATGCTTCCAGCTTCTTCTCAGAGCGTTTACCAGAACCAGAGCAACCTCATCATCATCAATGCTCCTCAGGTGGTTTTTTATTTGACTTAGTAAAAATTTCTGTAAATGAAAATCTTGCTGAAACCAAAGACAGAAAAGCCCAGTCAGTCAGGAGTCTCTGGAGTCATCTGAGAACCTGACGTGCCTTAACAAGTAATGAAATATCTCAGGCAAACTCGTTTTTTTAAGAAGTTTTTGGCACAAAAGTGAAAATGTGAAAGTGGCATGGCAGCGAGCCGCCGTGGGACGCGATGAATGAGAGCGTGGGAAGCCGAGGACGGCCGGGCGGCGAGGTCAGCCACTGACAGCAACGCCTCGCAAGATGTGAAGGACAGAAGCACGAGCTCCCCTGCGAAAAAGAACGCAGACTGGATCAATTTCACATCCAGGGCCTGATAACGGAGCCGGGTAATGAGCAGAGCATGATTTATTAATGGCTGCTTGTTAGAGGCAGAGGAACGATGCTAACAGACTGAGGTTACGCGGGTCAGGGAGAGAAGACGGGCTGCCAGGATGCTCAGATGTGAAGCAAAGTCCACCGTAAACCGCAGAGGCCGCGGTGAAAACAAACACGCCTGGATAATCATTAGGAGTGGGACTCCTTTTAACCCGGACGGTGCAGGCGGCCTCTCTATGCATAAAACAGGAAGAACATCCCTCTGATCCGTCCGAGGCCAGAATCACTTACATTGTTGTTGTTTTTCCAGTTTTAGACACAGATGACAGCAGGCATTCTGCGCATGCCGGTGCACGGCGTCTCATATCCGGAGCGGACCACACAACCTGAGCCGTAAAAATGCCAGGCGGTCAGAAATCCCCCGGCTTCTCTGGCTCAACGTGTCCTTGTCTCCTGCAAGATTTCTTTCCCCTTATCTATTTATTTTTTATATCTCAGAAGAATAGGTGCACAACAACTAATACACCATAAACAAATCAATCAAAACAAAAAGAAAGTGAACAAGAATCTAATAAGTGTCTAATAAGTGGTGTAAATGAAATGAAAGGCTTCCAGATTGCTTCAAACTTTTCCCCTTTCCCCCTCAACACACGTGATTCTTTCCAGTTGAAGAGTCGATGACATTTGTTGTTTCCACTTGTCCAGTACTGGTCAATGTGATTTGTTCTACTAAAGGGAAATCCAACGTTTGGCCCAAAGGAAGATGAGATCCGAAAGCATCTGTTCACTTTTTTTGTAGTTATGTCTCTAAAAGATAAAGGCCAATCAAAAAGAGCGTTGAGTCCAGTATCAGTTCCCATTAAAGCCTTTCCAACATACCAAAGCAGCTTTTTCCGCTGTACATTTTGGGCGTATATCATGTAAATTTGTATCTGTTAATATCTACCGACTGTGGCTGTGTTTCCATCACACCTGGAATTGTGCAAAACCTAAATATCGCAATAAAACCATGGTAACGGGAACAGCAACATTTTGAAAAACTGAAAGGTTTTTAAGCTCTCATGAGGAGGAACTTCAGTATCAATGTATTGATATAGAAATACTTTCTGCACTTCCATTTCCCCGGACATGACGCAGCGGGGTCATGTGACCAGTTTGTTCGGAGTGAAGATGAATGTTCAGACAAGGGAGGAGACGGGAATCTTTCTACGAATAAACAGAAAATATAACCAACAAACAGTGAAATGCTCCAGAACGTAAAAAAACATTTCCATCTTCCTCAAAGTGGAGCCTCGCGGGACGAGAATCTACGAGAAGAACCGTTTATGAATGAAGCACCATTCGATGGAAACACAGGCATAGAGCGAAATCTTCAGAAATATTGCTTTTAATTGCTAAATTCTAGACTCGCGTCAACTATCTGACCTGGATCAAGCAAAGATTGGTGCAAACAGAAGTCGTATGAACATGACAGATCGAAACAGAACTTATTGTTCTAGGCCCAAAGTCTGTCGTCCGAAACTTGAGGTTTTTATTTTAATACAAAATATGTTTGTGTGTCTTCTCTGTTTTCTTGCTACAAGTCAAAATAATGACTGGAAGCCAGGCGGCTCACGTGCACGGCGGCTCACATGCACGGCTGCTGCGTTTGAAGAAGCAGAGGAGGAATTAGTCGTGCTCGGGCTTGCATCGTCGGTCGTTTTCAGCTCTGCTGTTCTTGCTTTTAGATGAGAAAACTGAAAACATCAGGCTTTTAACTGGGAGCAAACAGTGGTAACAGATGATTGGAATGAAAACAGACACCACATTTAAGTATTTATGTGAGTTTGTAAAAGTTTATTTTAGTTTCAAGATAATTTTCCAATTACCCCTGAACGGCAGTGGTAGCTCTGGGTGTGATAATTAGGTCTATCCATTAATCACTCCACCGTGTGACTCAGATGGAAAGCCGCATGAGATGTGTTTGAAGCTGCAGCCGAGTCGGAGTCATAAAGCCGAGGGGAGGGTGAGAGGAAAAAAGCCCCGAACTCCTCTTTCCCTGCTTGATTGGCTTATAATTGAGTTGCCAAGGAGTTGCATGCAGCTATCTGCACTCTGGGAGAAGAAGAAGTAAATATGTTCCTTTTAAATCTGTTTCTCTGCTTCCCATCTGTGTGTGTGTGGGCTGCTGCTGCTGCTGCTGCTGACTGAAGAACCAAGGCCTCTGGGGGACGACTTTATTCATTCTCCCTCACCAGAAACAACAAGAAGAGAAATGCCGAGGGTGAGAAAGAAAGGAATGCCGAGCCGAGCCCAGGATTCAAAGAACAGCTGGTAGACAGAAAGGGAGGCCGAGGTCCAGGAAACAACCTCTGGAAAGGTTTATGGATCTCCAAGGATGGTATAGTTAGAGTCATAAAGCCTCCAGCTCCCTGCTTTTTCATATTAGCATTATTTAGCATCGCCTCTGTAGTGGCGAGGGGGGATAGCTAACACTTTTGGGAGCCGCCATGGGAGCATTTCTAACGCAGAGTTCATGAATCTGCAGCGACTCCACCTCCAGGTGCTCCAGCGATGGTCCAAGCAGCCTTTCCAAACGACTCCATCACCTGGAGCTTTAATTAATCCCCATTTCATGAAAAATGTATTAACGAAATGCTGCAGGACCTTCGACTTCCGCTCCCGACCCTCCATTCATCACCCCATCCACCTGACAGAGTTACCGGTTATTTTTAGCTTCCCGACGCCTCTTCATGGCATTAAATTATGGATGTCTCCTGGTGCCCCGATGATCTGTTACAGTGAGGGTGAGGGATGCAGAGGTGAGCTGACAGAGCTAATAAAAGCTTGTCTGATTTGTTGGTACCGCTGCAGGATTAAAGCTCAGGCTGCTGCAGGAAGGCTTGCTCCGTCGCTTTGTGAGTCATCTTCTAGACCCGAGATCAGGATTGTTTCCATCCTGGCCACACACATGACTAACATGCTGAGTAATGATATGAGAGCAGAAACGGTGATGAGGGCGACCAGAGAAAGGCACGTCATGTCTGGAAGCGCTGGCTGCTCTTTCCCAGGACGTGACGCCGGCTGACTGGCCTGAAGGTATTTTCCTTCCCTGCCATTGTCTCCGGTACGTCTGCAGCAACGTTTCCTTTCATTACATCATGCCGTCGCTGCCGTTTCGACTCCTAGTCCTACTTTTTGGCTGCTCCAACCGAGTGCTGGTCACTATCCTCTCATTGATTTTGCAATGAGAGCACGGCCCAGAAGCAGCGAGGCGGAGACGACCTCCATTGTTTCCGTTTGTATGGCATGATGATGATCTCACCAGCCTCTCTCTCTCCTCAGCTGCTCTCGCTAGACTTCATCAGCTGCAGAGTTGCTGTTAATTACTGGTCATGCTGTAATTACTCATCAGTCAGCGGGGCGACGACTGAGGCCTGGAATGAGGACAGAAAGAGCGAGCGGTGCAAACGAAGGGGCCTTCCTGCTAAGCTGGGCTGATTCAAAGCACATTTAGAGCGGAGAGGAAGCAGGATACGCTGGTTTATCGCGCACGGGGGTCAGAGATGCATTCTCGTTAAGGAAGTGGGGGATTAAACGATGCTGGGTGGGTCAGCGGCCTGCTGGTTCACGCTTTGTAGATTCAGAGGAAACAGCGCCTCTACCTTTACCTCCGGGTGTAAAACGCTCACGCAGCCTGTTGTTGAGCCGTAAATTCTCCACTTTACCTTCAGATTACTAACAAATGAAGGAAATAAAGGAATAAACACTGATTTCATGTGCAAAGCAAATGTGATAAAATGTTTTTTTTATGATTAAATGATCAGACGGCAGGTTTGCCTACATGTCCCTGGTTACATAAATTAAACAGTTTACGTAATCAGACACTTGAATCTATAAAAACTTTTAAAGAAGCAGGAGATAATACATGCAGGGAAGGAGGATTATAGGTATCTATGAGATAAGATCTATGGGATATTCCCATTTTGGGATGCTCAACAAAGAGGCTTTCAGGTATCGACAGGTCGGGTTTCTCCAAGACAGACTAAATTATTGATGTTGTGAGTGTGTGCAATCAATGGCAGCTGCCCAACACAGATTCAGTCTTTTATCGGATCCTTCGGATGCCGCGGTGACTCCTGGTGGCCATCGGGTCCTTCCTCCGACAATTTTAACACAGTCGATGTCAGCTTCTTAGTAATTACCCAAAGGAAGCGTTGTGTCAGTGTTAGCGGCCATTCCTTCCTCCCGGGAGGTATGAGCTGCACAGACGCAAGTATTTCCTCCTTCTTTGCCTGTCCCCTCATTTATTTACTCATTTATTTTGGCTGTAACCTTCTGCAGAGAGCCTGGCTAACCTTGCCTTACCTCTGCGGCTGAACTTCCAAACTGAATGAGGCATGCGAGTGAAAAAGAGCAGGACCTTTTTTCTGATGGGTACTGCCTCTTTGTTTTCTCCCTCTTGCAGCCACAAACCTCTTCAAAAGACACGTGCCCATCTGTGTAGACCAAAGGGCTGATTAATGACCCGGCCAACCCAGCATCTAATTAGACTGCAGCATCTCCTGCTCCTACTCTCTGTGCATCAGAAAGAGGCGCATTAAAATGGATGACAAATCTGGATTATGGTGAGGAGAGGAGAAGCAAAGCAGAGCGAAGAAAATGCCCAGGAATCAAAGGCCGCCTGTCATGAATAATAAAAGTGTCTGGCTGAAGAGGAATGATCATGAAATAAATAATGAATTGATTACTATGCATCTGACTGCGCTGGGATGATTTGTTCATGCCGCGAGGCTGCCTGAGCTTGTTGCAACACCGCGGACGGCCTTAATGAAAGAGGAATGAGAAATTCTACTCTTTTAATACCACTTGTGATAATTGCTCAGCCTGCTCTGGCACAAGTGCACCGCATTCCTCAGAAAACATAAATTATGGGGCAACCACAGAATCATTCGCTGCCTTTGAAACTGGAGATGAGAAGAGTCAGATTTTCTGTTTTCATCTGATTAGTGCACGTCGGAGTCTTAAAAAGCTGGGTTTGCTCTGCACACATTCGACTTTGAACAATGGACTTTCCTCTCAGAAAGATAAATATGCGGTGCAACAGACGGTCCAGCTGCTGGAGGAAGTGGTCAGGGAGGCTTTGTTTCTTCCTGATCCACTCAGACACATGCTGGCTCCTCTGCAGGACAATACGGACCCCGCCAGAACGCTGGCACACACGGCAGCATGGGAGAACGCACAGAAACCTGCATGCACAGGCCCATGCACACTGATGAAATTAGACTGAAGGAGAAACAGGGGGCCCCAGGACAATATTTTCATTGCAATAATAAAAGAAAAGCTTGCTTATGACCGTCCCCGAGCAAATATTTGGCTTCACGTGGGCTCAGTTATTCATCCCTGGAGGAAATCGCCCGGGCCAGAAACTTTTCAGCAATGAAGCAGATAGCGTAGAAAAAAGGAAAAGTGTCGGAGCATTTACAAGGCTCAGAGGCTTCGGCTTAATAAATCAAACGTATTTGTGTGTAGGTAGCGCGGTGGTGGGTGTGTCACTGGGGGGTTTGTGATGCGAGTGGACTGAGGCGATGAGTCTGATCCCCATCAAGGGATGAAGGAACTAAATCTGTAATCTTCCCACATAAAGTTCCCTTGGTGGCTGATGATCGCTTTGTGCAGATAAGCCGTCAGACAGAAAATATGACAGGACCATGTGTGTGTGTGTGCGCATCTCCTGAGGCGCTCTCTGTTATCAACAAAAGGGAAAGTTATCGGGTAGGACAGGGAGATGCAGGCAGATAAGTGGAAAGGAGGATGCAGGTCATCCAGAAGTCTCGACTCTTCTCAGAGTTTCCCCAAGTAGCTGCAATTACCTTTCAGTGTGTTCATTTCCATTTTTATTGGATGAAAAGTGTTACCTAGCAACAACCAGTAAGGAAAAAACAGACTAGATTTTACAGAAGTCCATTCTGGAGTTTGTGTTTTGTTCCATTTAAATCTGATTTCACATTTAGGAACTATTTCTTTGGAAAGGTGAGAGTAATTGGTTGGAAGAAACAGGCTTTCAGAATAAAATGGCTCAAACCAGAGTTTCCTACGGTGGACGAAGGGTCGAAATAACGGTCCGAGCATGTGTAGCTGGTGCCTGTGACTTTGCTCGATGCTTCTGTCTGACTGAGTCTTTTGCATGAGTCGTTTGGTCTGCTTTTAGAAAACTCAGCAGTACCACCAACAACCATAGGGGGCAACGTTGAGCAGCACAGCTCAAGAAAAGATGAAAGAAGAAGCAGCTCTGACATATTTTTGTCTGTTTTGTTCATCAGTTACTTCTGATTTTGCCCATATTTACCACATAAAAACACTTTACCTTTATAATCTGAGTATCATTTTTTCACTTTGACCTTCTTTATTAAACACCTTTGGCTCCAAAATTCAGTTATTCAGAAACATGAAAAGATAAATTCACACAACACCCGATCATCCCATCGCACTTTTATACCTGGATGTGGTAAAACTTACTGTGCTATCGAGTTTAAACAATCAAATCTCCGGTTTTACGAGTTTATCCACGTCTTTGATGTGACCAGATTTTATGTCTCTAAGAATAAACATTGTCATCGTCGCCATGTTTATTATGTTTAACAGGATGTAAAACCTCATAAGTAAAGTCTGAACTATGTGCTGCCCTCTAGTGGATGTACTGGCTAACAACCATGCTGAAGTAAAAGATGCATGCCTTATTTAAATGAGTAAAATAAGCATAAATGGGCTTTATTTGGGAGCATTTAATCTAGTTATTCTTTAAAAAGGTAATTTACTGGCCATTATTTTGGTATTTTAACGATTGTTTTCCCATATAAATATACAAATACCCCACTTTTCTCTTGATTTTGTGTAACATTGATAAAAGGACTGAAGTCTTTGTGTTATTTGATGGCCAAATATAGAAAAATAAAATTGTTACCTGGATCCACTCCTTGTTGGAGTCTTCTGCAGGAGTCCATGCATTTTCATAGTAGTTGAGTCGGGAGCGCTCTGGGGACCAGCTGGGGTTGTACTGGGATGAAGCCATGATTTGGTCTGATGTTATCTCTCCCGATTCCATTCCCAGAGGGTCGCTGCAGTCAAAGTCTGAACGGGGAGCGAGTGGGGGGGGG
>JBAMHT010000018.1:20181781-20192228 GCA_037177075.1 Craterocephalus fluviatilis
GGTGGCCCTGGAGTGCCTGCAGGCAGAAAAAGAAAAAGAAAAACCCAGGCAAGGCCAAACCAAAACCAACCACCAGCAGCCTCCAGCAGCCGCATCATGACAAAGAATTTCAGATTTATCTTTAATTTTCTGAATATGTGAATTTTGAGACATTCATGTATTGGTTTGACTGAGACATGAATAGCGTTTTCTGTGACCACAGTGTCCTGGAGATGCAGTAATATAAAGCTGAGCGTCGTCAGGATGATTCTGGTCAGATGTTTTATTTGTTTCCATGATCCGTGCTAGGGCTGAACTAAAAGGGGCCCAACATGGAGCCTTGTGGTACTCCATATTATAGTTATCTGTTGTCACTAAGTACTTATTCTCCTTAAGTAGGATTCAAACCAATCCAGAACTGGACAGATGCCCAGCCGGTATTGTAGTTGGTCTAATAGGACAGCAGTCGTGTTTACAGCCGGGTTCGTTAGGATCCTTCCAACCAGCGTGAATTCAGCTCCTCTGAAACCCACGGGTGGAAGACACATCCATATATTTTAAATTTGCTGAATCTGATGGAACTATCCTCAAACTGCTGCAGCCGTCTTTAGGGGCTGTACTTGTTCATTATTGAGGTGTCCGAATAGCTTTTTCACAGCAGTGCAGTGAGACAGAAATCCTGTTTCAGAGTTGTGAATGTTGCTGGAACTGTTGTAATGTCTGCAATGCAATTACATGTCAGTGCCTACACACAGGCATTTAGTATGACAGCTCTGAAATTGGAAGAAAACGCTCTTTTATGGCCTATTGACCATCACTGATCAACCATCTACCCCCGGTCCCTCCTCAGGGACTCGTCATCTAGCGGAGCCGAACAGAACATCAATACGTAGGCGATGCTCTTCCCTCTTCTCTCCGAGGACTTCAGCTGTGATAGAAGCAGAAGCATCTGCCAGTGGAATGTGGACAAGACTGAGTTTTTTCCCCCCTTTCTCTTTGTTGTGCTGCCTTTTCCTTCTCCAGACTCCCGCAGGCAGCTGACAGGCTGAGACTAACCAGCTCATAGACATCTCCACTAATCAATATTTGAGCAGCTCAGCGCTGTCGGAGCTCCCCGTCCGTGTCATGGGGGTCCCCGTTGCTCTCTCTGGGACAAGAGCCAGGACACGCTGGGCTGTTTGAGGCCTGCTTACTGAGGTTATCCACTACTAGCAGCTTCAACATCCCTTGATCCATTATGAATGAACTTGGGAATTTGCTGGCAAGTGTAAGCGAGTAATTGAAGGAAGCAAGGCGGCAGCTTTTGTTCACAACGAACAAACATGTATACATCCTGGACTCATGCCAGAGACACAAGCATGTAAACACATGGAAACGCACGAAGCAGCATCTTTACAGAGGTCTGAAAGCCACCGGGGCGGCAGCTAAGAGCCCGCCACGTGAAGAGGCGGACGGATGACACTTCTGTCCGCACTCACTGTTAAAGGATTCAAATCTGCAGCTGTTCAAGTGGAGTCGTCAGCTTTGAAAATGATAGCGTGTCTTTATGTTTGTGTTTTTCAGAGCTACCCACCTACGCAAAATCCTCAAATTACAAATGCAATCCAGCAGAGTTACGGCTGCAGAGAGGGAGTGGAAGGAGTCTTTCATCACTGCAGGATCAGTCGCCGCAAATAGCCGCTCTCCAAAAACCAAAAAACCAACATCAGAATAGTTTCTGTATGAATGTAACAGGCTGCAGAATCACATTAAGGAGGGCTCTTTAGTCATGAAATGTAAAAATGTCTCATTGATAAACCATCAGACATGAATTTAAAGTATTTTCCTGTATATTATGCACCCTCTTTTTTCTTGCTTATAAAATCAAACATATCAATGTTTTCACCATTTATATCATAATGCACATTAATTCTGTTGTTTTGATATGCAGTGTTAATGAGAGGAGGGTAGGGATGCTTAATTAATGCTCATGGGGAGGGCTAGGAGCAGGAGAGCATCAGCTTTTCACCTGTCAAACGAAAACACGGGCGGGGAACAACAAAAAGCAGAAGACTGACACAGATTCCACATGTGGCAGGTTACACGGTTTATTAAAAATCACATCTAGTTTTACAGACTATTTATGTTCTCAGGGTCCACTGCCTGTAGGCATCGTTGCTCCGCCATATTTTTCCCCCTTTCCAATATCCATAAACTAAAATATTCAAAAGCTCCTACAGGTTACAATGCATATAATTTTGAATGTATAAGTATCACAAATGGATTTCTTGTCTGAATGTTGCCTGGAGGAAAGCTGGAAGAACCAGTTGTCGGTCGCTCTTTGGTCTCATTTCCCTTCAGGTCTGATCAGGATTCTAGCTGCTCTCCAGTCCTGGACCTTTATCGGGATGTTTAGTCCTGATGCAGTCTGTGATGCAGCGTGGTCTGGCTGAAACGTGCAACCTTCCCTGAAAGAGACGATGTCTGGATGGGAGCATTTGTTGATCTAACACCTTTATGTACAGATGTGGAAGCTGCCCCCTAAAGGCTGATTATTGATGTTAAAAGTTCTGTATTTGACCCAAAGGGAGCAGATCCGAGCTGAACAGAAAAAGGTCCAAGAACCGACCCCTGGTGGAGTCCACAAGTCAAGCTACTGACTAACACTCACCAGAGTCAAACTTTTTTACCCAGTCATATTACTGACCGGCTGCCTAGCAACATAATTAATGTCAAATGCTCCTCCAGTTGTTTCTCTTCCAGCCTTTTGTTGGAACTGTTGACGGACGTGTTGCTGCATCAGATTCACTATCAGCTCAGATTTTCCATCGAATGGTTTCATCGCCTGACATTTCATTCCCGGATGAGCATTAACTTCATGTGTTGGAGATTTAAATCAATTATTTTGTTTGGTTTCCCAGCTTTTTTGTGATTGATCGGCGTTTCTCACACACTACTTTCTTGCCTTCCTGTTGTTGCCACAACGGCTCGCTGTTGCCTTGAGGCAGCAAATGCATTTTTCCATAACGCTGTTTTTGCCTCGGGGCAGCAGTTGCATGTTAACAAGTTTCTGTGAATCAAATAGCAAATGGAGTGCATCAAACTATCAAAAATTAAGATTTGCCATCCTATTAGTGCAAGTCTCCTTTTCCAGATAGAAAGGGATGTTTTCAGACTGTTTTTTAAAAAATAGATAAGCCGTTCCTGGAAAGTCATGGAAAACCTCAAGCTTGTTATTGCCTCCATTTAGAAAAAATAATGATGTATCATTCAAGAGATACATTATTATTGTTTTTTCCTTTGGTATGATAAAAGAAAGGATAATTTAGAATTCTTTAATTTGATTTTGTCTAATCATTTTTCCCTCCTGGCAGCATCAGAAACAGGAAAGCCCGACTCCGGCCGTCATTCCCACCCATCACTGCTCCATGTGTGTACGCAGCACACCAATAATTCCAGATCTGATTTCAGGTTCAAGTCTCCCGTCTTGATTCTTAGAGTCTCTCTCAACCTTCTGACATGAAACTAGATTTATTTCATTTACCGTTACCCTGGCAACTCTGTGCGAGAACCCAGCGAGGTTCCAGCAGGAGACAGAGTGCAGCGGTGGAGTCATTATTTACTGCAGGGCTCCAGCTCTGACACTCACCGACATGCTTTCCAACGTCACCCCGCTTCTTCCATGTCTATTTCCACCCCTCATGTCATGATGTCTATAATCATAGTCTCCATGGCGATGCAGTTGGTCATGGTACTGACTGAACATTTTGGTATACGGCAATTATCTTTTATGAAAAACCCAGACAATGCAGCAGGTGTTCTCTGCAGCGGGTGGAAAATAAGATTAGAAACTTACACATTTATGAGTTGAGAGCAATAGTTTGCTGAGGCTCAGTTCCAAATACATGCTTCAGTACTAATTAGAGGAGTTATTTTACCTGCTAATCACTGCTTTTTGGTTCAGTGGCCTCACAACGAGGCAAGGCCACCTTCTACAGGGTGATAAATCTAAATTTGAAAAGTGTGAAATTCAATAAGTGGGGTCCTTAATTACCGCCCACGTTCGCTTTCTCCATTCATCCATGCCCACAAACTGAACAAGACTGCGTGGAGTGGCTGCAGAATGCAAGGAGAAACAAATGGGGTTCACCTTGTCCCAAACCTATACATCATCAGCTGTCAGAAGCTCGCCAGCATCAGTAAACACTTCACGAACTTTGTGTGACAAAACGTACTACAAGGCAACACTGGGAGTGCACCGCTCTCCTCTTATGGCCCGCTTCCCTGCAGGGACGTAGTGAGGGTTGAGTTTGCATGTTTGGGGTTTAAACTTTTAGCTGAGGCTCGTATCAGCAGCACACAAGTTTGATGACAACAAGAATGTAAAAGATCTGGTTTAAACTTTCTGTGTTTTTTCCGTCTGGCTGAGCTTGGCAGGCTCTAAGTGACCTTCACACCCATCTCTCTGGAAGAGAAAGACGTGTTTATATAAAAGCAAAAATGGTGAAACATTCTGCAAATGGCTGCAATTCTGACACATATTGATTTCGCTTTTTCCAGCTGGCCTGAACGCCTCCGTTTGTGGTTGAGCTGGGGAGGAAGGACGTGGTTTGAATGACATGACATCCCAGAAAAATGGAGGTTTGCCTTCTAACCTGTGGTTAGCATCATCAGAGGGTTTTACCCGAACCAGAACTGTGATTTCTGTAGTTCAGCCGAGCAGTTTTCTCTGAAGATGGCAGGTTCAGATGCATGAAAGCACTGGACATTTGTAAATATTTTAGAACAAAGCAGTCAACAATTCTTCACCAGTATTGGCATCATTTTACAGAATTAACCCCATAAAACCAAACATATCATAAATGATACAGTTTGAGACATTTTGCATCAGTTTATGGTAAAAACTCGTCTCCAAACCCTGCAGGACACAATCTGATACTGGTCTTCTGCCTCCTATAGGGTACCAGCAAGCAGAAACCACACGACGATTATTCTGACACGTCACACAGTAGCTAATAAATGGTCAATTTACCACCCTAAAATTTATTTTTTCCACATTTGTCAAAGGGCCAAATAAAGAGTTCACAGAAAAAAATATCTGGATTGAAATGCATTTGATAAAAGAACTGATGTGTTATTTTAGTTAGATGCAAATTAGGGTTTTATGCTTAAAATCTGACAACTGGTTCCAGCTGTGCATCATTATTATTATCACAGCACGTTAGAAAAGCTGAAACATGCTTTAAAATTGCCAGCATCACTGCAAAGAACTGTTTCAGTTGACCACAATGGAGACAGGTAATGCTGTAAAGAAGACGTATGGGGCAGAGATGTAGGCGGGTTCATTCCTGTGCTGAAGACGGGTTCATTTTCAGGGAATACCCAGAAATTAAACCGTTAAAATTACTCAGTGTTTTCTACAGAACATTTTCAGTGGAGTCTCTGTTTGAACTCTTTACAGGAAGAGGTTTTATACAAAGGAAACCGGAAAGTTGCAGAAACTACCAGGTAACCCATGACTTCAGGAACAGCCACAAAGCCTGATCACCACCCAAAAAACACCGACAAGCACATCCTAGTCCTTCTAAGCAGCTTCAGTTACGAGGCTGATGAGAGGCTGATGGGAGGCAGGTGTGACAGCGCGGCAGCAGCCCACACTCCAACCAGGAAGTAAAACTGGGGAAGAAATAACTCAGAAAGGAAACTGGTGCAGAACCAAGACAAAGGATCAGCAAAATGATTAAATACAAACTATTGAAAATCCTTTCTGTACCATCAATCTGCACAGAGTTCTAAGGTCATAATGGACACCCAGTAAAAGTAAATAGAATCACAGGAAAATTAGAACATTAAAGATCAGATTAAAAAAAAAAAACTGCAAGATTGGAGTTTCTGTAGATTTCAGATTAATTTACTTAATAAAAGTGGTATTAGAAAGTAGGGTTACTGTTTGATGCTGCCTTGTGTTAAGATAAGATAAGATAAGATAAGCTGTGTCTTAGCTCCAGATGAAAACATTTATAAAACATGGACACAAAAAGAAAAAAAACCTTATTTGTATTGGACCATTTTTAAGACAGTCAGATAATCAAAATGTTTTATCTGACTGACCACAGGGAAGCTGTGGATGAGTCACAGCTGAAAATGGAAACACCTGGCTTGCAGTCTGCAGTGAGCTATGTGTTACACCTGAAGTTACTGCCACAGCAAATTCTTGACATTGAGATCGAAGCGCTTCGGTGAAACTAAAACTTTTTGCTCCGTCGGCAAATAAAACTGTTTTCATTTAAAAACTGCAGGATATATTTAATAAATTCTCAAAGTTATTTGGATTCCACCGTCCTGCTTTGGTCACTGTCAGACATGACATAGCTACAACTTCTTAATCTGTTTTTTCTAGATGGTGAGCATGAAGCAATGTGATGCATTACTTCTTCCTACTGGCATGTGGACCAGAATCCACTGAATGGTTTACAGACTGTGTGATAATCATGTTGGTCATCCTGTAGATATCCTCTAAAACAGAGGTTCCTCTGTCCGGCCCTGCAGAGCTACATCCTGCAGCTTTTACATGCATCCTTTCTCCAGCACCTGAATCAGATGAATGTCTCGTTAGCAGGCCTCTGCAGAGCTGGATGACATGCAGGAAGGAGTCCTGCCATGCTGCTGAGATGCATCTAAATGTAACAGGAGAGTAGATTTGGGTGGCCCTGCTCTAAATGTAAGGCTGAAAAACTGTCAGAATCTTCATAAATAAGATTTTTTTCTGGATTCAGTTCGCTGCTGTGATTCATTTCACTGAAATCATGCTTGATTTGGTTATTTATTAGCCTATGACATGAGAAATAATTATATTAATGCATCTGTAAAAAAAAACAAAAAACAGTTTAAATTCCACAGATCGATCTCTTTGTGTTCATTTTAAGTCAGCTTGTGTCTCAGGCTGGTGAACCTCTGTCCATGTTTCCATCTGAGAGACTCTACCTCTCTGAGATGCTCCTTTATACCCAGTTATCTTACTAAAGAACCCTTTTTATTAAATTCTCCTCCAGTTGTTTCAGCATTTTGTTGCTCCTGTTCCCACTTTTTACAGATTGCTTCAGATTCACAATCAGCTCTGATTTTCCATGAAAACGATAAAATGTTTCAGTTTCACTGATAAGATGTTTATGTTGTACAGGGAATACAATACAGGTTTCTGAGATCTGTAAATCATTGTATTTAGTTTTTTTCATATTTTACATACAGTAGGGTACCAATTATTTAAGTATTGTGATTTAAAATTACTATGGAATTAGCTTCGTGTTGCCTTCACACATTACATGATAAACATAAACTCCGAGTGAAAATGCTGGTTTTTAGCTCTAGCATGAATCCCAGCAGCTGCCACCGATCAGCTGTGATGCTTCACTTTCCTCCACAAACGGAAACAAAGAGTCCGGTCTGTCAAAGCGACGCCACCCAGACCTCAGACGCAGGTGTTATTGGAGCTCCTCTCCTTCACTGACCTTCGGGATTGCCTCACACCAAACACCGTCTTTGTCTCTGAAATGGCAGCAATTAGCGGCTGGAGCCAAGCAGAGGGGTTATTCTGAAGGTGTGAGGGGGCAAACAGAGCTCGGAGAGAGCGAACGGGGAGAGGAGAGCTGGAAGAGCCATAGGGGCCCTATGAGTGGGAGGCAGAGAAAGAAGGAACCAGAAGGTCAGGGATAATTAGAAGCCTTCGTGGCCCTCTCAAGAGGTTCAGGAGGAAGCCCACAGATGGGTCCTCAGCTCTCAGACACCACGTGAAGGGGAATCAAATCACACAAACGCCCACACACTCACACACCTGAGGGATGCTCCAGGAGAAAAGACACAAACAAGTGACAGGAGGCACAGGTGTGTCTGGGAGACGGGAGTACAGACCCACAGATTAAAAGATTAACAATCACTAAATCGCATCTTTTGATCATTCAGACAAAGATGAATAAATTGGATTTTCTAAAAGAAACAGCTTTTTTATTCTATCATTGTTTCGGCTTTTTCTGATTTAATTACTGTAGCAGACAGTTTCTATTTCACTCCCAACAACAGAAAGCCTTTAGAAAAATATAATTTATTCATTTTCCAAACTTATAAAAACTAAAATGTAATCCACAACAATCTGAATTTGCTTTTTATCAAAAGGAAATAAATGAATGTGGTAAAAAAAAAAAGATAAATAAAAACTGCACAGTGTGACATCATCATTCACCAATTTCCAAACCTGGAAAAGAACCTGGACATGAAATATCAAGGTGTCCACAGAACTTCCTCAGCAGGGAAATGTGCATAATATTTTCCATAAATCATAAATAATACCCAGCAGGATGGCCAGCTACCAGCCACTTCTTTTTCTTTTTGTAGCCACATGTTTAACATCTTATTTCTTTATTGAATTATTCTAATTTTCTAAACAATCTTGACTGTATCTGAACTCTGAAAAGCCCGTTTTTATTTCTATAAACTTTGTTTCCTGGGGTTCGGCCTCTCCGTGGCCAAGCAGAGAGCTTTGAATCAGCAGTACCACTGTTTGGGATTTATTTTGTAGTTTTTCTTTGTTCCAAACATGGCAGCCATTTTATTTCCTCCCTGTGTGTTTACTTTCAGGTTAGCAAAACTGCTTGGTAAGTTCCCCAGGATGTCAGTTGTTTATGTTCACTCATTCGTTTCACTTCTCTTTGGCTCACATTATGAGTCTAGCTATATTTATTCAGTTTTTGGATAAATAAAAAAGGAAAAACCCAGTTTGAACAAAGCCTCCTGTGTCCAGCTGCTTGGTCTCTGAGGCCCAGAATAAATGACATAAACATTTCTAACCAAACGTATAAACACATAAATGGTCATTACATTTATTTTAAGTTTAAGTTTGTCTCCTCTGCTCATGTTCACCCTTTTTACTCGTCCTCTTCTCAGCCAGAAAAACCAAGTCGAGGTTTCAGGTAAAGGAAACAATCAAACTAGCCCTGATGTGTCTAATCAAGGTATAATGAGTGTCTGCAGGTGGAGGTGGGGTAAACCGGGATGAGAAAGCCACTTTTTGTCTCATATAGTTGTCTGTCAGTGAAGTAGAATCTCTGATAACATGAAGCATCATTTAAGATAAAGAAGCATGAATAAAACCACAAGCATGCTGCTTTGTATTCTCCTGCTGCAGCGCTTTACTGCCACAGAGGCAAATGGTAAACAAATGTATGAATGCAGAGGGGTCAGCGTTTGACAGATTGGGATTTTACCTCCTGTCAGCGGAAGCGGTGCGTACCTGAGGAGACGGCCTGGATTAGCAGGGAGACAGTGTAAATATGCAGGATGTGTAACATTTTAATGAAGGGTGGGGGAAACCGGGACTAAGTGGATGTCTCGGGTAAGCAGCGCAGGTCACTTGCAGTAAATCTTTGCAGGATAGATGGTGTTTAATTGCTAAGCTTTGTTTAATCTGAAGCTTAGTGTTTGGCATGCTAATTCAGCATCATGTAAATATCAGCTAAATGTCACATTCATTACGGGGAGCCTGGATGCGGGACAGCCCTTTGCTCTGCAGCCGCTGTAGATGAGAGCACAGAAAAGGGCCTGAAGGCCTGGGGGAGGGGGATCCATGTCCTCGGAGACCGCAGCCTTCTCTCAGTGTTTGTGTGTCTACAAACACTTTTTCCTCTGCCGCTAATGAACAATGACTTGATTGTTGGCCGAGGGGTGAAATGTCAGCTGTCTGTGTTTTAGTGTCACTGTGGCGGGGCGAGTTTGCTCCGTTTGCTCATGGAGAGGTGTTCATGTGTCGGTGAGGCTGCGGCTCTCAGCAGGAACCATGAGGGAAACTCGTGCATCATCCAGCTCTTCTCACACTGTGCAGCTGACACGCAGCGCTTGGCCCAATTATTCGCTCCTTTTCTAATGATGGATTACACGCATATCAATATTTTTCAAATGCCCTTTGCACTGCAGAAACAATGGCTACAGTTCCATTCATTTAACACAGAATAAAAGTTATTTTGCTTTAAAGAGATGAAAAAACGATAGCGTAAATGTTTAATTCTGCTTTAGAGATAAAAAACTACTGCGTAAACGTTTATTTATACTTTAAAGAGATGAAAAAACGAAAGCGTAAATGTTTAATTCTGCTTTAGAGATAAAAAAACTACTGCGTAAACGTTTATTTATACTTTAAAGAGATGAAAAATGACCGAATAAACGATTAATTCCGCTTTAAAGAGGTGAAAAACTACCGCATAAACGCCTCATTCAGAATGAAAATGACAAATGTGAATGAAACTTAATTCTAAAGGAAGCGACTGGTTTATTCCAAGTTTAATCCAGAATGAAATAACTCCTCTATCATGTAAACCTTCATTCTACTTTAAGTTAACTCTGTTGGGGAATTCAGAAAACCTGTTTTCCATGGAAACTGGAATTCAGAATCATTATTTCCACGTGAAGGAAAATATTTAAATTCTGAATTATACATAAAATG
>JBAMHT010000018.1:20215222-20225483 GCA_037177075.1 Craterocephalus fluviatilis
CTCTCTATCATCTCCAACCAGTCTGCCCATCTCCTCTGACCTCTGACATCAACAGGACATTTTGGTGGAGACAACTGTGCGCAGACTATATATTCTCTTATTTGACTATTCTCGGTAAAACTCTTGAGAGATGGTAACTTTATCTCTATCTGTTTATGAAGTCTTTTAAATGCATTTTTTGAAATTATTGCTAATCTTACTTCTTTACAGTTATTTTATTTTCCAGTATTCTCCTTATGGGGGATCCTTCATGCTGGGGTAGTTGCCTGCCCGGTCTGGGGGTTGTCGCCAAGGTGACCACCCCTATCTGGTTGGCGGGGGATCTTGATCTGCAGCCTGTTGGCCTGGTTGGCCTGGTTGGGGTGATTGGGGTGGTTGCTGTGGCGACAGCCTCTGTGGACATGGGTGGACTGCCCCCGGTGTGGATGGATCCCAAATATATGATTTCCTCACTGCTTGGTGAATCACAGATAAAAGCTTCAGAAATGAAGGCCAAAAGCCAAAAGCAGGAGCCAGTGATTCCACGCTTTGGGTCGTAGCGCGGGGTTGTTGTCGTTGGACTGTTCAGTGTGTGAGGCTTCACAGACATCTGTTCAAACATAAGTTTTCCTATAGTCTGAGTCTTCAGTTTGAGTCATTTATCAGGAATTTCAGAGACGGAGTGAGAGGGAGCATACTGAGCATTTAATTTTCCCTGATGTTCATTGTTTTGCGATGCTGTTGTGAACAGTAGTCAGAGTTTGGGAAGTCATTTGAATTCTGGCAGTCTTATAAACACCAGCTGCTCACATTATAACACTGAAAATGCTGCAGTCGTTGTGTATGGGGAACCATGCAAAAAGCATTCTGCTGTCAGAATATTCTCCCAGTATGAGACCAGCGATCACCAACTCAGGGCTTCTTGGCTGGTATCCTGCAGGTTTTAGATCCTTCCTTGCTGCCACACACTGGCTTTAAGGGGTCTAGACTCAGTGATCTGTGCTTTACACAAGAATCAAAGTCTATTTTTTCACCATTTCTCCCAAAATATTTAACATCCTCCTGTGCATGTACACACGAAAACTCTGTCAAACACATCTACCTCTCAGCCCTTTATGCATTCCAGCTGACCTATTTGCTCCTCTCTTTGTCCTCTCTACATGGGGAAGCTATCTTGACAGAAGGAGATAAGCATCGACCAGACGCTTGGAAACACAAAAAAGAAGTCAGAGAGGGAGAGAGTTGTTTCACAGTACACACAATCTTCCTTGCAGCCATGTCTTGTTTGTACACTGGAGAGCTGGCAGGATCTCGTGTTTCACCAGCTTTTGTCAAGTGGCTTCTTGACAAGAGCTGCTACACCGACTACTGCTGTCATCCCGGTATGCCCAGTCTGCTAAGAGCAGCGTGCAGTTTGGAGTTGGACTGCTTTGCATCTATCAGGTAGTGCTGCAAACAAGACGCAAACAGGGAAAAAAAGAATCAGAGCAGCAAAGTCAGGCCTTGGAACGGCATTTCCCTGCTTATTTCATACACCTTCCTTTGTCTTGGGCCTTTTATATTCTCCCAGCCTCTCAGATGATGTAAGTTTACACCAGCTGATGTCTATCGCAATCCTCATTACACCTCTGTTGTCCTTTCCCAGACCCACACAGAAGATCTTCTGTGTCAGATGGTCCTTTCCCCAGTCCCCACGTTGTTTCCCAGAAAGCTTCCCAATGAAGACATGAGGCAGGTTATGTGAATTTCAAACAGTCAAGCTTCTGTACCTGGAAGATGTACCCACAGAGACACATGAAATGCAGTTGGCTTGTAAAGACATTTGGATTTTAGCATTGTGAGCAATTTGTGGGGAAGAAAAACAAAGTCTTTGGAATAAAGTAAGGCACGCCTCATATAAAAGGACAAGATACTGATGTCTATGACATGAATTCATTTAAATTAAATCAAACTGTTTTTTTATGAATAAAAAACTTGTCGCAGACCAACATCTGCAGTATCATCTGCTACTGTACCATGTCTTAAAGGATAACTGTCATTTGCATCCGCTCAGATTTCAGTATTTACTGAATCTAGAAACCGTTACCTGGAATGGAATACATCATTCATATATATTAAGAATCTTGGTTTTCCAATTAAGTGTTTAACATGTGTGGGTACTGGGAAGAGAAACCTAGTCAAGTAAATGTCTATCATATCCAACCCATACATTGGCTTCTAAATGGAAATAACATTTATTTCACGAGGCATGGAAACTAAAAGACTTTCTCCAAACTCTGCAGTATTTCCATCTAGTTTGCAATCGAAAGCGTCCTCTCCACAGCAATCAAAGCCCTCCCCCTGAAGTTTGAATGGTTTGTGATTTTGATTAGTTGACCACCTTGCAAAGCTGAGGAGTGGATGCAGATGTGGCTAATTCCAGCGGTGTGCCGGATGCTGATTGTGTGGTGCAAAGTGTGAGCAGCTAATCAATACAGTCGGCAGCGCTAGCCCCTTGCATCTCCGTCTGAGGGCTCAGCACCTGCAGGATTGTGTTAATTTCAGCTTGATTACCATTAGAGCTCATCTTTTCCCAAAACCTCTTCCACTGGAGGACTTGGAATGCTGTTAAATGGAAGTGATGCGAGGTTTTAGCTGTACAACGTATGCATAAGACTCCACATGTGTCTCTGATGCACAGGCAGGATTGTAATTTGAATTTGTTAAGAAACAAGTGATACTTAGAAACCTCAAGGCTAAAATATTGTTTATAATTTCAATGCTATAACATGCAACTCTTTGTATCTATGCACGGTTCTGTTTACCAGAAACAGCAGTTATGAAATGAAGCATGCTTTGAATTTGGCATACAGGGAGATGATTTGCATAGCAAACTCAGTACTTGTGTATCACCACAAAGCCCTATACACCACTGCACCGTATAGCACCACACATTGCCTGTGTGGAGAAAGTGCTTGAGGCTATCATTCCCCAGCCTTTGTTTTTTCCTCTTTTGAAGCAGGAGACGGGCCACAGAATGACTCCATTAATGCAGAACCTATTTTTTCCAAATCAAAAGAAACACCCCACCCAGAGAACTGACAACCTCCTCCCTCCTCGCCCCTGGTCCTTCTCATTTACTCATCACAGGAAAAGAGGTCATGATGGTGGGGTGGGGGGGTGTATTGTAGAATATTGTGTGGAGTCAATATGAAATTGTCTCATGCTATTTCCTCAGCGGTGCTCTGGTGAAATGGTGTGAACACAAGCAGAAGATTCTGTTGCTGTTGTGGAGTTTTGCTTGCAGATTCTTCCAGTGAATTATACTGATTCTATATGAAATTCACACGTGAACGGGTGGTTTTAGAAAGAGCTCTGATTTCTATTTTAGTTCAGTTTATCTAAAAGGGGACTGTGAATGGACATGAAAGCATGTTAAGTAAACACGGCAGATATAAGCCATAGGCAAATTTCCATCCCATGTCCCCGGAGGACGTTGAAAGCAAGGTTCACAACAGATATATAAAATACTTTCAGTGTGGTTGTGTGTATTACTGTAAATAATGACGCTTTCTCATATTTTCCATGAAACGGTGAAATGTCTCCAAGACACTTGGAAAGAGGACACCCCACCCTTTCCTGGTTGGGGATTATGGTCTCTGATTTGGAAGTGCTGCTTCTGATCCCACCCGCTCAGCTGGAGATCACGGCCCGATGGAACCAACAGAACCACATCATCTGCTAAAAGCAGAAACCCCATCCCAAGGCCACCAAAACCAGATTCCCTCAACACCTTGGCTGATCCTAGAAACTCTGACCATAAAAGTTATGAACAGAATCAGTGACGTTAAAGAATTTTGGAGACTGGATGGAGCGAGACATCTGCAGGAGGATCCATGCTGCGTCTGCTGCTTCTTCATGACAGATGATGCAGAGCCAAACAGTGCATTTCTTAATTTATCGCTGAGGGCAAAGATGAGGTGGCTCGGGAATCTGGTTAGAATGCCTCCTTAGTGAGGTAAATCAGGCAAGTCTTACCCAGAAGAGACCACTGGGAAGACCCAGGACACACTGGAGGGAATACATCTTCCAGCCTCGGGATCTGGAGCTGGAAAATGTGGCCTGGGAGAGGGAAGCTGGGCTCAGGCAGCTGCCCCCGCATCCTGACCCAGATAAGCACCAATAAAACGCATGAATGGATGGTAATCTGTCTCAGTTTCACCATCTGATATGTTGTTTATGTTCTTAAAATATGGCTTGATGTGATTTAGAAACCATTGCAATCAGTGATCATTGCATCCTGATCTATTGGATCTGTGGACAGTAAAACAAATTTATGTGAAGCTCAAGAAGCTGCATGGACCGTGTTAGCATTTAAAAAATCCCAGTCACGTGAGCTGGACTTCGCCTGTGCGATTCAATTCCACCGTGTATTTAGTCTCTCTGCAGATGGTCACCTGCTGTGGGAGTCTTCCCTCAAACCACCGAGGGCTCGCCTCTGTGGCTGGAATCCTAATTAAGTCAGTGTGGAAATATTGTGAGCAGGCATCAAGAGTGATACTAATTGTTTGCATCAGCTGAGAAAAACCCCATTGCATCATGGGTTTAATGAGAGAAGAATAACCTCTAATGCCACCCCCAATAGGATAGGACCAGCTTATCAGACAATGGAAGCTATTTAGTAGCTATTGGCAGTAAAATAAATCAAGCATATAAATATGTCTTGCATTATTCTTGCTCAAATGAATTTCTGTGTGCTGTTTCCGTGGTGTGCATTGCTTTGTTGTATTTTCAGGAGAGAAGGGGAGGTTTTGTGGAGGAGGAAGTTGTGTGCATGTGCGTGTGTGTGTGCATGAGTGTATGTTAGGGGGGGGTTGCCTCTCATATTCTCAGCATGGATCCTGCAGAAAGTCATTACCCACTACAATAGAATTTCTGCTCTATTTGTGAGGCATATTTTTCCATCTGGCCTCTGAAGTGGGCCACCATCAGTCCAGAGTCTGAAGAAGTGCCCCAGACAAACCGCTCTATCCACCACTGCCACACATATGCCATGCTCTCTCTCTAAGGATGCATTGAAAATGCACAACAGGCTTTTTTCTCATGAGTCCCATTCTCATGCAACAAAGGGGTAAGGCCGCAGCAGGTGAGGAGCCTCTCTTTGGCGATTGTCACCTCTGTCTGCTGCACCAGTGGTTTAAAAAAAAACACAACAACCCAGAAGCCTCTTGGTTTGATATCTTATCCAGTAAAATTCAAAACATCAGTTATGCAGTCTGGCAAGGTTGGAAGTCTCTGGAGGGAGCGGGTCTGTGCTGCAGAGCAGCGCTTTTCATTAAGACTGAACAATGCTGCGTGTCATCCACATGGAGAAGAATCCACTCATTTGAATTGTCTGCTGAAGATTATTTTCCAAATATCTCTATTGCATTTCATTAAATCATTTTCCAAACAATGCAACAGCTTTGGGATCTATGAGAGGTAAATAAAACAAATAAGCCCCAAATGCAACTCCCAGGATGAGGCGGAGTTGGACATTGGGCTGGGTCGGACAGCCGATGTGAGTTAGGCCCAATCTCAGCCCTTCCCCTCTGTTTTAAGGCAAGGCAAGTCTATTTATACAGCACCTTTCAGGTTCAAGACAATTAAAAGTGCAATTGAATTGCAATTTTACACATTCATGAGAGACGAAGGGGCATCTGGATTCTCTTTGGGACCGAGGGGAAGGGCTAAGGGGAAGGGGTGGATACTTCCAGCTCAGGTTTTTCCAATGCAGACTTCATGGCGATGGGGTAGGACCGCCCTACGCAGGTTTCAGAAATAAGAGTAGTGATGTTGTTTCTATTAAGTTTTAAAGGGTTTTAATTGGGAGACATTATATATATTATAATGATATAGGTCATTTTTATTTCTGTGGTTATAAGGCTGGAAGTTACGGCTCTTTTTCCTGTTGTATTGTAGCTCTGTGTGACACGAGCCGACCGGCCTCTTGATATGGTTCAGGTTAGATGGAGAGAGGGGCTCTGCCTCCACGCTCTGTTTAAAGGGATAGGGCTAAGGGCTAAGGGCTAAGGGCTAAGGCTAAGGAGAAATGAGATTGGGCCTAAACGGGAGGATTCAGATGTCCAAGCGTTGATTAGGGCTAGGGGTTAGGATAGAATATCCAATCAAAATTATTTGAGTGTCTGACTCCCCGCCGTCCTATGAGCTGCTATCAGGACCTTTTCAACAAACCACCGTGGCTTGGCAAACTTCTGCAAAGCCCCAGTCCTCCCATTGAAATCCCAGTATCTGGGAATCATTTGGAAATGTTGGAGAGCTCTTACCTGTCCTCTCATCTTTCCTTTCAGTATGGCTTCTCATCTCGTCTCCAAGGAGAAGTGCACTGCATTTTTTTCTAACAATAGGGGTCCATTTTTTGTTGTCTTGGTGACTGGCCAAGCCATCCAATCCACATCATCCCTACAGATCTCCAGGAAGTCGAGCCGAGGCTCTGATTTGATTTTCTTTGGAGTGACTTCTTGTTACACAAACATGAACAAGAACAAGCCAACACAGTTACCACCGCTTGCGCTGGAAATCAGCCTTATGTTCATTCACCAGAAAGGAGCGAGCGCTCATTCAGCTTTAGAGTGAAGATTATTTTCCTATCTGCGCCTGTTGGCTTTTAAGCGTATATTTGAAGACATTTGTTTTTTTTTGCTCCAACACAAAGCCTCCCTCTAATTTCAGCGGCTTTATGTAATTTTGGCAGATTGCCGTCACATCTCCATAGCAAAGTGGCCCACCTGCTCCGTGTTTGGCAAACAGAGAAAGACGGAAACTCTCTTTTTCTAAGATCGGAGATTTGATTAGGAGATTACTAATTCATCCTTCCAAAGCTTTAGTTACTTAAAGGTTTCATGTTTTTGGATTTATGAGGACCCTGGCTTTCCTTTCCTGCTGATGTAAGGAGATAGGCTGGTGTAAATAAAGCTGTCTAGGTGCACTTCTACAGATAATAACTGCAGGAAGCTGAAGACAAACACTGTAATAACTTTCCAATAAATACACATTAGATTACAGAAAGGTCTCAGATATGCTTATCCATTATTTGGCTCCTAAGTAAAGTCTCGCTCCAAATGTGACTGTTTTCATCCTAATTTCTGTTAGCATTCACCGCTGAGAACACACACTTTCACACACTATTGTGCGTGCACGTGAGGAGTGCACGCTCACACCCTGCTTCTTTGGGTTTATGAAGCATTTCCCTGGAGGCTTAGAAGGTGTCACGTAGATCATTTTCTCATTTCTCCTTCGGAGGAAAGCTTGTTTTGAGACACCCCCCCCCCCCCCCAATCCTCTTTGAAAGCAGAAACTAAAGTGACTGGAGTGAATGAAGATGCTCAACAGGATATCATAGCTGTCAAGGCAATATTACATTCCATGAATTGTTCCTTGGACCATTGTTAAATTGAATCATGCTGCAGCTGAATGATCAACATCATCTGCATACAAATATCTGTTTAAATTATGCAGAAATTTAATAAGAAAGCAGAACAGTTTCTCACAGCTGAAGTTTAGCAATAAACGATTGCATTCGCACGGCTGGTGCAGTTGTCGCTGCTCCCCCGGATTCGATTTGAACGATATTCAAAGTCAAAGTATCGAAATAATCTCTTCCTCTGAAAGCTGACCTATTCTTGATAGCATGTGGAAAGCAATTCAGGCCGGCCGTGCAGATATGTGGCGTCTGTCAGGAATGAGCGCAGCGATAAGGAAGTCCAGCCTGGTTGCCCACTGCCCGGCGCAGAGAAGCAGACATGTGACAGATCATAAAATTAACAGCCGGCTTTTCTTTTTCTTTTTTCCTTTTTCTGACATACAGAGACATTCCACAAACAGAACTGCTACCCAGAGATAGCAGAGAAGGCAATCATCATGAGAGACAGGGGGTGCAGGGGAAGGGCTGGAGGAGGGGATGAGCAATTTATTGTGCTCAAGAAGGAGTGCTGTTTCCTGAAATATTACCTAGAAGTGGGGGGAAAATAATCTTGGCTTTGCTATTTGATACCCCCCCACATCAAAAAATCTGATTTGCCAGAATTTGCATGTGAAGACAGTTGCGATGCATTCATGGACACCAAGTTCTAACAATGATTCAGACAGAAAAAGAGCTGTAGAGCTGACTTTGTCACACTTACTTGATTTCATAATTAATTGTGTAATTAAACGCCACGACTAATCAGTCGTAAAGATCTCTCAGTTTCATCACTTTCTATAAAAGATGAGGCAACTCGTGTGTGGAACCAAAACAACGTTTCCCAACATGTGTTTCTGCTTGTGTTGCTTTGTTTTCATTTTGTGTTCTTGGGAAATTCTGCAGAGGAAGAAGAGTTAGTACGGTCAAACAAACAGATTAAGTAATCATGCTTGGATTTCTTTACAAAAAAATAAGTAAGGGGTCATTACGGACATAAAGGAAAACCAACGGGTGTGTCCCCACCTGCATGATAACCACCTGGTTTGTACAACAAAGTAAAGGCATATAAATATATCTTTACTGCTTTTGTCATTTTAAAATAAAAAACGATTCATAAAGCACAAAGAATAAAGAAATAATTGCACTGCCTAATGATGGACAGAATGTTCCTAAAAGAGTGGACATTCAGAGTGAAGCAGAAAAATTAGTCCCAGCTTTTCCTTCTTGCAGATTTGACAGATCCAAAATGCTGCAGCCAGGTTTCTGATGAGAGCTAGCAGGAGAGTTCATATTTCTCCCATTTTAGCTTCTCCTCATCGCCTCCCTGTTAAATCCAGGATAGAGTTTAAAATCCTTCTCACACATAAAGCTCTCCACAACCAAGCTCCAGTGTTTATTAAAGATCTCATATTCCCAGTCTACTTGTGGATCCTAGAGTCTGGCACAACCTGGGGACTGCAGGGCAACAACAGGAATGAACATATAAATGTCAGTATACCATCAGAGTGACTCAGAATCTATGTAATTATCCATAAAACGTTATGGCAGTAATCATCAGCCAAGCCTCTCTGGCATTTAGCAAGAGAATACGATGCTGCAGTCCAGAACAGACTAGTTATAAGCAGCAGCATCAGGTTTTTATTTTTTTAACATTCACCAAGGCTTTTCCCCACATATAATTTAAAGATATCCATCAGCCCCATCTTCTCTGCCCGCCCTCTGAGTAGTTCTGTGGGATGACCAATGGGCCTCAGACCTGGCCATCTCTGCTCCGGCTGATAACCTCTCAGAAAGCAGGACTCCAGCATCACTGCGGTCCGACGCCTTGCAGGGCTGGAACACATTTTCTGCTTGGATGGACCCAATGTTTTTGGAATTCTATCAACTCCGCGGCCACTGATCTCCGTGAGGATAAAAAATGAGAGAGGTGACAGCGGGGAGATGTATGAACCTGCTTTTACTGATGGAAGGTGAGATTGTGAGGACCGGCAAGGCGTGCGGGCGGGCTCCAGGGCGTACAACCTGTTCTCCCGCGTTTGCCCATTACACGGGTGAAATGTCAAATCTGCCCTTTTTGTTCAGTTCAAATGTTACTATTCTTGTTACATTTCAAATCCAATGTGGGATCATCCACTTTGGCTGCCTGTCAGTCAACCTCTGTCTCATTCAGTCTTTTCCATGATCATCATTTACTTTTGGAAGATAATTTAATCAAAATATTTAAAAAATATATAAATATTACCTGCAAAGGCTTTTAACAAGTAATTTGGTCTGAGATGGTAAAATAAAAATAGATTGGGTCTTTGTCCTGTTGTTAATTTAAACTGACCTGATACGTGATGCAGCAGTATATCATGTAAATGTGCGACATTTATGATCCAGTTTATCAGGCCAACAAAAAAGTGATGCAGTTATTGTAAGTAGTTAAGTTTAAACATCAGTAGTTAAGTGAGCATGTGCATGGTCATGGATGTAATGTTAATGTTGTATGGTGCAGAGGAACCAAACCAGAAAGTGTTAAGTTTCAGAAATGCAGGTTTATCCAGTAAGCCAATCATAATAACTACTACAAACTGGTTAGCAAATCAGGAAGCGATATCCTACATGCAGATATATGCAGTTATGTCAAATATGCATATGTAAATATGCAGTTGATGTCAGAGGTGAGATGACAATGGACAGACGAGTCAGAATCAGCTGGAATCATCATGAAATCATGGATCCATCGTGCCTCGGACCAACCGTACCTCCTTCCTGACCGTGCCCATCCTCTCTGAGCCCAGAGAAGCATCTTCTGATGCTGCTTCCAGCAGGATGATGCTCCATGTCACACAGCTCACA
>JBAMHT010000018.1:20297933-20308376 GCA_037177075.1 Craterocephalus fluviatilis
GTACGGTACGTCACTTCCACCATCCAACCAATCAGAGCCCTTCCCTTCCACCATCCGACCAATCAGAGCCCTTCCCAGCCCCCGGATTTAAAGCAAAATTAAGAAAACGTGTTTTCCTGTAAACTTTAATTCAGAATTAATATTTCCATGTAAACCTGAAGGAGAAGATTTTCATTCTGGATGAACCCTGCAGCTCTAACGCAGACATGGCAGCGATCCACAGGAATGCAGCCGTGACTGATGGTCAGAAGATTCTCTTATCGCCGCCTCTCCTGGGCCAGAAAACGTCCCACATTAGAGGAGTTACTTTCTCAGAGGGAAAAATACATCACGGGGAAAAAAGCAGGATAAATTTAGACTGACAGAAAATAACAAACAAAGCCGGGAAGCTGGCTCGCACAGAAACTTGTGGTTTCTTTAAAACAGCTGGGATGAATCAGACTTTATGAGAAAGATTACACACACGCACAAACATGCGCACACTCTGAAATTATTAGTGGGCGAAGCAACAATCGCTTCCACGCCGCACATAAACAGTCCAGAAAGCTGGAATAATGTTTGCTTTATGCTGTGAAGCGGCTACCCGCCTTATCTGAAGGGTTCGGGGCCAATCAGAGGCTTCTCCTCCGACTGAAACACTCTCCGCTGCCTGTCACCGCTAATCCTGCTGCAACAACAAGCCGTCATTAGTGCTGCTCCGATCCCAGACGGGGAGTTAAGCCCGGCCGTCATCTGATAACCGCCACCTCGGCTTCTCCTGGAAACCCTTTGAAATGGAGTCAGGGAAAGTCCCCCTCTCTGCAGACTGATCTGACTTCCTGTTTTGGAAAGTGGGACAGGAAGGAGGGCTGGTGGAGGTGGGGAGGAGAGGACTTGATGTAAGCTGTTATCTGCGGTTACATGAATTTTTTTTATTCAGAATTAACATCTTCTTGTTCAGGTTTCCATGGAAGCAATAATTCTGAATGAAGGTATACATGGATCAGGTTTTCTTAATCGTGCTTCAGACCTGGAGGCGGGAAGGGCTGTGATTGGACAGGAGGAGGAAGTATAGGAAGTAAACCAACATTAAAAAACCACAGAGGAAGAAGCATTGTCACTGGATGTGGAGTCTACTTCTCTTTTACCTGGATGAAGGTTTACATAATAGAGGAATTATTTTAATTCTGAATTAAACGTGGAATAAACCAGTCGCTTCCTTTAGGATTAAGTTTCATTCCGAATTATCATTTATCATTTTATTCAGAATGAAGGGTTGCGGTCATTTTTCATCTCTTTAAAGCAGAATTAAGCATTTACGAGTCGTTATATATATGGTCGTTTTTCATCTCTATTAAGCAGAATTGCAACCCTTAACACACCTGAATCGTATGAACGGCTCGTTAATGAGCTGAATGACGAGCTGAATGACAGCACCTGATTCAGGTGCTGGAGAAGGAATGCATCTAAAAGTTGCAGGACAGCAGCTCTGGAGGACTGGACTTGGCCCCCCTGCTGCAGGTTATGAGAGGAATGGCCAGCAGGGCCAGAGAGATGCATTTTCCCAAAAGATGGGACTGACTAAGGTTGAGGGCGGGGGTCTGCAGGCAACTGTCACATCACATGAGATAACAGCGGATAACTCCTTTAAAGGGAATGCATAGATCATGGAGGCTTATACAGACTGCATTGATTATGTGTCCATGTGGACCGCAAATCCATAGCCATGGACAGAACATGTTTTAACGAAGCTGAGTGCGACTGGTCAGCGGCAGCAGAGGGAAAACACGGACGGCTACGTTCACTTACACTATGCAGCCTGCACATCGCTGGTTTAAACCGAGCAGCAGGAAAAATAAAAGTATTTACTTCACTTCATAAAACAAAACCCTATTTTATAAATATTCACTTTTAATCATAAACCTTAGATTTCTGAAGTGGGAGGTGGGGAGAGTTCCTATATTTCAGTGTAAGACTGTGAAAAACCTTCCAGCATGTGAGCCGAAGGTTTCTGAAGAGCCGAACTGAGGCTCGTTGAAACATCAAACTCTGAGTTATAAAACAATTTTCATGAAGGTAAACATGACTTACTGAAGCTATGCCATGACGACAGTGTGTTATCTACCACGGACACACAGGAAATGTTATTAAACCCATAAAATACATCAACATACCTGACCAGTCAAAATTAATTTCTTTTTGAATTAAGTTTCTGTGAATTATAAGGCTCCATTTTGGCAAAACCAATCCATCTCTACGAAGGTTTTTGCACTTTTTGAGACTTTTGCAAACACAGAGTTGTGCATCACCACCAGAATAAATTCCATACTTTCCCCCTTTGATTTACATGTTTTTGTTTTCTTTAAAAAAAGGGTTTAGCACAGAAATTCCAGATGGAAATGGAAGAAGGGGATAAGTGGACTGAGCATAAACAACATGTGTGCCTTAATCCTTCCAGCACTGGCACCCATAATTAGTGCTTTCAGGACATTTTTCCAGCAGCAACAGTTGGCTTAAAAACAGAACAATGACATCAGAAAGCTGGAGGAGCCCGGTCACGACGTTTACAGAGTTTAAAGAGCGATAACCACATCTGCAGTATTTACACTGGGATCTAACCAAGGCCTGAAAACACACGTTTCATTGGCATCTCTGACAAATATGCAAACGGATCAAAACAGAGAGACGGAGAAAATGAAGAGCAGTCGTTGAAACTTTAAAGCCGAGAGAAAAGTCTGCATGACGCTGGAGATGTTTGGGGTCAGGGCGGACTTACGGTAACAAACGGTTCAAAGCTTATCAAACATTTTCATCCCAACAGTTTAGCAATAAATCATGTAAATGTCTGCAGACGGTTTGACACAAAGAGTCGGGAAAAGCGTCGAAAAGCGAAACATGAGGGGGAGATATTGATGGAAGAAAGCCGATGAAAAGGTGGAGAAAGGGCAGGGAGGACGTGATAAGTCGCGCCGAGGGGGGCAGGGTGGAATAATAATAAAACAAAGGTAGGGATATCTTACCGTGGCAACGAGTTGTACTGCCTCTGTGTCTGCTGGAAGCCATCTCTGTCTTCTAGCTGCTGCTTCTGGACCTGAGTGTCTACGGACGCCGAGTGGCGCCCGCTGTGCGTCTCCGTCCCGTTGCTTACCTGTTAAACATGAAGAGGGCGGTAAATAAATGCTTATTGTTGCAGACATACGCAGGCATCTCCCTGGTGCAGTGTTTCTGGCAGTGTGAAGCCTCCTGTGGACCGAGCCGACCTCCGGGAGCTGCTAGTTAGTCCGTGTTATCCCATAATGACTGCAGCTCGAAGAAATGCACCTGTGTCAGTGGATCAAACGTCCCAGAGGAACTTTAACCCACATATTAACTTATTTTCAATGAATTTCCACCTCTACACTGGTTGCAGTCTGGGATACGGCGAATACTGCAATCTGAACAAGACGTCTTCTGGATGTTGCTCCTGTTCAACTTTCTACAGATCCAATTCCCACCCAGCTCAGACTGTCCATGAAATGGTTAAATGTCTCAGTTCATCTGATACGATGTTTCTGTTCTACTTGGAATAAAATACAACGTTTACTTTCAACTGGGAATAAAATACGACATTTGCGTTCTACTGGGAATAAAATACGACGTTTATGTTCTACTGGAAATAAAATTTGGCTTGATGACATGTAGAAATCATCGCATTCTGGTTTAATTTATCTTTTTTAGTTGTTTAAATCCTGATTAGTTACAGCTTCAACAGAGGGAAAAACTGCAATCAGAATCTAAACAACATTCCAAACTCAGCTACATAAAAAGGTTTAACATAAACGTCGGACGCTGTCTTTGAGAAACAGTGTTCTGTCTTTCTTACTGGTGAGTTAGTCTTGAGTCATCTCTTGGTGTTTAGTTATTCCGCTTTAAACAGCAGAAGCTGCCTCTGGCTTCTGCACTGCATTGCGCTACCACAGGGAACAGAAACTCCTGAGGAGTAAAAACTGGTTGAAAGCTTTTTCCTGCTGCTGTAAAAATAACCTGTGGATCAGCTCAGGAGTAAAAATAGCCACGAGTTACTGTGGTTACAGAAAGTCATGATGAGAAGCTCGAGAAATTTTCCTGTGAGAAAAAACGAACAAGCAAAGCAAATCATTTAAAGCACTTCAAAGTGCCCGACAGGAGAGGGTATGTGAGAGTGTGATGAAGAATTAGCTGCACCTGAAAGGTATCCGTACGAGTGTGGGATTCAGCCTCTGCTTTCATCAAAATACTTCACATTGCACTTCGGTTGAAAATGCATGAAAAATAAAGATCTCAACCTTGGACTAAGTCAGAAAACAACTTTTTCCAGCGTGCTTGGCTTGATACAGAGCTGCAACGAGTCATGCTTCACCTTTATCCCATCATCCACACGATAATGAGCTTTTTCTTTCCTGTAAATCTCTGCATTTTTTTGTGGAATCTGTGGTGAAAATCCGTCCTGATGCTTTAGAGCCGTGATTCGTAACCCATTTTCCCCAAAGACCCCTTCATGCATCAATCAAAAAGACGTCCCCCCCCCCTCACCCACCTCGTGTGGAAGCCTTTCTTGGCTTTAACCTTTCTTTAGCCACAAATGATCCCAGAGAGCAAAAAATGTTTGGACCAAACATGGCCTAAATATGAGAGTAGCTTCCACAACTGAGTCACATGACCACCACGTGCGGCTTTAAGGAAGGCTTCTTGTATTTAGGCCACTTCTGGTCCACAATAAACTTGCTGTACCAACATCTGGACCACATGAGGTCTACAGGAGACTTGCCGTACTCCAAGCCAGGCTGGGAACTGACAGGCTCCTTGTGCATCCGTCACTCCACGCAAAAGATGGAGTAATACCACGGGAAACCACGGTGGCAGTGTTGAGCAGAAACAAACCAGAGAAGAAGAAGAAGAAGAAGAGGGACGGGAAGAAGGAAATCGTAGAAGAAGAATGAAGAGGAGGAGAAAAACAGCAGAAGTCGCACCAGCTTTAGAAATAAGACTCTGCAAGTGTTCAGGGTGTGTTGGTAGTTAGTAAAAACTTTATAGTGCCGCCAACTGATGTCTGACAGAAACGTCATATTGTGGAGTTAACTATGCTAACTAACATACAAGATGGATGGAAGTATGAGTAGAGCGATGCATGAACACGTTTGCGACATACTTCCCCGTTTAAGTCTGACAGGAAGCAGAAATGAAGCTTTAATAGGAAAAGAAAACCAAGATCCGATTAGCTGATATCATTGCATTCGCCAGCTCTCTGACTGTATCTCCTGGTTATTCCATGTCGTCTGTTAGACATTTCCAGTTTTTCATTGCTGTTTTGACCTCAGCTACTTTAAAAACATGCCGTTGGGTTTGTAATTCCTCCAACCCAAACAATCATCTATGTCACTCCTTGAGGCTGAGGTTGGTGGTTGACTTCCTTTGTGGGCCGCTGAATAGTCAGTTACCCCCGACTGAGCAGAGTTCGCCTCTTCGGTCCACAGCTGATTGCATTTGCCGCTAACACTGCGCCAAACAAACCGTACTATCCGTACTAGCCAGTCAGAACAGAGATAACAGCTGATTTGATGCTGAAAATTAGGCCTGTTAAAAGTAGCTTTTAACATTTTTTCGCTGAAGGATCTACGTTTTAAATCATTGTCATTTAGCAGATTTTGATGGATCCCATTTATGCACTTTGGGACCTGGTTGCAAAAGATTGTTATCAGGCTCCGGAAATCCAGTTATTACATGAAAAAATAATCTAAATGAGGAACACCTTAACTGGTCCCTATATGGACATGGTCTTCACCCAATAATGCCCAATTTATTGTATTTCTCCAGAGCACGTCTGGTGACATCCACAGAAAAAGATAAATCGAGGCTACATTTTGCAAATGTGTGGCCAAAAGATGTTCACTCATAGCCATGCATTACTAATTTGTGACTAGGAGATACTAACGCATGGCTACGAGTTATTAATGCAACCAGATAGTTAATTATCATGGCCATGCATTGCTACTCTGTGGCCATGTGATATTATTTTCATAGTTCTCTCCAGATGGACTCTGTTTATCTCGTACATACAGTTTCTAAGACATCACTTTATGGTAATAACTTAAAACACGATCTGATGCAGGTCTTCTGTCCTCTAATGGATACCATTAAGCAGAAAACTACACTACACTAATTTGATCACATAGTGATAAATTGTAAATTTATGTTTTGTTTTCTTTTTAAAAAAGGCTAAATAAAGAAAATAGCACTGACTTCCTTTCCCATTTTTTCTTGGGTCATGCAGTAAAAATACTGCAGACCCCTGTGGCCTTCTAGGAAGAGTGTAAGCAGTGAAGACCTTAAACATAAAAGCGTATTACCAGCTTATAGTGAGCCGACGCCAACTCACCTACCTGCAGCTGAAGTGTGTGTCAGCGTTTGTTGTGTGATCATTTACGGGGTTGACATAGAAATATCATCTCCCTCAACACCAGCACACCGCTAACGAGCCGGCTGATGAACGAACAAGACAAGCCAATTAAAGAGAAGCGAGCTGAAAAGGTGTTGCAAGCGTGGCTTCACGGAGTGTCAGTTCTCATAAAGCTCGGACAGTAATGGTGCAGGCAGGTGCCGCAGGACCGTTAAACGCATCTCAGGTTAACCCCTCAGTCTGGGGCATTTTTGGGGAACTTCCTCGCCTGGAACTTTTTGTGTATTATTACTGGTAAAACTGTCATCTTATGATACACAATAGAGTATTATGCATCTTTCTTTTTCAGGACAACCTGGGCTTTCATAATATTAATGATGCACTGGTTTCACATGCATGACATAAACCTTATAGAATCATAAAGAGAGGGGAAAAAGTGCAAAAAAACCTCCCATTCGCTCACTGTTTCTGATGGAAGCATTTTCTGTCTGCTATGAGCCCTATCACATATTTTACTCTTTGCAGTGTATTTTACTAATATAGAGTTAAAAAAATTGCGCCAAAATGAGTAACAGGGCTAGTAGCAGCATATATTACAGCAGTGTGTGTAATTTCACACTATTCCAACCAGATAACAGTCTTGAACAATCAATTATTGCATCACAGCACAGTTTCATTCATGGAGACAACTGACACGAACAGAGGAGTGAAGCATCTACACAACTAATGATCTTTGACACCATGTGGAGGAATAGAAGCTCTCTGATTTGATATTTCAACTTATGTTAAACCGTTTGATTGGACACTGACTTTCCAACACACACAGCTTAACTTGTGTACGTCCCACAGACAAAACGGAACTATCGTCTCAAAGCTTCAAGTGTTTTCTTCGCTGAAAAAAAGAAAGTAAGATGCTATCCGTTACCATTCCTGAGATATACGCAGTTTTGTCAGCCATATGCACAGGAATCGTAAACGATGCTGTCGACTTTGAAGGGTTAAGTTCTTATCTTTATTTCACCTTCAATGTTCCAGCTGCTATAGATTTGTCTTAAACTTGCAAAAGGGGTGGAGGGAGGGGCTGTTAGTAGAGAGGTAAAAGTCCATCACTGAACAGATTAATGGGATAAAGGTGTGTGGGTGGAATGAAAGGGTGTCAGCACAAAACGTCTTCTTGGAAACATCTTGTGTGCTTGAAATGGCTGCTTTCCTCCTCACTTGGACAGCTGCAATAACAGCGCAATTACTTTTCACTCAGCGTCAACAGCGATTCTTTTCTCCAGAGCTCCGCGTCCTAAAAGCATAATGGTATTCCACGTGAGCGAAGTGAATTGGACTCATATGTTTCAGGCTGTGTCAACATGTTCCTCTGGCTCGGGAAGAGTCGAGCACACAAACCAATATCAGATTAGCTGAAAGGGGAGAGAAGGAATTATTTTACTTAAGCCAAATGCAGCAGTGAGAAAATAATTAGTCACACGTTCGGAAAGTTCTTGATGTGATTTTACGGGATGGAGGGAGGAACCTGGAGGTGCATGAATCTGAAGATTACTTTTAAAGATGATGAGTGAAATGCATGAGAAATGGCCAGGAGAGGAAAATCAGTCAGTCTAATGGTATTATCCAGGGAAAGGGAATCCAATTATTCCATGTCAGACCTGGAACACAACGCCATGTGAAATATGACATTTCTTACAATCGAATCAAAGACGCGTCCGTGTTTGTTTTTATCCAATAACATGAAAAATGATGTCAGGACGGGACGTTTTTATTCCTCCCTTTATCCCTGATGTTGTCACAGACAATGCTGGGAGAAATAAAACAAAAAAAAAAAGACTTTTCCACCTGTTTAAACATCAACTCCAGCCGGACATCATTATGGAAATAATGTGCAGCTGGTTGGGAATTTCAGCCAAGGTGCAATATTTTCTGGTTGCAAAAGCTCGGGGCTATCAAAGCGGCCGACCCCCGGCTTTACTGCCCACCCGCCGCACGACGCCTCGCGCCGAGGGAAGGGCTGTAAGACAGCAGCTGTACACAAACAGACATGTGGAAGACATTTAAGCTGCTAATGGGCAGACAGAAGAAGAAAGTGAAACACCACATCCAGACAAAAGCCTGGTTGGATAATGATTCTCTCTTAAAGTCAGCACGCCAACTCAATTCTGCCAATTTATTACGAGTGAGGCCGGTCCATTTGCGGCTGGCGGGGTGCGTAGCTTCGGGCGGGGTATCCATCTGAGCGCAGGCAGTGTGGTCTGCCATTTCCAACTTTCTCGCCCAAGAAAACCAGAGAGAGCGGGACATTAGTTCGGCCATCTCTGTTTGACTTTCGGCCCGCTCTGCAACAACACGGTGCGTTATGAATATGTTCGGTTTACAGGGCGGAGGAACGTTCTCATTGCTTACATAAGGGAAGAAAGATCATTCCTCTTATCTTATCTGGAAATAGTTTGCTATCAGATTAAAGTGAGTGCAGGGAAAATGCTGAATGTGTGGGCGTACATCTGCAAACACATGCTGACAAGCTCAGATGTGTGTTTTATAAGGGATTTGGCAGCACAATGATATTAAATTCATTTTCCACTCTCATACCTAAAAGGAAAACATGTGTGACTATCCCTAACTTCCGCTAACGGAGAACATGCATGAACATCTCTGGGTACCCTCTACGTTGCGTGACGGGTAGTTTGTCTCTTTGCAGTGATCCTGCGATGTACTGGTGACATGTCAGGATGTTTATTTTTCCTTTCTTTTAATGTTGTCTTTGGTGGAGGATTCATAACAAGCCTTTTTTGGCTTTCTGCCTCTTTCCTGGACTTTTATCCAGATTTTTTTATGTTGGATTGCTGTGATCTATATGTGTAAAATAAAATAGATAAAATATGTATTACATTTCTACACATTTGCATGTAAAATAGTAAGATATGTACTTATCTATTTGTATTAAAGTCTATGTATTTGGTGTGGGTGGGGTGGAATGGGGAGTGTTAAGCATTGATAGTTTGATGCAAGGTTGAGGTGAGGAGGATTGTTTATAAGCCCTCATGGGTTTTTTGATCCTTCCTGCACTCTTATTTTTTATGTTTCTTATTGTCGGTTTTATGTTTATGTTGCCTTCAAGTGCAATATAAATAAATGAAATTACCGTATTTTCTGTATTTTAAGTCGCATCAGTCAAAAAGTATGCCATGAAGAGGTGGACTATAATTCACATTTATTTAACACAAACCGAGACCACGAACAGAAATTTAATCTGACGAGTTATTCAGCGACACACAGAACAACCCCGATAGTTAATGCAACACATTAAGTACGGATTAAACTAAAGGACCGTACCTAAACAACCGCTCCATGCTGTAGTTTCTCTCATTCACCTGTCAGAGCCAGCTGATCAAGGCATTGCTATGGTGACTCTCGTAACAGATTGATGTAACAGTGATTTAACTTGATGTATAAAAAAATAATGCAGCTAGCTGGTATCAGAATCTAGTTCACCAAACTGGACCGTTCTCCTACCTACGCCTCTCATTGCACAGATATACCAACATCATCATCACTTATTCCACTGAACACTTCATCTTTGCTACAGGAGCAGCATTTAGTTGTAACACACAATAAGTCTGATCAATACTTTTCTGCCTCTTGAAGGAGAAAGCTTAAATATTGAATGGATATTTTTAAAATGCCTAAATAAGTAACTCACAGGTTAAGATGATTTACTGTTGTAATGTAAAATAAAACACATTATATGATAAATATAATTAACCATATTGCACCAAACCAGTAAAATCTCCAATTAAACATCCTCACTAACAGTAGTATCATCATAACATCTGATAGGCTGCCTTGATCATGTGACAAAAAGAATACACATGTAGTTTTATTGCTTGAAACTCTGAGAACTGAAAACTAAAGGCATGTTTTTTATCAGCATAGTGGTGTCTCCTTACTTAAAAACGTATCGATACTGATACTCGGTTCCACAGCATGGATTCTCTGACCCACACCGAATATACGCCGGTATAACCTGGACCACTATAATTCAC
>JBAMHT010000018.1:20555242-20565913 GCA_037177075.1 Craterocephalus fluviatilis
TATGAATCACATGTGAACTACATATGAATCACATGTGAACTACATATGAATCACATGTGAACTACATATGAATCACATGTGAACTACATATGAATCACAGGTGAACTACATATGAATCACATGTGAAATACATAAGAATCACATGTGAACTACATATGAATCACATGTGAACTACATAAGAATCACATGTAAACTACATATGAATCACATGTGAACTACATATGAATCACATGTGAACTACATATGAATCACATGTGAACTACACATGAATAAAATGTGAAATACATTAGAATCACATGTGAACTACATAAGAATCACATGTGAATCACATATGAATCACATGTAGACCACAAGTGAATAATCATATTAATTTTCATAATTTCAATTTTCCTTGTTAACATATTTTTCTAAATTAATTTTTGTTTTTACTCTTTTTTTAACATGTGTTGTTGGGCATCATATCATTAATATGAAGTCTGGCTGCTAAGTTATGTTCTCCAAATCTAAACAATGAATTTCCAGCTGGTTCTAATTTATTCTTGCTGAGTAATCCATAAAAACTGACGCACATGTATATTTGTATATTTGACCTAATATATATTTGTACATAAATTGAATTTTATTTCTATGTAAATGCAAACAGGATGCTTCTTCAGACTTAAAGTAGTGAGATTAAGCGAAGCTGGAGGTAAATCTTAACTCCATCCCATCTCTGGCCCATAAAACGCTCCGACATCATCACGGACGCACAGACTTCATCTTCCCTGCCCGTCATTTATCATCATTTCACCGCAGGGCCGGAGTTAATACAGCTCCTGCAGAGATGGGAACTCCACCAGAAACTCCAAGGACTCCAAACTGTTGAGTAATAGCCATGAATCCCCATCCCTCATCCCCACACCACTCATCCATCCATCCATCCATCCATCCCTCTTCTAAAGTCATGCAGCCTTTAAGAATCCATCAATTCCATCAGATGTTTGATCACAGAGACCGTTCATGCCCTTCCTCATCGAGTTTGAACCTTTTATTACCTTATCTGAGTGGACAGTCTTCTTCCTGTAAAGTTATCACGGTTCTTAATATTTCATCATCCCTGCCGTCCATTATTCCTCACAAAGTGCTTAGTCCTGTATTTTTCCTGCTCATTAACTTCATCAAATATTCAGAATATGAGTCTCCAGCGCGACTAGCATCCCAGATCACCATCAAACCGTGGCTCTTCTGGAACATATGCATATTTCAGGTGCTGCTGCACGGCCGTGATGCAAGGCAAAGGCTGCAAGCACCTGCAAGGGTTTGTCCTGTGGACACCACAGACCGGGGGTCTGCAAAACTTCAAGATCTAAAAGAGACAATTTTGCCCTCAGCCTGGCAAAATAAAACTAGGTGCAATTTTTGGCACTTCTGCAAAGGATTCAATATTATAAGCCGGAGGTTGCTGCTTGGTGGATACAGAGGAGGAGGGTGGGAATGGACGGTTTTACAGGAGTAGATGACATGAAATCATAATTTTTTTCCACCTTTTTAAAGGAAGGCAGAAACAAAAAGGTGGGAAGAAGGCTGGCGTGGACGCAGAGGCGGTGAGAAAATGTCCAGAGCAAGCAGAGTTTAACCAGATTACAGACTCATCCCTCTCAGATCCAGGAGGCTAAGTTCCCCTCCGCCTTTGAAGTTTCCTCCTGCGTTGTGGGAAATGAATTCACACATATTAGAGCTGCCTACGCTCTGCTGACAGGAGGGGAAATTCATCGCTGACACATTGCTCCATGTTTATTAATCCCGCCGCTCATACTGTAGGTTCAGCTTCATTCAGCCTAAACAGCACAAAGGATGTCTTTCTGACGGCGAACAATAAAGGACAGAGGGACTCAGAGAGAGAGAGAGGAGCCCAAAAGCCCCTCATATTCCACCCAAAAGTGGTCCAGATGTGAACTGATGCGGTCCAGATATGGTCCAAATGTGCATTTTTGACTAAATCTGATTGTAACATGACCATCACATAAGGCCCATAAAGAAATTACCACGAAGAATCCGAGAACTGACATCACGGTTGTTAAAGAAGAAGGGGTTCATGCGGAAAAGTTTGGGAACCATTAATGTAAGTGAATAAGAATGGGCCCAGCACAGAACCTTGAGGGACGCCCTTTCTTTACCTCAAAGGAAGAATCCTCCGCCTGACTAGCAAAGGTCCTGCTCATCTGTAAACCATCTAACTGCTCAGTTAGAAAAACCAACAGCTGGAAGTTGTTTAATTAATGAAATTCATTAAATCACTGAAGAAAGACAGAGTTTCCATTTAGTGAAAACCTGAATGAAACTAAATGCATAATTTCGTTTTAAAGTTTTCATTGATACATCTTTAGACAACGAAGGTCTCTGATATATATTTTCTTATTTTCTCTAGGAATATGCATTTTGTTTTATCTACCTGGTTATCACACAGTAACAAGCTTGTTTCCTGGATCTCAGGATGATCAGGATGAGCTCAAAACTAAGCGATCCGCACCTGATTCAACCGGTAATTATCACAATCGGCCAGGATCAATAACACTGATCTGTTCGTCTCTTTGCTTCCTGAACTCCAACAAAGAAAAACATTGTTTTTCCATAGATTTTAATGAAATTAAATGGAATAAATTATTAATAAATTGTATCACGGTTCTTAAATATATTATTTTATAATCAGCACCCGCTGAACCAAAGTGATCTGTGTGGCCATATTATTTGTTTGTTATTACTTTATTGATCTTCGTGCCACCTGATATCTGTTCAGCTGCCTGCTGGTTGCACCTTCAGGTGTTATACGCCCTACAAATGGTCTCACAAGCTCATCAGTGCAGCAAAGCTAGCCTGTTTCCATCCAGCAGACTTTTAACGACGCTGCACACAGCATCCAGTAACACCTTTCCTCCCCAGCCCTGCATCTCACGGTTTTAGCAGCTGAACTTGCAAATGCAAACAAAAAGGTCTATAAAACGTAAAGTGCTGCTTTCTCAGACATGTCCGGCCTCTGGGATGAAGGACTGCAGCTGACAGAGACAGACGGGTACGTCCTTTGCAAGGTCTTAAACATAGACATACAAAATAAAAGCTGGATGACGAATGGGGTGGAGCGTCCACACTGGGCGGCCATCTTACCACAGGCAGCTCTAAAACTGATTTAATGGGACATATAGTTTATAAATAACCGGAACTTCCCCAGTTTTCTACCGATTTTCAAACTGCTTGATGTGTTATAAACGTCAGACATGTGGTTCGGACCCTGCATACTTATGAATAATTATAACCGTGAACTTTGGTTAAAAAATAAACTTACAGGAGCAATTTATATACACAGGGACACACATTTATGTAAAATTTATGTTTTTGATATTTGTGAAACTGAATTGAACATAATAAGTTACCGCACACACAACAATCAATAATGCATGAAAACGTATAAATTTATGTAAAATTAATGTTTTTGATATTTGTGAAACAGAATTGAACATAATAAGTTACCGCACACACAACAATCAATAATGCATGAAAATGTTCCAGTTTACTGAGTGTGAAGTTACAATTAAAGGCCAGCAGATGGCGCTGCGGTAATGGGTTCTGGAAGTTTTAAACGATCAATTCGTCTCACAGAATATTTTTCCCTAACAATTTGGTGATTTATCTCACTATACATTAGAAAAATCCCTTTCCTCAGATTTGAGTTTGACTGTGGTAAGATGGCCGCCGGTGATGCCGTTCCAAACTCCGCTATGAAGCATCGAGCCTTTATTATGTACGTCTAAGGTCTTAAATACTATGCAGCCAAGCTGGGTGGAAAACGTGTTGCAAGGTCAGATCCAATCATGACGCAACACTTTTTAAATAAAAAATATAAATGAACACGCAGAACGAAGACCTCCTTTTGTTTTCCTTTTTTTTCCTTTTTTCCTTTTTTTTTTTTTTTGGGTCATTATGTCCACATAAACTGTCAATCGTTAAATTAATTATAGGTTATTATGCTGTTAAGTTACTGTCAGGCCACCTGGAGACCAGATTTTTGTGTATGTGGACCCTGAAATGAGACTGACCTCCGGTTTAGAATTATTCTGTAAGGGTTGAGAACGACTGATCAATCATCCGGGCGCGTTAGAACCGTATCTGAACCGGTGAAGTCATCGTGTCTAAAACATCCTATTAAACCGATAGTTGCTAAATTTTCCTGCCTGTTGAGGGTGGCCTTCATTCGGAGGGGGGCTCGTAGCCTGAGGCGTGGGACCGAGACCAGAGGCAGACGCTGCTTAACATGCTTAACATGCAGGCACTCTGAACTCCCATAAAACAGACTTTAAAACAAAAAGGCCCACTGCTCAGAGAAAAATCTCACCTTGAAGGTTTCATGGTGACTCTTGCTGTTTTCATGCTCAGTCTGGAATAATCTCCATGGTTTATTAAAGCTGTTTTATTAAAATTTCTGTTGTTTACCCGTTTATTCTACTTGTATGTATGCATTATGGTGCAGATATGGGACGGTAATAATGTAAATTGGAGTGGGGTTTCCTTTTTTTTAAATTCTTTTTTTCCTTTTTTTTTCAAATGTATCCTGTTTATCTTGTTTTTGTTGCTTTTTTAATGTCTATTTCCATAAAAATGTGAAAAAAACAATAAAACATTTACTGTACTCTATAAACTGTGTTTATATTGTTTCTGCATGTTATATTCTATTGTTCTTTACATAGTTTTCTACCTTCCCTCTTCCTTAAAAAGCCCAACCAGAGCCCAGAATTAAGAATCAGCTTAATGCAAGAAGCAGTTCAACATGTCCTCTGATACAAAAACTAACAATAAAATTAATAGGTGTTAATTTTTTTATGTGATTAATCTGGTTAAAATTGAATGAATTATTGAAATAAATAAATAAACAAAAAGATAAATAAATAAATAAACAGACAGATAAATAAATAAATGGATAGATAGATTAATAAATAGGCAAATTAATAAATCAACAAATAAATAGATAAATAAACAGATAAATAAATAAATAGGTGAATGAATAAATCAACAAATAAATAGATAAATAAACAGATAAATAGGTAAATGAATAAATCAACAAATAAATAGATAAATAAACAGATAAATAAATAAATAGGTGAATGAATAAATCAACAAATAGATAAATACACAGATTAATAAATAAATAGGTGAATGAACAGATAAATAAATAACTAAATAGCTAAACAAATAAATAAATAAAAATAGATAAATAAATAGATAAATAAACAAATAAATAAATAAATGAAATAAAATAATTCAGTGTTTAGATTATTATTTCACTTATTTATTTAGTAAATTTACTTTTTTTTCTTTGTGTTTTTTGTCGTCTTTTTGTTCCTTAACCAGAACGGAGTCATAGACTTTTAGAAATTTAACGAACTAAGCCTGAAACACCTAAGACGGCTGAAAACTCTCTGTGTTGTGACATAATCCAGACAACCTGGATTAACCTGCATCAGAAAGCACGACTCCAACAGGAAGTCGGCGGCTCTTCCTCCCTCTCTGCCTCCTCCTCATCCTCTTTGTTCGTCCTGAGGCGGCTTCACCAGGCGTCGTGTGCCCTCTAGTGCACGTCACGCTCCGCTGTTAAAATGGCCACTGCACGTGCACGCTGGATGGAGGAAATGAGGCGCGCCCCCGCCCCGTGCACGTCTGGGGAGCGCTGCTGAACTCCTGTAACCTCAATTATTCAGCATTAGGCCCCGCGATTGATTTCCTGTTGGATCGACTTACTCAGTCCTGAGCATTGGGACAGTGACATGCTATAGCCTCGTCCGGGGGGAGGCAGGGCGGGGGTGGAGGGCGGCGGTGGATGGATGGGAGTCTGTTATAGGGGAGAGATACAGATCCATGGGAGGAGATGGAGGTGTAATTAAAGACTGCACTTATCAAGGCTGTGATAGATGGAGATGTCACGGCTCGTGGGCTGGTTAGCTCGGGAGAGGCGAAGGATCTGGTTAGTTTGGCTTGGCAACCTCCGAGAGACGCTGGGGGGGCGGGACAGTGGGGGGGGGTAGCCCGAAGGTTCTTATGGCTGAGGCTGAAACAATATTTATGCTAGAAAGCAAAGCTGTGTGGATTCAGACACGCCGTGCAGCGGCATCGTCACCGAGATGAAGGATTAGCTGCTGATTAATAACCGAGTTCGTCTCCTCCGGCACATTCGGACGCATCTCCGGTTTGCGATGAAAACAGATGGAGAGTCGCGTTTTCTGAGCTTCTCCTTCAGATGCTGAAAGCTGGAAGGGGTCAGATCTGAGGCGTGAAACCTTGCAGAGTTTATGCTGCAGGAGGTAACGGAGGGTCAGACCGGACGTCAGAAAGCATCGCCTCCGTATCACAGCCCGCATGAAACTACGGACACGAAACTACGGACACGAAACTACGGGCACGAAACTACGGACGAGAAACTACGGACACGAAACTACCGAAACTTTCTTTGTGAGGAAAATGAGAAACAGAATTAATGATTAATACTTCTCACCAACTCATATTCTGTTAGTGGTAGAACATAAACGTCGTATTTTATTCCCAGTAAAATGTAAACGACAAGAATTTGAGTTCTACCGTGAATAAAAATTCTCACGTTAGCATTGTACTTGGAATAAAATACGATGTTTACGTTCTTCTGGCAATAAAATACAATGTTTACGTTCTACTGGGAATAAAGTACGATGTTTACGTTTTACTGGGAATAAAATACGATGTTTACGTTTTACTGGGAATAAAGTACGATGTTTACGTTTTACTGGGAATAAAATACGATGTTTACGTTCTACTGGGAATAAAGTACGATGTTTATGTTCTACTGGGAATAAAGTACGATGTTTATGTTCTACTGGGAATAAAATACGATGTTTACGTTCTACTGGGAATAAAGTACGATGTTTATGTTCTACTGGGAATAAAATTCGACTTATTAGGGTTTGGAAGTCACTGATTTTTGTTTTCAGTCACACTTTCCACATCATCCCTGGAAGACGGATCCTCTCTTCTGTTTCGTTCTGTGATATATTTTGCATTTTTTCCATATTTCGGAGGAACTGGATGTATTTAAGGGGATATTTGCAGTACAGTCGTGTGCAGGATGCAGTCGACTCTGAAAACACGTCGTTTGATCGCTTTCCAACTTCTTAATGAGGAAAATCACCAAACATTATGGAAGCAATGTGAATCTTCAAAGTCTTTCACGAAGATTCGTGCTGCGCGAGCTCCTGAAAAATCTCCAAAGCAAGTTTTCAGATGTCGGTCGGCGGTTTCTGCTGGTTCTGGTTCTCAGATCTCGGTCGGCGGTCCGGCGGATTCTTCTGGTTCTTAATGAGTGCCGCGACGTGCGGCTAACTGAAACAGAAGGGGGCAACGGTGGGAACCGAAGCAGAGGCGCCGATAATCCGGAGGAGGCGGAGCTTCTCCACATCAGAGCTGCTTTTTCCCCACGGGAGCATTAAAAACAACAACCACCGAGCAGAGACTTTACGTATTTATTCCTGCTTCTGCTTAATGGAGCAAAGACTGATCACCAGGCCGTGGTCCGACCGCGGCCGGGCCGACCGACAGCTCAGCGCCTTAAATCCGCTTCCTGCTCTGAGCGTCCGGGCTTCCTCCCTCTAATTGGCTACAGCCGTGAGGAATCAGGGCTGAATTGCTGCGTAGGTGTTGATTGGTTTGAAGGAACTGCTAACAGGAGCCAAACAGGAGGGAGGATGCTGCATGTTGCACATAAATGCTGCAGCCATGCCTCCACGGAGGTGTTCTGGCTTATGTTGTCAGTGCCGCACCTGTGAGGTGACACGATACAGCGACCCGTACGAACTCAGCGCCTGTTCTACGCGTTTCTGCTTCGTTTACATAATGCAGCCTTTTGTGTTTGGTAAAGATGGAATTTAAATGAAATATAATCTGTTTTTTCCGTGGAAGCTAACAGAAAAAAAAGATGCTGCAACAAAAAGGGGCATTACAGCAGCAGAATGAGAGGCCGATAGCTGTGTTCTCCAGGTTTAATCAAAAAAAAAAAAACACACACAGAAAACATTTCTGGTCTGACTCCTAATTTAAAAACTTCATTTCCAGCTTCATTCCTGCTGAATATATCTTAAAAACTGACTCACATGTGCAGTCTTTTAGGGAAATATTGGTTCAATAGGGGTGGGAAAATAGATTGTATAATCGAATATCAGGATTTTTTTTTCACAATTTTAACATAATTTTTAGGGGGGTTAAAACTTTTTTCAAATAAATGCAATTTTTTTATTGTATTGTAACTTTTTAATTTTATTTCTATTATGATTATTTTTATACACCGTAGTAACAACAGCAGAATATTGTTCTGGCTGCTGTGTTGTTTTTCCTAATTGAAATTAAGAAAAATAAAACTAGCAGAGAGATTTTTTGTAAAAAAAGATTTTGCTTTCTCCACAAAAATCTGCAATATCGAAGAACCACTAGAAACACAATTTAAAATCGAATCAGCAGCCAAAAAATCATAAAGGAATCGGATCAGGAGCAAAACTTCACGTCCCACCCGTAATGGGACCAAATTAAATGTTTCACAAAGTCTGAGCATAAAAAAGCAAACTAAAAATCACAAAAATCTGCAATAATGAAAATTACACTTTAAATGTAGTCGAATCAAAAACCTGTAAAGGAATCGAATCGGTAGGAAAGCTTACGTCCAGCCATTGTTCTGGGCCGGTGTGAAGGTAGAAGGAAGAAATAACGTTTACATGAGTTTTAATTCCTCTTTAATTCAGAATTAAAAATAATTCTGCTTTAAACAGGAGAAAAATTAGCATGTAAACACTTAATTCCTGATTAAATGTTCATTCTGAATGAAACTTCATAACTTCGTATCACAGTTATGCTTCATAACTAGAATCCACATCGAGCCAAAATGCTTCTTATTACGACGTTTTCTCATGTTGTTGATGAAAAGAAATGAAACAGGAAGGAGAGTTTTGGTCACTTCCACCATCCAACCAATCAGAGTCTTTCCCTTCCCCTGGATTTAAAGCAGAATTAAGAAAACGTGTTTTCCATGTAAACCTTCATTCAGAATTAATATTTCCATGTAAACCCGAAGGAGAAGATTTTCATTCTGAATCTTCAATTCAGAAGTAAAAAGCATCATGTAACCGTGGGCATTGTGTCTCCGTCCCTTCTCGGCTTGGATGGAAACCTTTCTGGCCTGTTAGCAGCTGCAGATCAAGCGGCTGCTTTGCACAGCTGCAAATCTCTGAGCCCAGCTCACTCTCTCCTCTGGAAAGTGGAGCATGGATGACGAGCCAAGATGTCAGCTCCTCTAGCAGGTGGACGGCTGATCTGCATGGAAAATGGGGCTTGGCAGGCGGGGGAGGCAACAAAAAGCCTCCCAGGAGCAGGAGATGTGTAAGCTGCAGCTCTGAAGGCAGAAATCAGCAGGTTTTCGGCTGGAAGCAGCAGCGTCTGACACCCGCTGACACTCGCACAGGAAGTGCATGAAAAGCCTGTCCAGCTCTTTCTGGGAGATCCAGGAGGAGACGAATTGTTCTGACCAAAGAATCGTTCAGTCCAGTAAAAATTAGGGGTGTGACGAGATCTCGCGTCACGAGATCTCGCGAGATTAAATTTGACGATATTTCCCATTTAACTGAAAAGCTGTCTCGCGGGTATACAGACCAAGTTTGTGCACAAATTAATGTAGGTGCTTTCAGACCAAACGCGGCGTCAAAGACGTGCAAAACGCACAAAGTTGATCACTGGCTCAATAAAATGTCAGACGCTGGATTTTCGCGCGATTCAAGGACAGGCAGTTGTCTGACGGTTTTGACGTGCGTCGGTAGGATTTGCCGTCGGTTTGTTTAACAAAGGCGGAGGCAGCAGAGAGCGAGGCAGGCTTCATGTGATCAATTAGAGAGCGGCGCGACTCTATTAATCATCCATGCGCCGCGTCTGAGTTCACCAGATAACTCAGAGATGTTCTGGAGCTGCTGATGAGCGGCTTCCAGCAGTTTCCTTCTCATCCTGGCCCAGACTGACACCTGCAGACCTACATCAGCGCACCTCCCAGGACACCAACTAACACCGGCCGGGTGGGCGGACACAGCACCAATATGTTCCTCCATTGTTTAATAGAGTTTACTGCACTTTATCGACGTTTAGCAGTTTTGCACATTTGCCTTGAAAAATAAATATTTTGATTTGGAAAAGTTCAACTGTGAAACACATGCTGAGGATGCAAGTGAAAGTTATGAAACATTTCTAGACCTGCAACTGCATTGTTTTTGGCTTAAATTAAGAAGGAAGTTTTGTTTTTTTTTATTTCATATTGTCTTTTTTTTTTTTTCAAAAAAAAAGTATTGTGAAAATCTTGCCTCGTCTCGTTCTCGTGGATCCAATATCGTGTATCGTCTCGTCTCGTGAGTTGAGTGTATCGTCACACCCCTATTAAAAATCAAAAAAGAATAATTTCTGATTGAAATCAGTTCGGGGGAGATACTTTGAATAAGCCTATCTTGGGCTTTCTTATCTCTCCTAAACTTTCTTTACTGTATGTAGATGTATGTTTTGTTTTGTTCTTTTGTTTTTTTTTCTCCTACCATCTCTTCCTTTTTATGTATTAAGGTGCAAATAAATAAACTAAACTAAATAAATGAACTAAAC
>JBAMHT010000018.1:20861343-20872684 GCA_037177075.1 Craterocephalus fluviatilis
GTCCGTCCGTCCGTCCATCTATCTCTGTATGTGGAGCAGGACGGATCTCCTGAACTTAGACTCGACGAGGAGTCGCGTCTCCTCCTCATCACTGATGATTACTGATTAAATGATGATTGAGAGTTGCTCCACCTGAGTGGAGGTGTATTCATCTCTCCATCAGCTGCAGATCCAGTCATCAGCGAACCCTCCCTGTCCAGAAAACAGCTTCTATTTATTTTAATTAATCGGTTAATGTTGTTAAGGTCAGAGTGTGTCACATTCCTGCCTCAGCAGCAGCAGAGGATTGTACTCCTTCGTTATTCAGCCCATCAGGAAAGATCTGAAACCTGCAGGCGGATCAAACCGGCCAATAGAAACTGTCCATGACAGTATAATTTACATTTGTTCATCTTATTATTTTGAAATGTGCTTTACGGGGCAGATTACACATTTATCTTCTAAATGTTCCTTTCTGTTTATGTAAAATAATGTCAAGTAAAACTGAACAAATAAATAAATAAAACGGTTAACGTTAAAGACAAAATAAAATAGTCTGTTTATGTTCATGCATGATGTGAAAAGGTGCCATCCACCACTTTTTTTTGTGATCAGGTGGAATTTTGAGGTTTTTGCCATGAAGATGACACTCGACATGAGTCCAGGTCATTTGTCGTCCCTAAAACACACAACATATGACAGCTGTTCTTTAGAGCATCGTTGGCTGGAAATGCACGCTCATCGACTGCAAGCAAAACGTATTTATGTGTAAAAATGACCTTTATTAACTAAACAAGGGCTAAAGATAATTCCAGAATTCCAGCTGCAACAACAAACGCTGAGCCAGCGTCAGACACCCAGCAGCACCTTCCATTTATTACAGCATCATGATTTAAAGTGGCCGTTGGTTAATGACGGTTATTATTTTCCCTCTGATCGCCAGCGACTCAGCAGCAAAACCTCAGCGATGCTTTATAAAAACCTTCATTCAGAGTCTGCAGATCATCTTATAACGCCGAGACGAAGGCCACCAGAAAAAGTGGTTATATTCATGCTGTGCGTTAAGGTTTTATATATTTTAGTTTTTGTTTATATTAGTTCCTCTTTTTGTACTTTCAGGACAACCCAACCAGGGGCCGAGGTCGTGAATTAGCCGTTTAACATTGGATTTATCCGATGTCCCTGACAAATAAATAGATACATAAATTAGATGAAGAACTAATAAATAAACGATTAAATAAATAATAAATAATTGACCAAATATTAACTGTAAATAGTATTACCGAGGGTAGAAAAATACTGTTTAGATGATGAATGTAATTAAATTCACGTGTGTGTGTTTTATTTGGACCGAGCTTTCTGTGGGTCCGAAAGCTGTGAATATTTGTGAATTTGTGCAAATGTCCCAAATGACGAGCTTTTCACAGGAACCGAACAGAAATGAATGAAAATCAGTTCATCCTGGAACTAGCCGGTCTTCCTGTTATCATTATTAGGTTCTGTCATAATTGCTGTTTTTGTTGCTGTGCTTTAACTTGCAGTCATGATGATGTGCAGATTGTGTTGGAAATAATCTGTAAAATCAGCTCGCCCATCGAACCTCCTCCCACATTTACTTTATCTGATGATGATTTTTGGGGACAGAAAGATAAAATATCATCTCGAAGTCACCAAAGGGGCTTAACTTTGCATTTCAGGTTACGCTGATAATTTAAAGTGTTAAAAACCACGAATCACTGCAAAAAAGCAAATCCAAGCTCCTACTGAGTCACAAAGGAATCTACTGGCGATTCCTGACAATCATCGGTGAAATGACGGAGTTTCGTGGCGGCTGCGCTATGTTTGCTCTGTTCACCCCTTTGTAAACAGAGAAATAAGATTTATTGAGAAATATCCATCTCAGTGTGACGCAAATTACATTAAACCAGAACTGTCTGAGTGACTATATTAACATATTTTATGCTTAAAAATAGATTCAGGTTGTAAAATACGGAACTTCCTCTGACTTTGTGAAAACCCCAACCTTTTATGTACCATTACTAAAGTACAAAAACTAGCATGTTTGGCTAGCCTTAGCTAACTTAAGCTAACGTTAGGGATGGTTAAACATAACGTTATATTTCTGTCGGAAACCACCAGATAAAAGAAATGATTTGATTTTCTCTTAAGTTTCATTATGATGAATAATTTAGTCAATAATCAATTTGGGATACATCAGCTGAAAAACCCTCCAGAGGTTCTAACATTATACGTTGGATTCATTTCAGATTGGATTTGCTCGCCTTAATTTAATTTTTTTAAAGTAAATATCGATTATCATCCATTGCAAAAATGTTCATATCAGACATCGTATCGGCGGGAATGTCGCTGCATCGCCGCTGTTATCGCCGCCGGCTCGGCTGCAGCGGCGGTTTGCAGTGAGACAGTGATTCCCTGACAGGGGGAAATGAGACTTCGGCGGCGTTGGAGGCTTTTTCCAAATGTGAGCTGACAGGGCGGAGGTGGCTGGTTAAGCTCCATCCTCTGCTGCTGATGAGACGCTGATTTCCATTTACCCGCGGCCGGCGGGTCGTTCTGCACTGCTGCAGCCGAGCCACCGAACTTTTACAGCACTAGGTCTGCTTAATGGCCCGCGAGCCTCTTCCCGTTTAGCGCCGCCTGGTAATAAAGCAGGAAAAATGCTTCCTGTTAAACTGTGGAAATTAGGAAATCAGGCCGGGCGATCAATCAGGAGGAGAGGGAGGAGGCAGGAAACGCTCTGAGTAGGCAGCTTCATCCATCACAGCCACGTAGCCATGGTTACCTGCAGCCGGCTGTTAGCACGTTAGCAGCTGCTGTTAGCACGTTAGTGGCTGCTGTTGGCATGTTAGCGGCTGCTGTTAGCACGTTAGCAGCTGCTGTTAGCACGTTAGCGGCTGCTGTTAGCACGTTAGCAGCTGCTGTTGGCACGTTAGCGGCTGCTGTTAGCACGTTAGCAGCTGCTGTTGGCACGTTAGCGGCTGCTGTTAGCACGTTAGTGGCTGCTGTTAGCATGTTAGCGGCTGCTGTTAGCACATTAACGGCTGCTGCTAGCATGTTAGCGTCTGCCTTTAGCACGTTAGAGGCTGTTGTTAGCACGTTAGCGGCTGCTAACAGCAGACTGGATTTTTATGGTTAATGTCAGAGCAGACACAATCGCGGTTATTTTCCCCCCTTTAATGTCGCTAACAGCGAGCGTTCCTGCAGCACGGCTTCCCTCCAGCACGCCTGCAGCCAGCGGACCTGGAAGTTAAAGTCGGACGGAGGAACGTGTCAGCGCGATGCCACGCATGTTGGAAGGAAGCATGACGAACAACATTCCTGACAAACGAGGCCGGACCTGTCGGCACGAGGGGCCAAACCAGCTGATGCCTGATTGATAGTATCAAGTATCAAAGCAGGACTTTCTAAATTTAAAAGTGACTCATCAAAGTTTGTTTTTTTTTAACCTTTAAAGTCGTGTTTCTCACGTCTGAGGCCTCACAGTGAAACCAAACTGGTCCAGAACGAATGAATCCGATTCCCCCTGAAAACACGAACTCCCCAGTAAACTGCTCCTGTTGCAAACATCTGTGTTTAAATGATGATTAAACACGCAGATACTGGCTCTGCAGAGAGCAGGCCGGGCCGTGACAGCCAATAGAAACACAGCAAAGCATCCTGATGTGAGCAGGACCGGCGGCGTTTGAGCAAAAGTAAAAGAAGTCGGAACAACTGGAAGAAGAGATGTTAGATGGAGAAAAAAATAAACTAGGTTCTTAATTAAAACTCAGCAAATCAGACATATTTAATCAATATAAACTAGGTGTGACTAAACAGCAGCTGTGATTCAGCTTCCAGCCCAACGACGTGTTTTATAGTTCCAGAAGTTCCTTCATCGCCTCCCAGAGCTCATGAATCAGCCGCATCGGCTCGTTTCCGCTCGTCCGCCTGCAGACCGTCACCTTCTGCAGAGGCGGTTGTCATGGCAGCGAGAACTTTAAGCATCAACATCTTCTCTGAGCTTGTAAGAACTTCCACGATGATGCAAAGCTGAAACAAACTGGAGATTATATTCTGCTGATAAAAACGGTTTCCTGCCGAGGATCCAGCGTCTCAACCATCCGTCCTCCTGTTTTCCCTGCCGTGCCGATACTCTGCAGGCGATACTATAATATCTAACATGTTGTTTTGAGAAAATTCCTTGTCTGTCACCTCAATTCTATTTAATATACCTCTTTAATTTGTGTACATTTAGTCATTTACATTTAAAACAATTAAATTAAAGGGATTCCCCAATAATATATTGGGAATGACTGAATTTCCAAAACTTTTGACAGAAAAAAACTGTTTCCATAAATTAAAACGGAATTTGGGAAAAAATTAAACGGATTTTATAGGGAAAATATCTGATTCTACACATTTTTACCTAAACAATCCGTCAATCTTTCCACATGAAAAGCGTCCCATTTCTGTAAAATGTTCCGTTGCACATGACCTTTGCCAATCAGAAGACATGATGGAGATTGATTTTTATTCATATTTTCATAATTTGTAGTCTAATTATTTTATATTATGTTCATTTTTATTTGCTTTACTATAATCATTTTGTGAGGTGTTTCATTCCTATTTGCCCTCAGACTAACTGTCATAACTTTGTAATTGTGATGTTCCTGTGGGTGGAACGTACTGAAACCAGTCTAAAATTTATGTAAACCAGTCTAAACGTTTCCTCACAGCGGCGTCGAGCCATTTGTCTTTTAACTTGTCTTAATTCTCTTTCTCAAACTTTGTTCTTATACCGTTTCAGTTAAAGAGACAGAAACTAAAAGGCATGGTTTTATTTATATGAATAGAACACTGGCATCATGAGTTGGTGTTTGTGTTTGCGTGTGCGCTCATGTATGTGTGTGCGTTTGTATATGTGTGTATATAATTACAAATGTGACGTAGAAAGCATTTGTAATTCTTATATTTTCAACATTTGTTTTTACATTGTAAAGCACTTGCATTGCATTTTATTGTATGAAAAGGGGCTACAAATAAAGTTTGATTTGATGTAAACTTTATGTAAACAAACTTAATGTAAACCAGTCTAAATTTTATGTAAACCAGTCTAAACTTTATGTAAACCAGTCTAAACTTTATGTAAACAAACTTTATGTAAACCAGTGTAAACTTTATGTAAACAAACTTTATGTAAACAGTCTAAATTTTATGTAAACCAGTCTAAATTTTATGTAAACCAGTCTAAATTTTATGTAAACCAGTCTAAACTTAATGTAAACCAGTCTAAACTTTATGTAAACAAACTTGATGTAAACCAGAGTAAACCTTATGTAAACCAGTGTAAACTTTATGTAAACCAGTGTAAACTTTATGTAAACCAGTCTAAATTTTATGTAAACCAGTGTAAACTTGATGTAAACCAGTGTAAACTTGATGTAAACCAGTGTAAATTGCGGGTACTGTGGTAAACATGTTGGTATTCGCTGCTCCCCCTGCGGATGGAAAAGATCCTTCCCTCTCCCGGTGACGGGGTTTAAACTTAAATGTTGGCGGCAGCGACTAATGATGTGGGAAATATCCGCCTCCGCTCACACTCTGCACCACGCTGCTTCTCTAATGACTTACAAGGCCGAACAAGGCGAGCGCCCAGCCGCCACGTTCCCACTCACACGGATTATCTCAGGAGCGCCGCTCCTTCAGTTTTCCAGCGAGGCGTTCTGCCCATTACACGTCACCATGTTAAGCCTCAGACTAAATAACGCTCGGCTCTTCAGAGCTCAAGTAGCTTCAGTCACAGTAATACGCTGCCCCCCCCCCCCTCCATCCGGCCTTTATGTCTGCAGTAAATCCTCTATCAGGACCTGATAAATCAGCACAGAAATGGTTAATAAATGAATGTTTTGATGGTTTGGGTGGCTGAGGGACAGAGTGTTAACGCTGTGATGAAGGTGGGGGCAGGAAAATCTTTTTTTATAAATTGTCTTTATGGGGAGACGATGAGAAGCGAGGAAGACACAGAGGGAGTAATGGGCAGAGATGTCTGTGGCAGCTTTAAGATCAGAGATGTGTGTGCAGCAGCCTGCTGATCATTCATGATGGCACCTCAGAGGCCATCCTGTAAGGAAGAAAAATGAAAACTATTAAAGGCTCACTGGGCTGTGTTGGCTTTGGTGTGTCAGCAATTATTAGCCAGGGACACCAGTCTTTAGGGCTGCAGAAATGGGAGAGAGGGGGAAGGACACGGTTCTATCCTCTGATCCACGCTGCAGAACTTCACATGCAGTTTTGCTCCAGCATCATGCAAACATGAAGGGAAACGGGCCGATTTCCATCTCTGGGCCCGAGGCAGGCGAGGAAACGAGTCCAGATCGCACGAAAACATCTGCGTTCCCCACGTTGCTGCTGATGGATGAAGATGATCTGACATTCACGGACGAATGTTCAGCTTCAGTTAGAGAAATCTAACGTTTGACGTCCGTCTGAAAGCAGGAACCAGATCAGCCTTTTACCTGCTGGAGATGAGATCCGATGACTCAGCATGATTCAGAAAAACCTAATCACCTGTTTCTCATTTTTGATCAAGTAACTTTAGATACTGACAAAGCAGCATCTCCATGTGGAGTTCCCCAAGGCGCCATGCTGGGCCCCCTATAGTTCAGCAGGTGGAGTTCCCCAGGACTTCATGCTGGGCCCCCTATCTACAATGACTGTTTAGAACCAGATTAATGTCTAGATTCAGTGGCAGCGTAACCATATGATACATCTAGAAATGTTGTTATTCTGGACTCTGAGCTGGAGTTTAACTTCCATATATAAACAGGAACCAGTTCAGCCTTGTAACTGATTATGAGATCTGATGACTCAGCATGATTTAGAAAAACCTCTTTCTCGCCTGTTCCCAGTTTGAAAATTGATATTACAGGCTAAACTGAACTATTTTGGCCTTTTTTACATGATCTTTAAGGACAGGGTCCAGTACAGGCCCTGACTGGTGCAGGTTCTGTCCGAGAGAACATTTAAATGCTAAATGTAAATTGTTCCTGGAAGACGTGAATAAGCCATCGTGAGTTTTTCTCTGTTCCTGATTTGTTCTCGGGGGCTAAAAACACAGATGGTGCAGGGTTTGTGCAGAAATCAGAATCTGTGAGCGTTTTCTCTGTGCTCAGGTGTTTCCTGTTAATGTTCCACCACATGTGGACGTCCCATGATGCACCGGGGGACGTCCCGTCTTGTTGTCATTCATTGCTTCTCTTCTTCTTCCTCAGCAGGTCCATGCTGCTGGTCACACACACACACACACCGGTCCTGGGGGATTACCTGCTAACAGCTGATCCATCCTGGACGTCCGTGTTTGGGTTGGTCCGGTAGAACCTGTGCAGTCAGCAGCACGGAGGTGTAAAAAAAACCTGTCAGCTCTGTTTACTGATTACTTTAAGGTCGGGTCCATTAATGCACAGCCCCCCGGTCATACCCAGCTCCCTCCTGCCGTGAGCTGCGTGTCCTTGCTGGAAGACGGGTCCTCCACGGACTAACCTTCATTACTCATTACAGTGTTTAAGGACGCGGGGGAGCACCTGCGACACTTATAAATGACTTGCTTTTACAGTTGGCCTCGGGCGGAGCTGTTCCCGGGCCTAACCAGATGGCCTGCCATCCACTCCCACACCGACCCACACATGTCCTCGTTCGCACGCGTGGCGCTGAAGAAACGGCCGCCTCCACCCAGCAACCACGCAATGATTAAACAGCGCTGCTCTCTCCCTGCAGCTGTGGCCGATTTTACTCCGCCGCAGTAAAAAAGTCTTGTTTTCCTCACACAACTAAACTGTTTCATCCCCATAAATCTCCTCCATCTTCTTATAAAAATTGTATCTGGGATGGGAAGCGGAGGGAGAGGAGCAGCGGTGATGGGGACAGTAATCCAGGCTGGATTGCTAGATGATGCAAGAGGTCAGAGAATGTAAACGCTGCTGTTATTGGGGTGGTGTTAATCCCCCGGCACGGCGGCCGAGCATGCATCAATCACAGCCGTGTGTATCCAGAGGTGAAGCAACACGCATTAACCTTGAACCGCAGCCGTCAGACACACCGAGCGCCTGCAGAAGCTCCGAGCTTCAGGCTCCACACCGTCACCTCCTACTCACGGTGTCATCAGGAAAAGTCATTATTATTAGTAGTAGTAGAATTGTTGATGTTAATATTATTATTATTATTGATAATGATAATAATAATAATCATCATAAAAGTGATGACTTGCATGTTACCAGAGAGGCGGTCTGTCTCTGTGATTGACAGGTGATGGTCCAGGTGTGCGTCTCTCACCTGCTGAAAAACATCCCTAACAGCGACCTTGGAAGGAACTCAGACTTAATTTCTGAGTAAAAACCCTCACAACGATGTGGATTCCAAATATTGTTGACATCATGTCGTCAAGGTGAATAAAAAGATATTTTCATTGATGTGAACTGAACGTCGGCCATCAGAAGCAAACTGTTGTGATTTCTGGCTGAACCTGAAACCATCGGTATGATCATGGCAGGCGCAGCTTTGTTTGACCGTTTTGTCCCACAGATTACATTTTTCTAGCAAAAGGAACTTTTTGCCTTGCAGCTATTTTAGAAAAGACTGAAGTGACTTCACAGCTTAGATGTAATCGCGCTTCCTCAGCAAGCAGCATCAGATAGGCTCCCACACCTTATCAGCGTCTGCAGACAGGAATCATCGCAGCCAGGAGGAAGGAAAGGCAGGAACTCACTCCCAGGCTTCCAATTAGAGAAATGTGAAAGGGAAAAAGAAGAACAAAAATATGCCTTTGAGGCCTTTTGATTAGAAAAAAGATGGAAAACAACAAAAGATTAATCAAATCTGAAGAGTTGATCGGATGATAAGCGATTCCTCCGACTGTCAGCTTCTGATTCGCTTTGACGCATAAAAAGGGATCTGAACCCGCTCATTTCCTGTCTGATTAAAGTTAGTGAATCTTTATGTGGAGATTCTTTAAACATTGAATAATAAAGTTATAATGATGAAGGTTCATTACTTTCCCACAAAGTTTCCAACCAGGATGAAGATTAAAGACATTTTAAGATGAAGGCAGGGCCAAACGCGGTGCCGGGGTCAGGATGCCCCCTCTACTGGTTCTACTGTTTACCCCTTTGTCATCCTCTTCAAACATTTGGTAGAGCAAATTTTTCAGTGATTTTCATGAATCTTAGTACAGAATAGATTAAATAAACCGTCTACCAATGGGTTTGGGTATTTAATCCCAAAAGAAAGTGTTTGTTTTCCCATTGCTGTTTCAGATTTGGACCATTTCACCTTCATGACTTCATCATTAACTTTTATCTCAATTATTTGCCTAAAAACATTTTATTTGTATTTTTCTTGTTCAAAAGAAAAGAGAAAACTCAAAGAAACATTTCTCTCTTGCTTTTTTCTAAGAGAGAAATTTAAAGGGTTCAAGTAATTCCTGCATCCAGACGGTGGATCAGTCCCAAAATATCCTCCGTTGTTCTGAAACCAGGTCAGAGAGTTCAGGAACATGTGATAAAATCTGTCCGTTATGTGGGAGTCAGACAGGCAGGCAGGTGGAAAGCTAACCTGGGGGGGGGGTCCGTCCCAGCGTTTAGTCCCAGCCCGCAGAGACAGCACAGGTGTCCTGCAGCGCTCTGCCCCCCTTCATCACTTACCTTCTTCCCACCGGGCATCATCTTTACAGATGATAGTATCCATGACTACTGTTGCCGGGGGACAGCCGGCCTACCTGTCCTCCTCCTCCTCCCTCCCTCCTCCGCTGCTTACTAGATATTCTAACCAGACAGGACTATTAATCTGATTTATTTCTGCTCTTTAGTGAATTTCTTAGCTCTATTTTCGCGCCTGCTGATAACGCCGGCGCAGCGGGCCGATCGGCTGACACACTTAGCAGCAGCGCAGCGAGAACCGGGTCATGCAGTTATTCTGGAAATCACTCTGCTGATTCATTCATCTGCTCTGCTTCCCGATGTAGGCCAGCACCTTCCCCCTCACCGTTATCAATAACATGCCTGCAGGTTAAACTAATGAGTTCAGCACCAGGCCTGCAGAGCTATAAAACATTAACTCTCTACGTTAAAAAAGCCTGGAATAAAGAAATAAAGTAAACATCCAACATCAAAGGATAAACTTTATGATTATCATTATTATTATTATTATTAGGGCAATATATGGAGAATTTATCAAGCAACATATTGAATAAGGGAATATCGTTTATACCCAGTTAGCTGGTTTTGAGTTTTAAAAAAATCTCTTTTTTAGCATTTTGCACGAATGTATCTTTGTTATAGTCATAGAAAAGTATTTTTTCTTATTTTCATGCACACATTCATTCATTTTAGTCAAATATCTTACTGCGCACGTGCTTCTGATCCTTATTAAAAGTGCATTTAGCACTCAAGGCTGTAAATTTGAACCGTCTCTTTGTTAACTTGACCAAACAAATTTCTATAGAGATATATATCGTATTAATATATCGTGATTAAGGAAAATATGATTGAGATATGAAAATTGTTCATATCGCCCCAGGCCTCATTATTATTATTATTTTATTATTATTTTCTTGTGATTAGTTTTCTTTGTGCTGTTTCACAGTATTTATCGAACAGAATATTCCTGGATTTTACAGTGAAGTTTCTGTATTTTAGGGACAGAAAGCAGCTCAGTGCGGGGACAGTGACTCAGACCCTTTCCTGGAGGAAGATATTGAAATATTATACATCATATATTATTATTTGCTGTTTCCCTCTCAGGGTTAAAAAACAGCGTGTTTAAGCAGACGGCTCTGTGTCGGTTATTAATTCCAGCCGTCCTGTGTGACGCTGCAGACTTTCACTGGAGGAGCTGAACCTTCAGCACTTTGAAATGCTAAACAGTATGAGGTGGAAATTAGCCTGGAAATGGCTGAAATTAGCCTTTAAATGGCTGAAATTAGCCTGGGAATTGCTGAAATTAGCCTGGAAATGGCTCAAATTAGCCTGGAATGGCTGAAATTAGCCAGGGAATGGCTGAAATTAGCCTGGAATGGCTGAAATTAGCCAGGGAATGGCTGAAAATAGCCTGGAAATGGCCGAAATTAGCCTTTAAATGGCTGAAAATAGCCTGAAAATTAGCCTGGAATGGCTGAAATAAGCCTGGAAATGCCTAAAATTAGCCTGGAAATGGCTGAAAATAGCCTGGAATGGCTGAAAATAGCCTGGAATGGCTGCAAATAGCCTGGAAATGGCTGGAAATAGCCTGGAAATTAGCCTGGAATGGCTGAAATTAGCCTAGAAATGCCTAAAATTAGCCTGGAAATGGCTGAAAATAGCCTGGAATGGCT
>JBAMHT010000018.1:21093213-21104528 GCA_037177075.1 Craterocephalus fluviatilis
CAGGTACGGTCAAATTTTTGGCAGACTTTGAGTTTAACAGTAGTGGTTTGGACTTCTGTCCACACATGGTGCAAAATTATCAGGCAGGTATTTTTATATTTAAACAAAACAGGTATTCATTCATCTGCTGGCACCATTTCAAATTTGGTGGAAATTAAGGCTTCATTGATCATTTTAAAAAATATTATTTCACCGGGAATAAAGCTGCCTGAGTCGTCTCTACCATCGTTTACTAAACGTTAGTGAGAATGATCCAATTACTGTTTCTGGATTTAACAATTTTGTTGTTTGGTATTGTCGAGAGCTTTCAGATTGTTATAAAAATAGGGCCGCACAACTAAAACCAAACATGCAAAGTACAAACTAACAGCCCCCATGCCGCTAAAGCTTCCTTTCCTTACCTGCCGAGCTCTTTCCCGGGGATGATGGTGTAGTGGTCGGTGAACGGCTCGTTGCTGATGGAGGTTTTGATTTCGGACAATAAGCCACCGGCGCGACCCTGGCCCGGCTCTCCCGCTGGACTGCACTGGAAGCGGGCTCGGCTCCTGGAGTCCCCGCCGGTCGGACATTCAGGGATCATGGCGCGGTTCAACTGGAGCGCCTATTTCACACTTTTTTTTCTTTTTCCCAAATCAACGCAGTTAGACGTCGTAGTTTCAACTCAGAGAAACTACTGGAGAAGAAAACATGCGCGCGACAGAAAAATATCACTGTTCAGCATCATAGCCGTTGAAATGATTAAAAAGTATAAATAGTCCATAAAATAACTGAAATAAATGTCTCATTTTGATCCGGTTACTCAGAGCGAACTTTGCTCTCCGTCAGCTTCAGCTCTTCTCCCGGAGCGCGAGCCGCTACTCTCCCTGTAACCGTCAGCTGCGATGATTGACAGGCGGGCTGACCAATAGGAGGAGGGGATAGTGAAGCCCATTTATCCTCCACCGTCATTTGATCAGACCCACCTGTTCAATTACTGGATAATACTTTACAAATGTTTCATTAGACAAGCCCGCCCACCCCTCCTCTTCCTCCGTCCCCACATGACAGACTTTTCAGGTTTAACAACTTATTGGACACACCCGCACAGAAACAGATTTACTGTAGTTTAATATTACTACATCGGATCTTTGCACATATTGTCACATATTTTAGGCTATATCGTCAAGATGAGCAGATTCCAGGTGAAATGGGCGGACTTATCAGCTAAAACGAGCAACTTAAAATGCAAGACAAAGATGAGTACTTTTTGAATTAAAATATGCATTAAACTTTCATTTCATTCTAAACTTAACACACAAATCCCATGACATAATATTATCCTGAATCCAAGAAAAGTTGGGACTCTGTGTAAAATCGAAGTAAAAACAGAATGCAATGTTTTCCCAATCATAGTAGCTACACCATATTTTATTCCCAGTAGAACATAAGCAGCAAATCAGATGTTGAAGCTGACACATTTTACCATTTTATGGGAAATATAAGCTCATTTTGAATCCGATGGCAGCCATAAATCTGTAAAGAATGGGAAATGTTGGACAAAAATGCTGGAAAAGTAATTGGCGCAAATCCAAAACAACTGAAGCTGCATTTAATAACTAGGTTAACTGACAACAAGTCAGTAACATGCCTGTGTATAAAGGGAGTATTTCAGAGACAATTGGATCTTATGAAGATACTGTAGGCAGAGGTTCTAAAACTTGTGAAACAATTCTAGAAAAATGTTTCTTAATGGAAAATTAGAATTATTGCAAAGAGTTTGTAGGTTAAAGTTCTGTCTTTCTGAGGAGAAGCTGTGAAGAGAAATCCAGAAACGATGCCACAAACACTACCAAATCCGAAAACAAAGAAAGCTCTTTTAAAATGACCTGAAGCAAAGTAGAAAACTGTACTGTGGTCAAATCAAACTTCTACTCTGAAATATTAAAAACTGATTGAGTGCAAGACCATACAATCATTTTGACCCTCAAGTTTGTGCATGTGTTCACGTACATGCTTAGCTCAAAATGCATTGTGCACCAAAGCTAGCACAAACAAACATTGGGTATCCGTCATTAGAAGGGAATTGAAAACTGATATGTATTATAAGCTATGACGTATGTTCAAATATTGACCATTTTTAATCAGAATAACAATCATAGCTAATCTCTGAGGATTGCTCAGTTTAGCTGAAATACATACACAAAGGGAGCCATCTTTGCACTGCCGGAAACTGTTATGAGTTAGTGAAAGGTAGCCAACAAACTGAAGATCTCCAAAACGGCCGTTCATTACACCGAGCAAAAACAAGCCAAACAAGGTAGACCTACTACAAAACTGCTAGCTGCTCGAGGCAGGAAATGTCTTTCTACCCCACAAGATGACCGTGCACTCATCCATTCCTGTGTCAGGAATCGTCGTCAGACCTCCAGGGACCTCAAGGTCATTAAAATCCTGGATGGAGAACATTGAAACCATGCCTTGCTCTGCTCACTCGCCAGATCTGAATCCAATTGAAAACCTGTAGAAAATCACACAACTCACAATGGAGAACCACAAGCCCCGAAACAAAAGCATTTGTGCAACAGGAAGAACAGCAGAACAATGTCACAAGCTGGTGGAGAGCATGCCAAGACGCATGGCTGCAGTCATCATAAATTATGGTTGTCCAAAAAGTACTAAGTCCTGTGTATAGAATTTAGCTAAAACAGTTAGAAAAGAAAGCATGGAACGCCTAAAAGCCTGTTTCTTGAGTGGTTGTGGTTATTATCAAGAAAAACATGGAAAATGGCTAGATATCGGCTCTTTAATTAAACTTTTACAAGCTATTTTTGTTGCAATCATTCTATTTGTCCAAGTAAATGTACCTTAAGTTGTACCAGGAATTCAAATGAACAAGAAATTGAAAAAAAGGGCGGTCTAATATTTTTTTCCATGACTGTATGTATAAACATATTTAAAAACATATAGGCCATGTATATATATATATGTAAGTATGTTGCTTCACAGAAACTTAAAGGTATGGTAGAAGAAGATGTTTTCTATTTCTCACTATATGGTGTAAAATTCCCTGCACAGCCCAGTGGCAACTAATGCTCTGACACAAAAATAAAATTGTTGAATCACCTGTGGAACGGACAGGATTGATAAAAAAAACATCCCATCATTTTTACCAGCTGGTTTTCAAAGATTGGTTGGTTTTCTGTTCATCAAACTCCACTGCCCTCCCTCCCTCCCTGTCATCCTATCAGACACATGGAGTTCCCATGCTGTGGAGACGTGGCTTCGGGGAAAAGTATAGAGAAAAGAGCTGGACTTTTAAACTGTCACTGTGTACTATAAATCCACACCACATCAGTGCAGTAACAAAGTGACCATTTTATTGAGATTGATAAACAGTTGTATGGCATGGCGGATCGGCAGCAAAGCCTGAGTATTTAGTAACCTGTTCAAACCAGAACTGTACCGTTCAGATGTATTTACACAGCAGTATAGTACACACATACAGGATGACAGAAAACAAAAGACTGTGCATGCTTTAGTGTTGCCTCCCAGAAAAGTTGCCACCATCCATCCAGTTATTCACATGTTCCATTAGAGAAATTCTATACATGAAAGTAAAAATTCAGAAAAACCAAAACAAAAAATTTGCTGCTACAATTTGAACCTCTCTGTAGAAATCATTTCATTTCTGTTTTCTCACTAACAGCTTCCATTAACGCTTTTACAGAAAAGTGTATTCTCCCATAAATAAATATCAATGTTTAAGATATACAATGTTTGTATTCAATATATTACTTTCCTCCCAAATCATGGATTACTTACTAGATATTTCTACGGTTGTGAGTGAGACATGAAGACATGAAGAAAATCAGACATTCTGGTTTCCTTTGCTGAGCGACAGATGACCCGTCTGCTGAACAGATAATATAGAAAAGACATACTCATCCAAACACAAAGGCCTCAGAAGTCAAGGCAAACAATTCAATTGCTTCTCCCCATCACATCATCAAAAAGTTGCAAACAAACAAAACATTCAAGGAGGGTTTCAGGACCTCTCCTTCATAACGAATATAAAAACCGTGAGTACGGGAATAAAAGACGGGGAATAGAGCAGAGTCACAGCATTATCCATGTGGACGTACAGCAGATGGGTGGATAAGGCCTCAGCACCCAACCACAACTGCAGGGTTATATTCTGACCGCCAGAAACTAACGCAATTATCTGACACTAATCCAATTGATTGTCAAATCAGTTTAGTCCAGTATTCATATGTTCATCCGTCCACTTTCTAAAACCATTTAATCCAATTCAGGGAGCCTGTCCCAGTGAACCCTGAACAGGTCGCCGCACCAGCAGGATCAGATGTTTATGTCTGACGTTGGGTAACTCTGCAGAGCCTCTGATAACGCTCAAAGACAACATGTTTCACGCACAGGGCCATGAATTTAAATGGTAATAATCTGACTACAGTGGGTTTGGCTCAGGGAAGGATTGTCATCATGGGACATATTTTTTGAGTTTAGTCGGTTTAGGAAAAGACAAGAGATTAAAGACTGAAGTCTGATAAAAACAAAGTGCCTCCTTCAACGATCTATTCTTACGATTCTTCTCCTTAAATTTGTTCTTAAGTTCTACTAAAGAAGTTTTTTTTACAAATTTCTCTGTCAGATTCATGGATGTGAAATTTGTATCTTTCCTCTGAGATCAGTGAATAGGAATGTGTGTAAGGATAAAGGATGGATCAGCTGGCCGGGATCTGCAGCACAATGACCCAAAAATGTCTGTAAAAGGTAGCGAGACAGATGGAAAAAAAGAACAAACAAGGCCAAAAGAAAGGAATAAAAAATGACAAGAAGACAGATGTGCACTGATACCTATCCAGCTCTCTATGAATGAATGGATGAAGGAATGAATGAATGAATCAATTCATTTTAAACAAAAGAGAAAATCAAAAGAGCTCTAAAAAGTTAAAAAAAGAGAAAATAATCAATTCAAAATAAAGTTGGAAAAAGGAGTGGGAAGAAGAATGCACTTTTTTAGGATCCCCACCCCTTGTTAAAGTTATAACTTGGTTATTAATAATCACATAGTGAGATTTAGATCATAAAAGCAGCTTTTTGCTCGGACAGATTGTTAATTACTTTCTAACTTGGACAGCAGGCTGCAGACTGGTCCCACGAACACATCCTCATGGTGGTTAGAGGAATGGCCGGCGTAGAATAAAGTAATTAATTAATCCTAATTAATCGTGTTCAGCTTGTAAAGCAAATCAGCTCCTGTGTCCACAAACATGCAGCATCTTTTTACGATGCGGTGATGTTGGAGCGGGATGTGCATCTGATGATAGGTCATTAACCAGGAGGTCAGGGCATAAGCCTGATTTACCAACAAAACTAATCATATGAAAAAGACTCTGTTATTGTTACTTTTAATAATCGCAGACCACAGCCAGCAGGTGGATGTGGGAGTTCCAGCGAACTTGCACATTTATGTGCTTGCAGCTGAGGGAACAAGTCTGGCTTGTGAACTTTATTGCATCCGTGGTTTTAGGAAGACCAGCAGTAGAATTAAATCATGTCCTGACAGAAACTTTTTTATGAAAAAATAGAATAAATTAAATCTACTTTCATTTTAATTCTAATGTCAGAAAACAATCTCACTAAATGTTTAGGAAATTACCCAAAGTTATTGTTTTATAAAGTTATAATATAAAAATAAACATTAATGCAATGTATTTATTGTTTTTTGATTAACTGAACAGCAGAGATCAACACAAAAGCTGACATCATGCAACATGAGTACTTGAGCAGCTGAGGGACGTTTGTCGATGCCACTTTTATGCAAAATTTAAAAATTCTAATAATTTCTAATATGACCCTTTGGTATATTCCTTTTATAATATATTACTTTTGATAAACTAGTAATTCCTATCTTTTTTAAATTTCATTTTATCTTTTTTTTCAAATGTATTATTCAATCTTTGATTTATTTTTTGCATTTGTTCTGTTTATGTCAGATGTTATTTTGAGTCTGTTCATAGGAGGTGATAATGTAAAGTCTGTACATGAATGAAGTGAAATGTCTCTGTACTTGTTGCACAAATGCTTAGTAAAAATATAAAACTAAAAGTTTGTGAATGCCTCAATCTTAGTGAAAAAACTTTGTAAGACTTAAGAACAAATTTGTTTGTAGGAACGGTTGTGAGTGAGGCCAGAAGTCAGTAACAGTTGTGTGACACACCAAACACCTCCCTCCCTGCACACACACCCCTCTCTGCTTTAACAACACATCAGTTTATATGAACATGAAGGTTAAAGTCTGATCACTTTTACGGGGACGGGATCATTACGAGCTAATGGTGGCGACAGCACAGCGGATGGAAGCTTTTACCAAACACAGGTTAAAAAACTAAGCAATGAAAAGATGGAGCTGAACCAGAGGAGCTGGAGCTGGGTGCCTTGGCTACCCATAATGCAACAGCCACTTGCAGTCCATCTTTGTCTGATATGCTCGTACTGGGAGTTAAAAGGGATTTTTGTTTTCAAGATTTTTGTCCCCACTTGTAGGAACTGCAGTCGTAGATTATCTCCAAACACGTGGGTTTCCCTCCTCAGATGCAGCGAATCAAATCACACCAGCATCAGGATGATTTTCCAAATCCAACACCTGAACTCAGCACTTCCTCTAAACCCACAGCCTTACGTCTGAGGCTGCTGGGAACGAGGGGGGGGTCACACTGCAGACAGGGGACAGGTTGGACAGCTGAACGTGACGGAGCAAAGGTCCTGGCTATTGCATATATTACAAAGATCAGTCCACGGGTCCCTGCTTCCAGAAGCCCCACAGGTTTTAATGCTGCACCGTGGGACAGTCCTGCTTAACCTGTTGGAGTACCTGCTCCTCACAGAGAGCGAAACCATGGCGACGGCACAGAGTCAGAGTCGGTGGAAGACTTGAATGTGAGTACGAGCAGTTCCCACCCAGCAGCCCAGCGTTGGACCCGACAGCTCCCCGTGTCCACAGCAGGCTGGGCGTTTTGGAGCTGTGGCTGTCCGTGTGAAGACAAAGTCCCAGCTCTCTCCTCCCTCAGGCTGAACCAAAGGGAGATGCAGGATGGGAAGCTGCATGGTTCCAATCATTCGTCGCTTCATTTGAGTCTTTGATGTCCATGATGCATCTCCTCCTCAGGAGATGTAGCAGGAACTTTAAAAGGCTTTGCATCGTGTTGGATTAGACCGAGTGTTTATGAAGATCTTTCCCCACATCCAGCCTTCATGACTTGGCCAAACAGACTCCCAGCTGACTGACCTGATTGCTTTGTGGACGGTTGGCGTAGCTCACTGATGCCAACCTTTACTTCAGCTCACTTCAGTTTCAATCAAACCATAAAGTATTTTTCCTTTTCTTTTGAAAAGCAGACATAGGTGGGCTCATACAGCAGCGTCAGTGCAGGATCTGTGAACGGTCCAAAGCTCTCCGTCTCGGGTCCCAGAGATCGCACAGAGCCCAGACCAAACGCATCATGACCTTTTTCAGGTCCATTGTTCCTTTGGCATCAGGGCCACTACACTGATGACTTTTTAAAGTCTGTTATCTAAGTTTGTAGTGCAGCAAACCACCTGAGGATTTGTGTACTGAACTCTGCACACATCAGTTGCATTTAGGTTCGAATTTGCGTAAAATAAAACATGAGAATTTGTCAAAATGTTGTATTTGTGTATTTTTTCTACAACCCCAAGTGTTCAGTAGTTTAATATATATATATATATATATATTCAGCTCGATTATTTATTACATCATCACATAAATCTAAATCCATCATAACGTCAGCTGGCTCTAAAAGTCTCATTCTCTGGGATATTCGCTGCTGTTTTTCTAACATTCTCTATCAATATAAGTATCTTCATGGTTGGAGGGGTGATGCATATCGGTGCATGCAACAAATGATCTTGACTCCATGTTGCATACCCGCCGCTTGGGTACACATAGGCTGAAAATATTAGTGTAAAATAAAGAAAACGCCATGGTAGAGTCAAACATTTCCCGCTTGAAATAGTTGATATGAAAGTAACGGTAGTCCCGCTGTGACGTCCTCAGTGCTGGGTGCAGTCACGAAGATCCTCGCCGCTAAGTGAGAAACTAACACACAGAACCAGAACAGTGACGCACATACATCCACATCACCAAACTTTTGTCCAGTACATTTCACGAAGCTTCACGACATGTCCAGCCCACGAAGGGCGCCTTTCCCCGCTACATCTTCGGCCCAGCCGGTGTCACACAGAGACGGGGGGGGAGCCCCGTTAATCCGCCTCACTCCAGGCCAAACGTGCTGGTTTCCTCCACAGCGATCAACAGTTTGTCGTACAGGATGGTGTAGGACGGGTAGGGAGGCAGGTCCAGCCGGTTAAAACAGGTGTGAGCCCTGAGAGGGGACACAAACAGGCCATTTAATGAACTGGCATCATGATTTTATCACTCTTACAGCTTGTTTTTGTCAGGAATACATGAAAACCAGTTCAGCAACTGGAACCAAACCATCGCTCATTGATGGACATTACAACCAGGGCTCAAAGTAACAGCACCCATCCTGCCAGTTACGGGTGACAATTCATTGGGGTATAAATGAAAACCGACTGTCCAGCTGGAAGCTGGAAGTCATTTGTTATTTCACTGTACGATGCATCAAACAATAAGAAGTCCAGTCGTCTGTGAACCTCATCAGCCCATGTTTTATGAAGAAAACAAATAAAAACAATTTAAAGAAGGATGGAAGATTGAATGCATTTAGTTGCATTTATAATCAGGATTGTCTGCGTGCTTTGATTTACTGGTCACTTGAGGAAACAACCAGCTTTAATACCTACTGATTAAAAAGAAAGATTTCATTCAGAGCCGTGATTACAGCAGCTACAGCATCAGGCAGACGGGCTAAAATATCCAGTCACACACATCAAACTTGGTCTTTAACATGAATTTTCCAGCTGAAACTCCGGCCCATCTTCCTGCACTGCAGTGAAACCTGAGCCTCAGCTTTCTGCTGAGCATGCTCGTATATAACTGCTGTCCACCGAATGAACGCCCTACGCTGAGGTCAGAGGAAACGCTTTGTAGAACGTCGCTTCTACCTTCACTGCAGGGGAGGAGAGGACCAGAATAGCTCCGGTGCCGGATACCGAACAATGTCAGAGCCATCCAATAGCTATTGAGTCTTCACGTTTGATGTCAAATAAACTACACTCACAGCAAAAATCCTTTGGTCACAGTTTAATCTGACTCACAAAAACACTTCACTGGTTTAACTGGTGATCTGAGATGAGCGGCAACACAACCATCCAGGAGAAGGGATGATCCATCTGTCTATGAAGATGTTCACTAAGGGATGCTAAACGGCTGTTCTGGTCTTGCATCATAGCAAGAGGCGTCATTCCGATAAAAAGTTAAAGTCGTCCAGAAATTCAACCTCAGTTCAAATTCCAATGTGTGGATTTTTGCTTCCCTGATTCTCCAGATGTTTAGTCCTGGATGCAGAAGCCGTGCTGCTGGGATGGAAGCAGGATGAGCTTCATGGTCCTGCTGAAACCTGCAAGGCTTCCCTGGAAGAGACGATGTCTGGATGGAGCAGATGTTGCTCTAACGCCTCCGTGTACTTTCCAGCATTGATGGAGCTTCACAGATGTGGAACCTGCCCACACCATCGGCCAGATGCTGGCTTTAACCTGCATGTACGGATTTCGGGAAGTCTTCCTGACTCCATGCACTGGTTTGTCTGGTTTTAATGCAGTGTCCTGTAGCTCAGAGATTCCTCCTGATTCTCACATTTTCCTGAAATCTCCTGTCATAAAAGCAGCTCATCTTTGCCTCTGAAATGCTCTTTTTACACTCAGTCATATTACCGACCTGCTAAACCTAATTAGCTGCCAAACGCTCCTCCTGTTGTTCTGGATCTGTAACCGTTACTTTCCGTCCGTCTGCTGCTTCTGTTCCCATTCCTTTGAAATATGTCGCTAACCATTAATCCTGACTCAGACTGAAGCAGAGCTTGATGTCAAATCTGCTAATTAACCACTGACTTGAGTCAGGGTGCTGCAGCAGGCAAAGAAAAGGAGCAGGACTGTGCAGACTGAAGCTCATGGCTCTTTGAGCAGAAAATGACAACAGGCTGTTGGAGCCATTTGAATTGAATGTGGAGCGTTGGAGCAGCGAACAACAAAAACCTGCAGGTAATGCGCCGACAGGAGCGGAATCTGACATCCCTGATATAGAGCAACGCTTCCCATCCAGACATCATCCAGATGGAACAGACCATGCTGAAGCACATCCTGCTTCCATCCCAGCAGCAAGGCTTCACAGCACAGACTCACCTCCATCACCTCATGCTGTTTGTGTCCTACTGGGAATGAAATATGCCCTAAAACCTCTTTTTACTGACATCTTACGCAGCCGCTTGGATGTGGGGCTGCAGGGCAGAAGAGGAGTTACCTGGGTAACGATGTGACTTTGCCCCACTTCTCGATGCAGAAGCGTCGCAGGCCGTTGGATCCCCGCAGGGCGGCGAAGCCTTCGTAGGGAACGCTGGACGTTCCTGTGACAAACTGCAGCAGGCGGAGGCGCTGCTCGTTGTTGAAGCGCTCCACAGCCGCCCAGAACCAGCGCATCACGATGTGGCCGTCATGGTAACCTGCAGCAGAGCCAGGCAGCAGCACAGCCGTCATGTCTCGTATGAAATGTAAGAGAAACGGACTTTCTGGATTTAACGGATATTTTCCTGATGCTGCGTAGCACTGACACACTCACACACCTCCTCTGTACTCGGTGTTGCTCCTCCAGTCGCTCAGGTCGATCTCCACCGTCCCGGCGATGACCAGCTCCAGCTCCCGCGCGTCGAACACCGACACCAGCCTGGAGTCCACCACCTGCAGGCAGCAGACAGCACACCTGAGCCTCCTCTGGACGCAGCCATGCGACTGTGCTCCCGATCCCAGCAGGACCACCTCTGACCTCGTAGAAGCCTCGGACCAGCGCCTCGGTCTGCTGCACCACCCCTCTCTCCACCCGCCACTTGGCCATCCGCTCGATGTAATCCTTCTTGTTCTTCTCCGTCACCTGCAGGTTGGAGCCTCCGGACTTCAACTCTCGCTCCGTCACCTGCAAAGCGTTCCCACTCCTCCGTAAAAAACATCGGCTGCAGTTTGTGCAGCAGGCAGACTGGGATCATACCAGTAACATTACACACACACTCATCCCTCCACTCCTCCTTTTCTCTGCTGTTCCATGGATTCATACTTCTTCCTCCCTCTCTCTAACCCATTCATGCTCTTATCCTTCCTTCATC
>JBAMHT010000018.1:21289051-21300733 GCA_037177075.1 Craterocephalus fluviatilis
CAAAATTGCTATATAAAAGAAACCTATATACCTGTTTTTTTATTTTTTATTACAGTGTTCAGGTTTTTCCAAGGGGCCTAACTGCTTATAAACACACACACACACACATATATGTGTATATATATATATATATATATATACATATATATATATAATGTATGTGTGTGACTGTTGTCTTTGGAAGAGGCGTAGTACTCTTGCACAGGAGACTGTAATGGTGAAAGTTTACTCTTCTGGTGGCATCTTACTAACTTCAGCTCACCCATGGGGAAACAATCTGATTCTCCAAATAGAAAGTCATACGGCTGTTTACTGCAGGTAAGACACTGATGAACCACTGATGCAATCCTTTTAAAGTGCCCCAGTATTGATACTGTAGAACAACATTTAACTTAAGCAACGTTGCACAGAAGAGATGATCTAATTTCCTCCGCAACCTTTGCAGACTCTGATGAAATCAACTTACTGCTGCTGAAGGAGCTTCTACGATTCATGCATGAACTTAAAGTATCAAATTATTTCAACATCAACTTTTCCCTAAATATTTTCCAAGTTTTTAAAATGCCAAATCAAATGGTCGATCTCAGTCATAAAACACAAACAGGAAGTTACTCTTCCAGTTGGAATAAATATGGAGAGCTTTTAGCATGCAGTCAGTGTAATATGAGCTTTTCCTTAGGCAGCACAAAAACACTCACGCTTCTGTCTTTGCAGCTTGAAAACATCACTTTCCTGCTAAAAATGTGCTTACCACACCATCCCACTCATTTGCCTTTAGAGCCTGCATTAACACACATCACATATTGTGCTCACTTGGCATTCTCGTTCCTATACAGTATGTGCTGCTATTAAGCCTCTCTTAGATAGCGCTATAAAATGCTCTCATGCTTTAATCCTAAGAAAAAAAGAGCAGGAATATTAAAGTCATATCACATGAGTACTTACCTGCTGTACCTCATGGTGTCATTGAATACATTTAACATCAATGAGCTTCATCAGCAGGTTTACTACTTCTCGGCAGAGGTCAACATGACTGTAAAAGGAAAAACGTTAATGTGCTATCTGAAACATGACCGATGCAAGGCATGAATAAGGCTTTAGATATGAGATATTAGCTGTAAAATGATTGTTTCTTTGGATTTCTCTGAGATGCTTGTGTCTGGGAATGCATCTGAACACTTGTCTGACCCAATTTAAATTACATGTGGAGAAGGATGAGTGGGGAGCATTTGCATGCAAGACATCACAACATGTTTTCCTCCACAAAGTCACATTATGTAGACAATGTGACTTCTCTCACTCGCATTCACACCAGCTCCCTCCCTCTCTTCCTTTTTTCTTCACTTTTTTTCTCTTTGTCTCTTCTCTCTCTCTTTCCCCGCTTGGGGTTTTCCTCTTTTTCTTTCATTAGCATAATGCAGCCCTCTCCTGCCAGTGAAGGGGAGCGTATCCGGCCCACACTTCCCTCTGTCATACCATGCCAGCCGTGGCTATACTGTCGAGGCGCACAGCAACCCTCGCACCTCAGATATGGAACGTCGTTGACAGGATTATAATTAATGGAAAAACAAGGGACCCACAGTGAACTTGCAACAAGTTAACTTTGTAAAGCCGCATTCAGAAACAGGTCCCACACACTCTACTTATGTCGGTTAAAGTGGCCAGTACTAAAATACATCAATTCCAGGAGATGATCAGCTAACGTATAATGATACCAAAGTGAACTGCAAAGCATCAAACAACACACCAACAATCAGACAGTTTGAAGATAAATGAGACTGACTCAGTCAAGCACAACTCTCGATGCACTGCATGAAAGATTTCCTATTTCTTCCTGTACTTTAAATGTTTTACCATAAAGGGTTACTTAAAAAATCCCCTTAAAGCCGGGCCTACACTGTGCGATTTTCTCAGTCGTGCCTCGCAGGTCTGTCTCAAACTGCTCAAAGAGATCGCAGGATTCAAAAGTTCATCCTGCACGATTCATGTGCTCACAATGTACGATGCCCTAAAGCCCGGTGGTCGGATGGGACTGGACTGCTCACACTGTGTGTCCATAAAAATGTATTATTCTGCGATCAGCACTAACTTTCGTGCGTGACTACAATAGAAAATAAAACATGGAATGACTGAAAGCTCTGTTTGTGGCTGTATGATGCCATGGCTATTGATGGTGACACTTCAGTGATTTTGGTTATTATCAGGAAAGCATGAAAAACGACTAGAGATCACTGGTTTAACAGACTTGTTCTAAAGTTTGTTTAAACCACAGGGTTGCATCTCACACAGAACTATGGAAGCAGGATTTCATGGAACTGCAACAAATCGCGCTGTCACAGAATTAATATTCCAACACAAACGCGCTCACGCATCGCGCTGAGCCGCAGAGAAGTCATGAAGCTAGAAGCAGTCACAGGACGCAGACCTCACCACATTATTTTATTTACTGACAGAGACTGTGGGTGTTATTTTTAATTTAACTCTTCTATAGGTAAAATTATCCCGAACTCCCCAGAATATATTTTTTGAAATCCTTGATCCAGATAATTGTCTGGATCACTCCAAAAATCTAACCACTTCTGTTTTTATTCAGTTTCTGAAACTTAAAATGTAAATTAAATCCGCCCATAACTTTATTTGTGGGAGGAGTCTGTCCGACACGTTTGGACTCTAATAAAGTGATCAGGGTGCTGTATGTGTATATTGTCCGAAGAATTAAAAATTAAGCCTAATCTGGCAAAGTTTGCATTAACAAAGTCTGAAATTCCTGCTGCTGAAGCTGAGGCAGGAACAACTGTTGTTTTTTGCCTCATAATGTGTTTAAATTATTAATATTTCTGAAGAATAACTGTCTGCATTTTAAGCAACTGCTCCGCAGCATGCAGGGAATCCCATTGTTGATTGGTCAGACGCTGCAGACTTTTTATGTGTGCGCGCACAAATCGAGATGGGAAAAGCCCGGGTTGAGTTACTGAGTTGATAACCAGCATCATAGTACTGTTCATCAAGATTGATGTCTGGTTAAGGTAACCCAGGTAACAGAGGAATATCCCGGGTATGTTAACCTAGCTTTGTAGTACAGGCCCCATGATCACCCGTTGCTCGATCTCTGCTTCTCTCGAATTTGAGACCAGTCAGCATGTAGCCCTGCCCCAACTTCCTTACGATGATCGCAAGGATTTCAAACATGTTCGAAATCCTTGTGATCCACGATTTCTGATCAGGAGCTGGTCGTGAGGAATGGTCGTAAGTCGCTGGTCGTAAGGCCCTGGTCGTTTGGCGCTGGTCGGTAGGCGCTCATCGCGGCTTGTGATCTCACATAGACCACACGAGGCACAACCCACGATTGAGCCGGAATTAGGGCCGATCCGTGAACTTGTTGTGCGACTGGAAAATCGGCTCCTAATGGGCCAAATGTCGCACAGTGTACACCCAGCTTAAGCCAGCGTAGGCATGGAGATGGATACTCTTGTTTGACTGAGAAAATGAAAGTTGTTTTGAAACTGAAAGTACAATTGAGCTCAATAACAGTGACTTTGCAGTGAAAAATATTTCTGACATTACAGATCAAGTCATTTTTTCAAAGTCAAGCCTCAAGTCTTTGGGTGGTAAGTCCAAGCTGTAATGAGTAATCTGCCATGTGATGCCGTCTGTTCTGATTAGATCGCTGCATTAAATTCCATCCTTTATCTATCAGCATTACGTAACAACACTGATCGTTAGCTTCGATCTGTCCTCTGGACAATTTCTTTGCTTTTTTGGATTTAGGACCAACTAATAACTTTTCTAAACTAACACTGAAATTAATAGCATTTTTCTCAATGTAAAGAAGAGGGCAACAATGCTACAAAATGCCTCAAATGAATCACTCATTTTAGAAACTGGTGCAGAACTTAATAAAAGCTTTTTGAGAACTGAATCAGTGGCTCAAGGGGTCTGGAGTTGGTGATGTTTTAGCTAGTACAATATGTAACATTTGGACCTCCTATTCAGGAAAAAACTGCAATCAACTGCTTAGATATTTAGAGTGGCTAGTGCATGAAAAACCTTCATTTTTGATTTTGATCCAATTCTTCCGACTCAATGAATGTTGCTAAGATTAATGAACAGACCCAGTAAAACCATGCTGTTTTCAGTGCGTCTGATGGTTTCATTCAAGGATGTCCGGCTACTGTCCTCCTGAACCGCAGTCCCTATCTACTATATCCACATTTCTTATTTGCTCTTTAGACCTCTTCCAGTGCTCACATGCTCAGATTATTTACTTGATCGACAGTAGCTGTGTTTCCATTACTCCCAGCAAAAAAAAAATATTGCAATGAAAATAAAGTGGTAAAGGAAACACCTATATTTTGAGAAGAAACTCAAATATAATTTATGCCATCTGGTGGTGGTTTTTCAGATGTGTCAGTATAGAGGTACATTGCAAAAGTATAATGGAAACACTTTGTTCCCGCATTTACATGCCACCAGACTTTACCAAGGGGGAGACTTGACCATTTAATTTCAAGTAAAGATGTGTGTACTGTATGTTTAGATGGAGGAGAAACTGGAAGGCTTTTTTAAAATAATAAAAATAAAAAAAGGCTAACCCCATCCTTGATAACTTACAACAGTGAAGGGTTTTAGGCGGAATTAAAAAAGGGAAATTAGGGAGAAATAAAGAATTAAATAAACAGATGCCACTAAATAAAGACAGAAACCCCAAGATTTGAATAATTTTATTGTTTTTCCATTGTTAACTAGCAGTGAATGAGACGCTTTTGGTCCGGATCAATAGCTAGGCTGATTTTCTTCTCCTTTCTCCCCCTAGCGAGAAGTTATTGTGACTGCGTGATGTTGTCCAGGTGATGTGGCCTGCTTCAGTAAAGTGTGAAGGCAAACTAAACAAGGTGTAATATTTCTCAGCATTCCCCACCTAATCAAACCAAGTTCCCCTGACTAGTGCTAAGTCACAGACTCATGTTAAATCTGTCAAAAATACAAAAAGAAGTGTTTTTAGTTCCTCTGCAATCTGAAAAAATAAGTCAATCTTTGCACCGCAAGTGCTTGCTCCATCCATTTTAGCAGAAGTAAAACACACATAATTTAGTTAAAAATTTCTCCTCCAAACAAAACACATGTGCCAAAACCAAATATCAATGTTGTCTACTGAGCATTTACACATGATCTGCATATCCGAAAAAACATTTGTGAAGGCAAAAATGTTCTTCTTGTCTTAAGTCTGGATCTCCAAGCCTGATTATTTGTGCCAGTTTTTTGCAGATGTGAGACTGCTGTTATGCTGGAAAGCATCCAAACCAACTATTGCAACAACAGTGAATTCAATGGACAATCTACTCTACCCACTCCATGTGCTAGAGGATGCTGGACACTAGAAGATGCAGAGCCACAGCTGAAGAATGAAACCTAACAAGTCCAACGTAGAGACTCAGAGAAGGATTGTTCCCTTAGGCCACCATGATACAGAAGCCTGTGCTCCATATAACCTTGCTCTTTTCTCCACACTGTCCTCTTTAAATCTTTGCACTGCACCACTAATTAGCATATCTGCAGTCAAGCATGAACATTTACATTATTTGCCACTGAGCCACCCTCACAGTGCAGATTGCATAGCTGTCATACATGGGAACTTTAGTGTTTAAAAAGCTTCATTAACAGTTTTTAAATAGAAATGACAAAAACATTTTAATATACATTTCAATCACTTAATTGCAAATCAGAGACCGTAGTTCTGAGTATATTTTTCAAATGTCCCAAAGAAAAGCTAGGTTTTCAAGCTGCAGCATTATAAAGAGGTATCAAGGTGGAAGTATGCTTAAAGTTGTCATGGGAGCAATGCAATGAGAAAAAATAGTCATTTGTCACCAAAGGGTGTCAGGTTTCTTTGTGTCTTTCAGAATGTTGACCCAATACAGCATATTCTGATGAGAAGGGCATTTCAGCCTGGCTAAGGTGGAAATGGCCACAGAATTAACATGTTTTCAAGTCGTGAGAATGACTTCAACCGTGAGGTCAGTGTGGCTAACAAGATTATCATGCTTAAGTTGAGCTGCAGCTGAGCAATAATATTGTTGTGACATCCTGCATAAAAGATCTCGCTACAGTTTCACACAAAGTTAAGGTTGACTGTCCAAGCAAGCTAAAATCTAAGAGCTCTAAAGGGGATGGAACCTCTGTTGAAATGACGTCAAACATATTCATGATGAATCGTACACATGATTGCTGAGCTGACCACTTGAATCAGTACAACTTCAGTAGTTCAGCTATTTATATGTTCATAAGGAAGAACAAGGGAAAATCTTGCAGCACTATACAAACATGGCACAGCATTGTGCTTATTATGTCTTTGCTAACCTTGTAAGTGTAAAACTAATATAGTGTAATTCCAAAAAAGTTGTGATGCAGTGTAAAATGCAAAAGCAGAATGCATTATACAGTCAACCCTCATTTCATTTCCAGTGGAACATGGGATCTCATCCTGAGACTGAGACATTTGACCATTTCATGTAGAACATTGGCTTTTGAATTTGATGGCGGCGACACATGAACAACAAAAAGGCTGGAAAAGAAATTTGAACAAATCAAAACCAACTACAGGGACATTTGACAACTTAATAAGTTATTAGGCACCAGGTCAGTAACATGAGGAAGAGGATACAGCGAGGCTCTTCAACTGGCGGGTCACATAAGGCCCAGAACCAACGTACATGTTGCCCAGTTTATGATTCTGCCAACACAACGCCTTAAATGATGGTAAGAAAATCAAAAATTGCAAGTACCGCCAGGATCTTTTTTGAGGATGGACCACCAGTCCGTCTCCAGAAATGGTCCAGGTGGCAAATAGTAAACAACAGATACTGTACAAGGTGTCAGCTCACCTTTCAGCCACTGTTACTGAGTGAGAGATTAACTTGTCTGGTTTAAAGGCTAGTGTTTGGTTTCATGGAGAAGATGAGTGACAGGGCTTGGACAAGAACTACTCCATCATGTCTGTTGTTTAAAAGAAAAATAAAATAGTTTACTAATACTACAAAAATTAGTTCCCACCTTAGGTTAGAGAATGAGAATAAGCCGCAGGTTGCTCCAAACTATTGCTAACACATTCTTCCTGTAGACTCCAAGGCAAAATATGAACATAACATGAAAATTATGGTTATGTGTTGAATCTATTTATGGTTTGACATAAATATAAAAGATAACTTAATTTTGTTTGGTTAATTGAATTAATAGACATTGATATGTAAAAGTAAGTAGTAGTCATGAAGTAATGAAAAAAAAAAAAACTCTGAAAAGGGAAAATTCAGCCCAGGTAAAGATGGAACTGAGTAGCCCTGGTATAAGGAAAGAAGGTTTAATATTGTTTAAAAGGAGAATTGGGGGCACAATCTCAGATGTAAACTCGGAGAGAGGTTCACCAAATAAGACAAACTGGTTGTCAAAGTTTTAAATCAATTTTTAAAAAAATGTTCATTGAGTCAAAATTAAAAACACTTAGCAGATCTGACATTTACAGTGTATAATATGAAAAGATTAAGGGAATCAGGGGGAATCTCTAAGGATCAAGGATGAAGGTCAAAACTGGATATCAAACAAATTTATCAAGTTACATAACCTCCACTCTGATTACAGATTACCTCAAATTACCTGTATTCCAGGTGAATTCACTGTCACACAGTAAACCAAAGTCTTGATTCTGTAACTTTGGCAGGCTCGGACTGGCAATTGGCCAGTCCAGTCTCACTGGCCAGTGAGAAAGTTGAGGGAAAGGACCCACAAGATATTACAGAACTTCTCAGAAATGGTTATCTGAGACCAAGCCTGTTATGAAATATTTCACCAGTTACGGTATCAGTAGTATCTGGAAACATTCATGCTCATGTCAAGTGAAAAAGACAGTTTGATGTCCTTGGACACAAACACAATTGTTGACATGATGACAGAAAAGAGCAGCCGTATGAATCACGTCTTCTCATTGCCTAACATGTGCATGGCCATCCCCGAGACTGTCTGCTGTAAGGTAAGGTATATGAAACACACACACAGTACATACATACAGGGCTTGACATTAACTTTTTTGCTCACCAGCCACTGTGGCTAGTGGTTTTCAGAACTTACTAGCCACTCAGCATTTTCACTAGCCACAACTTCGTTGTTGGAAAATTATGTTCAATAATTATCAAACTAACTACGGTGTGCTTAAGTTTACTAGAACTAGATTTACAACCTTTTTAAATCAGTGCTTAAAGTGGAAAAAAATAAGTGCTGATACTCCCCTCAATGACCTGCTGTCAGTGAAATCTGGAACAAAGCATGCATGATAAAAAGATATATATCACCCATGGGCAAGATTTATGTATATATATATATCTTTCTATCCATCTCAATAGTTCGATTGTACATAAATTGGAAAATAATAAATTAAAATCCACATGAGCCAAATTCAAAGTGTCATGGAGTCACTTTTATTAAATCTAAGCTTCATGTCGTTAACATTGACATGGAAAATAATATTGTGCACTAAAATTAATCTGATAAAGAACAAATGTGTCAAAGTTGTGATCATATTGTTTCAAATATACTGTAAATTGTATTTTCATGTTAGGAACCTAGAGAACTGCCTGGACAGGTTAGATAAATGTTTTGTACATTTAAGTTTCATTCTCACATTTGTGGAAAGAAAAGCACAAACTTTTTGGAAAAATCTGAATAAACTATCCAATTCATGATGATTTTCATCAGGAACTGAATCGGATGCATAGCTTGTTAGCATTCCTATGCAGAGCTGCATGACATGTGCATGAGCACATTTAGCCATTATATTCAGGTGTGATGGGAAAGGGATGCATCTAGAAGTTGCAGGATAGAAACTCTCCAGGACTGGACTTGGGCTCCCCTAAATTATATTCTTACCTGGTTTTTCCTGACCTCTCTCTCTCTCCTCTCCTTCTTTTTCCATCTCTCCCTTTCTGGACTGATAATTATACACAAATAGATTATATTCAACAAGATGAAATATTACAGAAATTTGAAAAAATACAATTATTAATTAATTACTATTATGAATAAAGTCATGTTGTATTGTCAACCAAAAAGGCAAATAACCAAAAATGTTTTATATATAATAAGATATATAACCAATAATACAATGATATTTCTGATAAACAGACCATGTATTATACTCTTACCTGGACCTTTTTTTTCCTCATGATTATATTATCTGTCTGTACATCCAGTAAGTTAGCTATGTAGTAGCGAGTAGCACCTTGGCTTTAACACATAGCTGCACATGATAACAGCTAGCTTCCCTCATCCCAGTCCAACCAGAGGACAGTGCGACTGAGCACCTGGGTACCCTAGCAAGGTAGAAGCTACATTCTGGTTGAAGCTAATTACTTTCCCCACTACTGCTTATCAGTCACTCAGAAAAGTCTCGCGTCGCCCTGTGCAGAGGCTCAAGCCTGAGTCTGGAAACTCCGGCGGGTGGGCGGGGTCAAACTGAGCAGCTGAACAGAGAGAGAAACGAAGCGACGCGGCTCACAAATGGACCAATGAGCAAACATAGTGCGTGGAGTTGTAGTCTTTTAGTTTCACATTGCAATTCGTTTATTCTTTTAGATGCCATTTGATAAAACTACAATTAAACTGTATAACCCACCAAGGTGGCTAGTTGGAGTGACCGTGTTACCCGCCACGGCCAAAATTCACCCGCATTTGGCGGGTGTTAATGTCAAGCCCTGACAGCGCATATCCCCCGCAGCCATTCCTCATGACAAATGTGCACAACCGCGCACCTGCTAGGGAACGCAGTTACAAAGCATGAGAAACATGCAATCATGGTATGGAGCATGAGACCTTTTTTGTGAATTTGTTTTTATTTTTATGGGAATCACACACAGTGCGCACCCACTCCGTCCCCTGCAGGACCTGCACTCTGGCGCCGCTGGCATGGACATCCTTCACTTCCACCTAACCACCTTTTTGCATTCATGGATGTGGATGATATTCACCAAGAGAAGCTGGGAAGACTGGGCAGATGAAAAACTGCCCAGCATGATGTGTGTAGTAAGGCAAGGCATGTTTGTATAGCACATTTCATGTACATGACAGTTCAAGGTGCTTTAAATACAAACATTAGAAATGTTACAGCAGGGTGCTGAAAGCAATACAAAGAATTAAAACTAAAGTAAAATCACAAAATAAGAAAAATGAAGAAAGGCAGGAACCCTCAGAGAGGGAAAAAATCATAAAAGGCTGCAAATAACCCTGATTTCAAACTGCTGAGATCCAGCAGACCTGCAGCTTTCTGAGAGTTTGTTCCATGTGTGAGGAGCATAAAAACCAGGAAGTAGACCTGACCCTGATGACCTGAGGGAACTGGTCGGTTCCTAACAAACCAGAAGTTCCTGAATATATTTTGTCCCTAAACCATTCAGTGCAGGTAGTGAAAGGAGTAGAGATGTTTCTGGGTCCTTCATCAGGTCTGCTTGTAGACCAGAAGCATCAAACTCCATTCCTTAGGAGCTGCCATCCTGCAGGTTTTTGTTGTTTTCTGTTACAGAACACCTTAATTAAATTAAATGAATGCAGCATCTTTACAATGACCCATTAGTTTCAGTCAGGTGTGCTGGAGCAGGGAAACATCTAAAGCCTGCAGGATGACTGCCTGGAGGACTGGAGTCTGAATCTTGTGTTCCATCTAAACAGCAAATGTAAATTAATTTACTGTACGGCAAGGCAAGTTTATTTGTATAGCACATTTTCAGTTTCAGGACAATTCAGGACAAGTGTACAAATAACAGTAAATATGGATATTAACAGTATTTTCATACATTTTATACTTACTGTTATTTATATTAATATCATGTTGTACACTAATGTTTAAATACATTTTTTATAAGGCCAGAAGTTTAGGAGGCTGAGTGGCTCTCCAGACAACAGTTTCACCCAGCATGGCTGCTGTGGATCAGTGTTTGCTTTAAAGTTTTCAATGCTGCTGATCCACTGTTTTCAAATAAGAGTTCTATGATGGATTTTTAGTGCAATAGTTTGGCCCAAAGACAATTCAGAATAATATTTATTGTCACTGAACCAGTATTGTCCAAAAACAGACGGACAATAACAACATTAACAAGATCAGGGGCCTGTACTACGAAGCCAGGTTAACACACCCGGGATTTCTCTCTGTTACCTGGGTTGACTTAACCAGACATCCGCCACCTTGATTTACGGAACTAAGAAGCTGGTTATCAACTCGGTAACTCAGCCCGGGGTTTCCCATCTCGATCAGAGCGCGCTCACATAAAAGGGGCGGAGTCTGCAGGCTATGGAGCAGCTGCTTAAAGCGCAGACAATTATTCCTCAGAAACATAAATAATTTAAACACATAATGAGACCAAAAACAACCCTGTTGTTACTGCTTCAGCTTCAGCAGGAAGTTCAGACTTTATTAATGTACAAATGTATCAGATTAGGCCTCATTATTATTTCATCGGACAATATAAACGTACAGCAGCCTGATCACTTTATTTCCATCAGACGTTTCGGACAGCTTCCTCCCTTTCCTTAATATTTCTTCTGTGTGACTGTTACAGATATGAATGATGTTATGGGCAGATTTCGATTAAATTTTAAGTTACAGAAACTGAATAAGAAAGAAATAGTTAGATTTATGGAGTGATC
>JBAMHT010000018.1:22034286-22047928 GCA_037177075.1 Craterocephalus fluviatilis
GTGCATCACTTCAGCTCAATAGAATCCTATGGGTCACGTGGTTTAAGGGTTTGTCCATTCTTTTTACAGTCTATGGCCTTAAGCAGAGAAAACAACATTCAACCAATCACAGCCGCTCCACGTTGTTCCCCACGTGGAACTGCAGCTACCTCATTGGTCAGACATCAGACTAGCGTTACTTCGCCATTTTAGATAAGTAAAAACACAGAAAAGACATGAAACTTGAAGACAAACTCATCTTCTGAAAGCTGTGGGGATGCTTCAGAGTTCCACCCATCCTACAGATGTTTCCTTTCAGAGTATTTGCATTATTAGGATCTGTACGGTCAGGGTGGTTAGCTTGCTGTTAGCTAGCTGTGTGTTGCTAGCTAACCAATGAGGGAGCTGCAGTATCACGCGGAGCAGCTGTAAATAGCTGATTTTGGTTTTCAGCGTGTTTATATATATTGAAATTATATTTATTAATACATATTTTTATACAATTTAATACATATTTTCATTTCACAATTAATTAATCAGCATGAAAATGCTGTATTGCTTTTTAGATGATTCTCCGGGTCCTCCATTCTCCATAGATGGGCTCCAGCAGCAGAAGACCACACCAGCGCCCTTCCTGTCAGCTAAGAACAGGAAACTGAGGCTGCAATACACACAGACTCACTAGAACTGGACTAACTGGTCTGATGAGTCTCTATTTCAGCTCCACATTCAGATGCTGGGCTCAGAATCTGCTGGAAGCATCATGGAAGCATGGATCCATCCTGCCTTGGATCCATGCTTTAGGCTGCTGCTGGTGGACCGGTGGGAGTGGGAGATTTTCTGGGCCCATTGCGGCTGTCTTAGTATCAACATGACATGGTTTAACCACCACAGCCTTAGATATCATCTTCTTCTCATCATGAATGTGCAGCAACTGTGTGATGCTGTCATGTAAATACAGTATGGAGCAGAACCTCTGAGGAAGGTTTCCATCTCTGTGTTGGATCTATACCACTATTAGAAGAGTATGAGTCCTGATACTAGCAATGAAGATTTGATAAAGTTGCAAGTGATTGATGACTTGTACATCTCATTCTAAATATATATTTTCATGCTTTAAAAATAGTTTCGCTGTAACTCCACACCAAATTTAGCCTTATTATGCGTTTAGGATATGTTAATATGTAAATCTCATCTCTTGTTGCAAAGCAGCCACACCTCAGAGCTAAAGATCTGAGTGCTGAAACCAAAAAACACAAGAAACAGCAGTCAGGATTCACAAGTAACATAACATCCTTTCACTTATGATGCACTTCTGGACCTTTACTTGCAGAATTTTGACAGATTGTAGAAGGTCTGCTTCTTCTGTTAAAGAGTTATATACGTCATTTGGAGATGCTCATCAGTTACTTCTGTTCCACAGTGGACACAGTGAGCCACGGTGTGGATCAAGCACAGCACCATATGAAAACCTAAACAACATTAAAACTTTTGTTTAATTTAATCTCAGCCCAAACAGACGTTTCTAAAAAAGTCTCATTTAAAATTCCACAACAGCTTTGGGAGGTGTTTAGAGCTGATTTGTTAGGATGGCATCTGGTTGCCAAATTTACTCAACAACAGAGGGAGCAGCTGTTGGCCTGCTGGGATGGCTCAAGTACAAACTGCAACTCAGGGATGCTGTTTTCTTAAAATGTTGGCCAACAAACCCATGTGCACCTTTCTGGCCTTCCTTCCTTTCCCCTCCATACCCTGGTGATGCTGTCAGTCATGCTGATCAGGTTTTCTCCTGCCCAATATCCAATATCATGTAAAAATGGAAGGACACATCTTGAAAGCCCGATTGTGGGGAATGCTTAAGCAGTACTTCCTGGTAGAAAATGTATGCATTTAATAATCCCAGCAGCAGTCACTCTCTCCGTCCTCTTTCTCCAGCTCTCTCACAGCTGGGTGAGAGAGGCAGGTGCATATTAAGTCATCTCTGAGGGTTTCTTAATCCCAGACGAGCCAGGAAAACACAGAGGAGATATCAATGAGAAGCTTTGCTTGTCATTATCAATACCTCCACTTTGTGGAGGGATAAGCTCTTTGTGATGCCTGCACACACACACACACACATTATAAAAAGACAGCGAGGCCACCACACAAAGGGGAAAGCATGCAGCTGCAGCACCAACACACCCTTTCATGACTATCTCCTCATCCAAACATGTAGCGCAGCCGCACACGTTTCATCCCTGTTTACTTTCAAACCGTGAAGGCCAGCGTTTGATTCTGGGACTGCTGATGGCTACATGCTCAGGGACACACTTCAGTGCTCCCAGAGAGAACAGTAGCTTCAGGCCTTTTGCTCAGAACATGTGTGGGAGGCAGGGATGCCGCAGTTACACTTCTTTACTCCACCTCTTCCATTGCCTGCATCGTGCTTCAGGGTCAGGCGCTGTTTTGTCTCATTCGCTGTGTTCATGTGAGACACTGAGAGGAGTGCTGCCTAATCTTAACTGTCCTGCTCCAAGTAAACAATAAAGACATAAGTGTCTGCTGCCCCATCAAGAAGACTACATCCCTTAAACATTATAAGATCATAAGTAGAAAATTATAAAGTACAATCAAATCAATCAATTACCAATGCCTGCTGGTTGCTAGGTACTCTGTCAGGTTAACAGAAACCTCTCACAATCAGATGATTGGAGGCTGCTCTCTCCTTAGTTTTTTAAAGAGCCTCTATGTCCCTGGCCAATCAGCATTTATCTAGGTTAATTATTTATCCCATAGATTTGATCCCCCCCCCCCAATCAAAATATTATGAGGCACTGTTTGTATAAATATATACATACTAATACACTAATTACTGTCATTTGGCAGACACTTTTATCCATAGCAACTTACAATTGAGTTTTACCAGCAGTGCATCACTGGAGGCAATGGGGGTAAGGTATCTTGCCCAAGGACACAACAGGTGACTGAGGTGGGAGCGGGATTCAAACCACCATTCGAATCACCCTTCACATCACTGAATGACTGGCCCTACTACCAGAGCCACCTGTCACCTACCAATACACATTGGCAGACCCAATGTAAGCTGACGCACCACAAATATTAACATGAGAATAAATATCTAAAACTGTCAACAAGAATTATTAGTGTATTTTTAGTTCTTACTGAATATTGAATCAAACAGCAACCCAAAGAATCGAAATTGAGTCTTGAGGTTCTTAACAATACCCAGTCCTACACTCATGCATGGAAACTAGGGATGTAACGATACTTCGAAAATCGATTTGAATTCAATTGAAACTGGTTTAAATGGCAATTGATGTAGAAAAAAGGTCAATCGATTTGCATGCATTGCATCGATGCAATCCATGCAGATTACGTTCAAAACAAATAAAACTTCCTTTGTTCATGAAAAAATTTGTTATCATTTCCATATCTATAATAATTATTTGTTCAGTGTTAAGTTTTGTAAGTACAGCAGGCAGAAGGTCACAGTTTTAAACAAGGGAGAAAAAGGCAAATATCAGAAAAGACCATTCATTTGGCCATAAAATAACTGAAATTTTGTTGGAAAATTGTTGGAAAAAAATCGTATAAAATCTACATCAAGAAGTTAAAATCGAGAATCGAATCGAATCGAATCATGACTTGAGTGAATTGTTACATCCCTAATGAAAACACATCCAAACTCCAGACAGATAAAACCTGTGTACATTATTCCCCTGCTGAATACAAACTGTAGCATGATCTAACTCCTCATAGGCGTTTACATAGTAAAGCTGTTCAGCAGGGCTCACAGACGTGCAGATGCTGCAGGAGCATCACACCCCATCTTGTCACGGGAGACCATGTGTGTTTTCATGTTAGATTTTGCTTTTTATTGTTTCCTCACACACAAACAGCCCAACAAACAAAAAGGAAATGCTGATGTAAAATGGGTCCACCACTGCTCTCCTATTTCTGGCTACCAATTCTTGCAAAAGTTTAAATGCTGATACCAGGCAGGTTTAAAACTAAAGGCTGGTTTCAGGTGTCAAACACAGGTGTGTAGGAGGTGGAGAGAAGTGAGAAAGAGGCTGAGCCAAAATTATATATCTGAGTACTGGTCTGCATCACGACATGCAAACCCTGTGGAGTAGGTGAAAACACGCTGCCTTTTGATCTGTGACTGCTGGATCAATGTCTCTGAGAGCCGCAATAATCTAAGCTCCATTTGTTGTTTCTGAGCATCTCTGTGAGTGTGTTCACACTTGGGTCGACTCCACTGCAGTGTAGATGGTAAATGAAGCAAACAGTGGGCTGACAGCTTGGTTATTGGGCTTTAAAGTGTGGCTCACAGTTCAATTTAACTCTGGCTTTAGCTCAATGTAGCAACACTTGATCAGGATGCAGACTGAAGCACATACTGTAACAGTAACAGCATGATGCTTACATCTAACTGTTAATTCATTTAGATGTAGGCTCATTTACAGCACTGACTGTATGCTAGATATACTGTAGCACCACAGAGGCAGGAACAGAATAGAACAGGATCTATGGCACTATTGACATCAGATCCTCACAAAAACATCACCAACTCACTTGGGTTTTGCATCAAAAACATCTTTTTGGCTTTACTTCAGCCACAGAGGACCATTACATTTTTCATTTTCTTGCTTTCACGAGGGGCTTTTATGACCAGTTTTATCATTGGTGGACAGGAAGCGGCTTAATCTTAATTTCCAGATCAAAATAGACGTCTAATCAACATGGCATTGACAGGGATGAAAATGTGATAGATAACTACGTTATCATGGATCACTCATCATGGATTTACCATAGAGTCTCTGAACAGACACTGCTTTAAGCATCTAATGCCAGAAAAACATCCATAGAACACCTCAAGTATAAGATATCCATCACCGCTTGATCCACAGAGCTGAACACAACCATTCCTTAGAAACTGTTGCTAATACTTGGGCGAGCAATAGTCTTATGGATTTTTAAGGGTTAACATGCTTTAAAATGTGTAAAACAAAATGGAGAGCTTCTGTCTGGACCGGTGGAAAACCCGAGTGGGTGAACGCAGACAGCACAGCTTTCCATTCTGGATCTCTGACTCAACTTCAAGTCTCTTACTCTCACAAGGTGCAAATGTGTTCATTTCCTGTTCATTGAAGCTGTTCTCAGCATTTAGCGGAATAATTTCTTCTTTTTGTTTTGTTTCAAATGCCATTCCTTCTGTTAGACGTAGAGCTCCAGCTCCTCATTTTGTTGGACATCCATGTTGAGCTGGTTAAGTTGACGTGATAAAGAGTGACTCTGTTTAGCCCGGAGACAGCGCAGGCCAGAGAGCAAAGCAACCACAACATGCAGGGACTGATATCAGCATGAGAAACAGGAGACCTAACTGTCAAATTAACAGGAAAGTGTGAAAAACATTTTAAATGTTTTTTAAAAGTTAAGTTTTAACGTCTGTCAATGGATCCCACCACTTGAGCTGCCCCTCTCTGTCTCACCTCTCCACCTTCAGCGGGCAGATGGCGCGGGTGCTCTTTCACCTCCCACCCGCGGCGGCAAGGCAGCGGCAGGCTGGGCCGGCGCGGCATCAGAGCAGGCGGGCAGCAGGGCGGGCGGCGGCAGTGCTGGGCAGCAGCAGCTTTGCTAAAGGTCGACTGGCGCAGGAAGACGTTAAGGAGCTTGAGCAGCGAAGGAAGGACCATGGTCCTCAGCGGCAGCTAACCGTGGAGGGGTCACGGTCAGGGTCGCCCCCGGGCTCCTGTGGCTGCCGGCTGAGAAAACCCACGCAGAGACTTGACTGTGTGGTGGTACCAACGTCAGAAGACCGCCGTGGAAAGTCGACCCAGAAGGCGCAGCGTGGCACATGCCTGGAGATCCCTCCGCTTCCAGTTGCAGTTCAGCTCATCCTATTTTCTCTTCCTTTCACGATTCTCGTCCTTCAGGTTCAGGAATACGCAAATGGAGCATAAATATCCACCTATTCAGCTAACAGCTTCCCCCTCCTCTGCACAGCTCAGATCAGTCCTCAGCTGGCTCATGGTTCCTCATTAAACCACCACTGGCGTAACTTTTTTCCTCACGTCTCAATGAGTTTCTTCAACTGCCCCCACTCCCACAGCATCCTGGTAAACGGCTGCTCGGCTGTTAACTCCTTCGAATTACTGAACGCATCAGCAGGCGCCAAGGAGGATGGAAAAGATGAGAAGAAAAAAGAAGACGGCAACAGGAGGGTCGCTTTCCATCACTTCAGAGATGGAGCCACAACGCTGCTGTTATTACTAAAAGACAGAGTGGAGAGAGAGAGAGAGAGGGAGAGACGGAGGAAAAGGCAGGGAGAGAGAGAGGGGGAGAGAGGGAGAGAGAAATTCACAGAGAAAAAAGAAAGCTGTGCTGAGGATGATCAGAGAAGGAGTTGTGTGAAGAGAGGCGGTGAGAGAGGGACAGAGCAAAGGATAAAAGGATGGCATACATAGAGTTTAACAGTACGTTGCTGTTTTGTGGTTAGATTACGTCGCTCGCTTTCTGTTAGAGCAACACCAGAAAATATTATGTAATCCCTTCCAAAAGCAGTACAAAGTGTCGGATTGAAAATGGTCCTTCCAAAAAAAACTCAGTGATCTGTCAAAAAGACAGCAGCTTTCTGAGCACATCTGCAGGGAAAAACTAGCTGACACCAGCTACGCTGCACATCATGAAATATCTAGATGCAGTCACTGACGGTTGGTGTGTTTCAGCTTATGCTCTCTACATGTACACCATGACAGACGAGGTGGAGGGAAAGAGTGTGTGGCCCACTACCGACCACATGCTACCGGTGTTTACTGGGGCAGAAAAGGCAGCCAGTGCAGAAGCATTACTCTCCAGTTCACTGGCTCTGCCTTGGGAAGCAGCGGTGCAGCCGGCCTGTGATGACCTGCACATACGACCCAGTACTGATACCAACACAAGATGCTGTTCATGCTGGTTGGGTGGGGTCGGGGTTCAGAAATCTTGTATGTTTATGAACTTGTGACGATGGCCGCATCCCTTTCATGTGTAGAGCATCTCAGGGGTGTCAACAAAAAAAAAGAAGTTCTACAATGCGCCACCAGGTGGCAGCATATTGTGTCTTAACTCTGATGATTTTTTGTAATAATAAAGCCGTCTTTTTTAAGACCTCCGCTGTCAATTTAGGTTTGTCCATGACGATTTCTCACGCTGTCCAGCGGCTGTGCTACATGGGAGATTTTCTGCATATTTTTTTTTGCTCTTTCAAGACTTGTAATTTTGAGTCTCCATGGCAACAAGATTTGTTTACCACTGGGACCAACTGATAACCAGCACCTGTTTAACACCAGCCTGGGTCAGAGAAGAATCCCGGTGCTGTGGAAAACATCCTGCCTTGTTCCAGCGCCTAAAAAACCACAGCCAGCTGGACCAAAAGACTACAGACCAGTCACCCTGACATCTCACACCATGAAAGTCCTGGAGAGACTCTTACTGGCTCACCTCAGCAAGCAGGTGAACACCTTTCAGACCCATTACAGTTTGCATACCGTAATGGGCTTGGGGTTGAAGATTCCATCATCTACCTGCTTCAGAGAGCCCACTCTCATCTGGACCAGTCAGGCAGCACTTTAAGGGTCATGTTCTTTAACTTCTCAAGTATACGATTCAGCCTGGTCTGCTATGGAACTGTACTTTCACCATTTCTGTTCACGTTGTACACCTCAGACTTCCAGTACAACTCTGAGTCCTGTCATCTGCAGAAATACTCTGAGTGATGACTCAGCAGTTGTTGGGTGTATCAGTGACGGACAAGAAGCAGAGTACAGAGAAGTGGTCGGGTCAGTTTTGGTGCGGTAACAATCATCTCATATTGAATACAAGCAAACAAAAGAGATGATTGTTGCGTTCAGGAGGAACAAGAACACACATAGAACTGTTTCCATCCTTGGAGAGGAGGTGAAGGTGGTGGAGGAATACAAGTAGCCTACCTTGGAGTTCAGCTGGATAACAGACTTCAGTGGAAAGGCAACACTGAGTACATTTACAAGAAAGGTCAGAGCAGACTCTACTAATTAATGGAGTTATACCCGATATCACGTTCTGCTAGTTTTTTAGCCTTAGCATGACGGTCTTTCTCTGCCAATGGGGTTAACTTTCGGAACGTCCGGATTCTGATCAGCCAGTAAGCGTGTTCCCCTATGATTCTGGAAGTTACGAAAGTTAGCCCCATTGGAAAAGAAAGAGCGTCACGCCAAAGCTAGAAAGTTAGCCGCTATGGCTAACTAAACTAGCCGGACGTGAATATGGGTGTAGCTCCTTTAAGGAAGCTGAGATCTTTTAACATCTGCACCAAAATGTTGCACATCGTCTGTTGTTGGAAGTGCAATCAGGTTTACAGCAATCTGCTGGTGCAGCAGCATCAGAACCAGAGACTTTAAGCTAATCAACAAACTGATGAAGAAAGCTGGTTCTGTGCTTGGAGTAACTCTGGAGCCACTGGAGCTGATCTTCCAGAAAAGATTCTGTACAAGCTGTTGAAAATAATGGAGGATTCTTCACACCCTCTCCACAACACAGTGATGAAACAACAGAGTGTGTTCAGTGAGAGGCTTGTTCAGGTCCAATGCAAGACAGAGAGGTACAGGAGATCCTTCCTTCCAGCGGCCATTAGACTGAAGAACAAAGCCCTACAGTGTAAATTATTATTGTTCTTATATCATTATTATTGTTTAAAAACATAAATAAATAAAAAAACACCTACTACAATATTGAATTTCCCTCTGGGAATAATAAAGTATTTTTCATTTAATTTTACATTCATTTTTCATTTCAGTCCTCAAAATCTACAAGGTGAGCTACAGCGAGTGTTGGACTGGCGACCTATTCAGCTGCAGCAGCAGATGGGAGAGGCTCCAGCCTCCATGTGGGCCTGCAGAGGAATTGCTGAGCTTTTCCAGCAGGAGGTGCTGCAGGAAGCAGAGACAGTTGTAGTGATGAATGGAGGAGAAGGAGATGATGCAGCTGTAAAGTGTAAAAACATGAGGTGTGAGCGCGTGTGACATGTGAGTAGTGAGTTTAGTATGAGGGAGAGCATAAAAAGACTGGGTCCCGCTGTATTACTCAGGCTGTGCTACAGCGTCTATTCACAGGCACGATCCCACTACTGAGCGGCACAGGGGCTTTGACCTGCTCCGTTTCCGACCTGGGCCGGTACACCCCTCCTTAGACGACCTGGTGGTCCCGAGCTCCCCCAGGAGCACCATATCGATACCGAACTTAGTGCGGACACCCGATCGGCATAGTCCACTGCAGCTCAGAGCTCCTGAGCTCAAACGATCCTCCAGCCTCAGCCTCCCAGTAGCTTGGATTACAGGCGCGCGCCACCGCACCCGGCGACAGGAAACGTCATTCATGAAGGTTTTGATTTTACAACGGTAACGTCATGAAGGCACATGATATACGTTTATAGTAAAAAGCATGAAAGCCAATATTTAGCATGATCACCAATGTTCTTCACCACTGAGCCCTCTTAGACGAGCTCTCCTATAATTCCAAAGTCATCCTTAAGAATCTTTCTGCAGTTTTCTTGTTTTCTTGAAGGATGCTTCAGATCTCTACTTTAGACGTTGGCTGCCTTTTATTCCGTTCTCAGTCCAGATGATCATCATCTGTCTGCAGGAAGAGGCAACATTACATCAAGAACAATGGAAAACTACAGCTGGACTCTGGAATCTGGACTAAGAGACTCTGAACTGCGGATTTATTGTTACCATGATGGTGATCTGGTAAACCAGCTGCTTAGATTCTGAATGAGGACCAACTCCGTTCTGCCATCAGATTTTTTTCTTTTAAATCTGTTGTCCTTAATCAATATTAATTTTAGAATTTTTTCCTTTTTCAAAACATTTATTCTTCCCTTTTAATTTAATTTCTTTTAAAAGTTTGTTTTGTTTTAATATACCTTTAATATTTACTAAATAAATAAATTTACCTGGAGTTTTAGTAAATTCTCAAAGGATGCAGAGAAAACATTTGATCTATCTTGGATAAGTTCACGCATTGTTGGAGCACAGCTTCTTAATGACGTCACATTTATTAACTCAAAACCTTCATGAATGACTCATCCTGTTGCCGGGTGCGGTGGCGCGCGCCTGTAATCCAAGCTACTGGGAGGTTGAGGCTGGCGGATCGTTTGAGCTCAGGAGCTCTGAGCTGCAGTGGACTATGCCGATCGGGTGTCCGCACTAAGTTCGGTATCGATATGGTGCTCCTGGGGGAGCTCGGGACCACCAGGTCGTCTAAGGAGGGGTGTACCGGCCCAGGTCGGAAACGGAGCAGGTCAAAGCCCCTGTGCCGCTCAGTAGTGGGATCGCGCCTGTGAATAGACGCTGTAGTGCAGCCTGAGTAATACAGCGGGACCCAGTCTTTTTATGCTCTCCCTCATACTAAACTCACTACTCGGACTCCACACGCGCTCACACCTCATGTTTTTTACACTTTACAGCTGCTTCATCTCCTTCTCCTCCATTCATCACTACAACTGTTGATGTGTCCTGCAGCACCTCCTGCTGGACAACATTAGTAGTAATCAGCAAAACTCACGTAACAATGGCAGAAGTCATTGTTCTTATTGATGTTTCACGGATCTCAACAATTAACCTGGCCTACTCTCTCTTTTTCAGATATTCAGATGATGAAGGTGATTCTGAGGAGCCGCAGGATTGTCTGATAACGGAAAAACGGCTACTGGCTGGAGGATAAATAAAAAATATCTAAAGCTTTGGTTGCAAATCATTTCAATTGATTAATAAAACTGGGTTTAATATTCATGTTTTTCTCTTGTTTCCTAAGTGAAGAGCTTTTCCCAAAATAAAAACTTACACACCAAATAGACGGGATTATTTTTTTATTTGCTTCCCAGAGGACGATTCAAAATGAAACAGAAAAATGTGAGCGGAATCAAAATTATTCACAAGAGCTTTTTCATTCCACGCATCAAAGTGTAAGCTAGTAGCTCTGTAACTATTGAGATTTTTGTAATATAGCTGTCGTCTTTAGGACAACAGCTGTGAGTTTGGGTTTGTCCAAGAGGATTTTCCACACTGGTTAGAGGCTGTGCTAAACGGGAGATTTTCTGCATATTGTTTTGCTCTTTCAAGATTTGTTATTGTGAGTCTCCATGGCGACGAGAATTGTTTACCACCGCGACCAACTGATAAAACTCTCCAAATTCAAGATTATCAGTGAAATAAGACTTTAAATCCCAATGGATTTGAAAAGGAAGAGAAGACGATGCACGGCAGAAGTGAGGCAGAGACATTTAAACCGTTGCAACTGTTGTGATGGGTAATGGTAATGTGATAACAAAACTGACGAGCTCCAGATGCTAACAAGGTTTCAAAAAGATTACAGAGAGTGCAGTTTTATGTGCTTCATCAGGACATGTTTGCATGAACACAACTCAGACTGTAATGTCTCTGTACACGCCTTCAAGACAGTCCATGCAGAATACAATGAACATCTCAGCGAGAAGCTGAAGGGAGGTGAAATTGCAGTGCTGGTTAACCAGCATTGGTGTCATTCTGTACATGTCACTGTTAAAGAGAACATCTGCACAAGTAGCGTCGAACTGCTAGTTGTGAGTTTTCGTCCATATTATATACCCAGAGAGGTCACATTTGTTATTCTGGTATCGGTTTTTATAATACCTGGTACCGCTCCAGACGCAGCCTGTGATGTCATTAACTCTGTGGCTGCCAGGTTTCAAACTCAACAACCAAATGCATGTGTGGCGATCTCTGGAGATTTTAACAACACCTCCCTCTCTGCAACTCTACCAACTTTCAAACAGTTTGTCAGCTGCTCCACAAGAGCAGCTAAAATGTTTGGACTTATTTTATGCAAATATTAAAAATACATAAAGCTCTTCTCCCCTGCCACCTTTAGGAAGATCTGAACATAATCTGGTTCCTCTCACATCCTCCTACAAGCCCATCATTGACCAACAACCAGTCATTAGAAAGGCTATTAGAACCTGGTCTAATGAAGCTGAAGATGCTCTGAGAGGATGCTTCAAGGCTACAGACTGGCACATCCTCGTTGAACCTCATGGAGATGACATCAACGTCTTGACTGAGTGTGTGACAGTTCATATAAACGTCTGTGTGGACAGCATCGTTCCAACAAGAACAGTGAGATGCTTCCCCAATAACAAACCCAGGATCACCAGTGACCTGAAAAAGCTGCTGAACATCAAAAATAGAACCTTTAGGGATGGAAACAGGGAGTTATTGAAGTCAATAAAAACAACTTAAACACAAACTACAAAGTGCAAGGAGGACTACAGGAAAAAGTTAGAAAGTCAGCTTCAGCAAAACAACAAGAGGGATGTGTGGTCAGGAATAGAAGATCACTGGCTTCGGGATAAAGGGGGATCAGACTGATGGAGGTCTGGACAGAGCTCACCTCCTGCCTCTAACCCAACTGGCCACACACCCTCTATGAGCCCACAGCTTTCCTGTCACACCTCTACTCTGTCACCCTGGAGCTTAGTTAAGAACCTGGACATCTCCCTCCGCATCAGGACTTCCTTAAACCTCCTCTGCCTCCACCTCCACTCTGTCCACCTCCTGGAGCTTTAATCAAGTCATGAAACAACTGGTGAAACTGAACCAGAACAAGGCTCGAGGTCCAGATTGTGTCAGTGCCAGAGTTCTCAAGACCTGCTTAAGACAACTATGTCTGATTCTCCAGCACCTGTTCTAACCCAGCCTAAGTCAGAAAAGACTCCCAGTGCTGTGGAAAACATCCTGCCTTGTCCCATTGCATTGGTCCATCGGACCAAAAGACTACAGACCAGTTGCCCTGACATCTCACATCATGAAAGTCCTGGAGAGACTCTTACTGGCTTACATTAACAAGCAGGTGAACACCTGTCAAGACCTATCACAGTCTGCATATAGTAATGGGCTTGGGGTTGACCCCATCATCGACCTGCTTCAGAGAGCCCACTCTCATCTGAACCAATCAGGCAGCACTTTTAGGGTCATGTTCATTGACTTCTCAAGAGCCTTTAATACGATTCAGCTGTGTGAGAAGCTCCATAAATTCCAGGTGGATACCTCCACAACCACCTGGATTTATGACTACCTCACAAACAGACCACAGTTTCTGGGACCGGTTGTGCATCTGAGAAGGTGGTAAGCAGCACGGGAACACAACAAGGAACTGTACATTCACCGTTGCTCTTCACGCTGTACACCTCAGACTTCCAGCACAACTCTGAGTACTGCCATCTGCAGAAATACTCTAATGACTCAGCAGTTGTTGGGTGTATCAGTGATGGACAAGAAGCAAAGTAAAGAGAACTGGTCGGTCAGTTTGTTAAATGGTGCTGTAACACTAATCTCATCTTGAATACCAACAAAACCAAAGAGATTATTGTTGACTTCAGGAGGAAAAATCACGCACATGGAACTTTTTCCATCCTGGGAGAGGAGGTGGAGGTGGTGGAGGAATACAAGTTAGAGTTCAGCTGGACAACAGACTTGAGGGGTAAGGCAACACTGAGTACATTTACAAGAAAGGTCAGAGCAGACTGTACTTCTTAAGGAAGCTGAGATCTTTTAACGTCTGCACCAAAATGTTGCAAATGTTCTATAAGTCTGTTGTTGAAAGT
>JBAMHT010000018.1:22217435-22233432 GCA_037177075.1 Craterocephalus fluviatilis
TCTACACGCCAAAGCACATTTTCTGTCACATTCAATAAATGTCACTTATCACGTTACTGGTCTCTCCTGATTGAAATACTGTGGGCTCAGAGAGAGACTGAAGGACAGAGAGAGAGTATCAATAATTTTCTTCCCTTTCTGCTGTTATTTCCGGGTTACAAAATACTATTGAAAGTGCTATATAAATTAAGTCTATTTGATTGAAATAGGTCTCAAATAATAGACCTCCAGGAAATTTCTCATTCCTGCTGTTCTTAGGTTTACCTTTGATCCTGATACTTGATTTGAGAGCTGGACAATCAGAAAATAAAAATATTTAATTTAACAAACACAATGTTATGCAGCAGAGCCATATACAAATGTGTTTTATCCAGACTCCATTCATGTGGTTACAAATTCCCCTAAATTTCTCCCTCTTTTGTGCCATCAGTCTGCAGCCCTGCAGCATGACTTTTGATCATGACTGGCAACATGTGATTAAAGGGTTTTCTTGCAAAATATCTGTTTGATCAAATAAAATGTGTCCCTGTAGCTACATGTTTCTGTAAACTATCTGAATATGTAGACATCTAAATGCAAACACTAAAACAGCATGAAAAATTAAGTTTGAAGTGATTTTGATAAATGCAAAGGGTACGGGTTATAAGAAGGTAGTGTAAAAACCTTTTCATTAATGTCTTATTGGCACATATTTATAGCATGTCAGGTCAGAGAATTAATAAATATGTATGTCCTTGTTTATTGGCGACAGTAAGGTTTACACAGATGTATGTAAATGATTCAAATTCTATTCTATATTTCAAACTCGAGTCCATTTGGAGGCACACAGTTCTCATTTTGACTGGAGTGCTTTGGCTCAGGTGGACTTGCCATGTATCCAGATGCCAGGGCTGGCAGGTCATATTTTTGGCAGCAGCACAGCAGCAGACAGCTGGCTGACAGTGGCGCTCAGAGACATTAACCTGCCCAGACACTTCTCTTCACCTGGGGGCTGCTGAGCTCCACCGGAGGCAGGGGTGCACCCATACACATAGGTTACATCACAGAACCAACACCTAAGATTGGAAACAACATTAAAAGTGGATGCATTTTAGATATGCTGTGAACTTTTTCTGTTATTTCCTCTGTATAAATATTTTACTCAAACCTGTTTGGTTTTGTGCTGCAGATACATTTTACAACAGGAATGGAAACTCCCAAAGCTCTATGCACTAGACTTTTGACAGTTTCAGTAACGTACCTTACTTTTTGTTTGTGTTGATCAAACTAAAGCTGCCTTAACAAGTTCATTTTTTTAACCTACTCCACATCACTCAGAATAAATGTCAGCTAACAACCTCAAACATAATGTTAAACATCTCCACAACTGACAGGTCTCTATTGAGAAAGCTTGTCGGGTTTCAGCTCCAGACTTGCAATCATTTATTTATCATTAATTAGTGACAGCATGTTACAGTCTGCCAGATATGACTAGGCAGGCATCCAGTAGACAAGCAGGAACACAGGCAGGCATGATGTGCTAGAGGTGGAATGGATTTGTCTGTACTTGTATCAATAAAAATGTAAAGGCTTTTATAACTTTGCAGTGATTATCATAATCCCAGTTCATAACATATCGACACGACCTTGAGGTTGCTCAAATTAAGTGTATTGAATTAATTGATAAATTCTCCTGCATTCATTTCTTGAGGTAGACCTTTTCAGAGACTGCATGTTTTTGACAGAAATGAGACTTGCAGGAGGATCTGCCTTAGTTTCCTGGGTCACTGCTATTTTATTTATTTGGACACAAACCACAGGAGGAAAAAGGGAGGAAAATGCTGCAATGTTGTGTTTGTTGCCATTTGTCAGTGGAAAGAATTTTAAAAGCACATGGAGATCCAGTGAGTTGTGTTCTTAGAGAAGCTTTGACATATTTGATAGAAAAGTCATAATGATTAATTCAGCATCCATCTTTCATCTTACCTCGACTCTGAGCTCTCTCCAGTCAATAAAATTCAGTCATATGCTGACTTGTTTTATCTCTTGGTCTGTCAGTTTCACTCACTTTTCCTGCCTTCTTCTGGTAATTTCCTCAAGAGGACAAATAAATTGTTTGAACTGTTTCTTTTGTTCTTGCATCTTGTTGTCCTGCATGGTGTAGCTGTCAAACCTCATGTTCAATATTAAAAAAATAGTGCCAATTCAGGTGCCAAACTACATGGCAAGGCAAAATTCCCACTGTCAGTAGTTGTTTAGGTAATATAGCTCCAGTTATTTTGTTTAATTTGATTTAATTTTATTTAATTTAATTTTATTTAATTTAATTTAATTTAATTTATTTTATTTTATTTTATTTTATTTTATTTTAATTTATTTTATTTTATTTCATATTATTTTATCTTATTTATTAATATGCGAGGCAGGCTCCGATGAGAACTGTGATGAAAATGAACATTGCTTAGATGCTTGTGGAAGCTGATGCGATGTGTCCAGTCCCTGACCCAGAATGCCTGTGGAAATGGACCCAAGTTAAATTCAGTTCACTCAGGGATGAGGGATTTTTGCCTTATGTGAGCTGGCTCCAGATGGATGCGATGACGTTGAATAATGAGGTGCAACTGACAAATGATATAGTTGTTATTGGTTGCATGGTGGAACTTGTGTTTTTTCTTGTCTTACTTCCAGCCCAGCATTGTTCTTTGCTGAGCCTGATGATCCCCTCTGTCCCTTTTTGGATTAGGTTTTCTAAGTTCATTTTGACTGGACCCACATAAAGCCAAAATCAAGAAATTCATTTTTCCCCATCACCAACTAAAGAAAATTACAAATACATTTGTTGATGATTTCTCCTGCCTGAGAGATCCAACAGCATATATTTATCACCGTTTCATTTTTCCTTTCCCTGACAACAGATGTGAAAGAAAAGTATTGTGCACCCTTAACAAAGACTTCAACAAGTCTCAACTGACTTTCTTGGATTATAAGTTTCATGTCCAAGATGTAAATATGGAGCATAAGACTAAGTTTTGATTGTGGAAAGAGCAGAGAACATAAGCCGTTAGAGAAATATATTTTAGTTTCTGTGCATAATTGAAAAGATCTCTGGATGTGGAGCAGGTTTCCTTTTTGATTGTTTAAAAACAGCAGGTCAAATCTTTGAACCTGTTGCTCGGACACAAAGTCAATTTGACTTTAGACTCAGTTTATTAAAGATATCATTTTCACATGTTTAAGCTTTTTAAACAGCAGGTGTGATTATGGACTCATTGGGTTACTTGTGTATTTTGTTGCATTTGCAGAAACCAGTGCACTTTTTTCTCATCAGAACAAAAAAATGCCATCCTTCCATATAGCCTACCTGTGCTGTCAAGAACTTTTAGCATTGGTTTCCAGTCTCATAGGCTACTAGAAGATGAACCCGTTGGTCCACTGCAAAAAGTAGGGCAGCTTACAATAAAGGTTAAAAATCACAATTGATTCCCCTTTCTTAGACAACAACGTTACAATAAACCTACCTTTTTATACTGAAATGTCTTAATTTTGTTTTATGTTAAGTATAATGTGTGCTTAAAATATTCAAGTGAGAAATTGTTACATGTTTTCCTTTGCATATGACACAATGAACTTACAAGTAGTGATGTGACGTCCTGCACCGAGGCTTCGAGGCGCGTGCCAAGTTTTGAAGGCAGGGATTCCGCGATGCGCGTACCGAGGCTCGCTTCAGTTAGGGGCGGGACTGAAAATGATGACGTCCGAAGCCTCGCTGCCCAGCTGTAGCACATGACTGGTTCAGCAAGTGGTTGGAATGTTGCCGCGAGTTGGGGAAGGCTGGAGGACCTGCTACAATACTGGGAGAGCCAGAGATATGTCTATCCCCACATATACAAATTAGCAGTGGCATTCTCGTGTACTCCTGCCTTGTCTGTGCCCTGTGAGCGGATATTTTCAAAAGCAGGTGAAATACTGTCAAAAAAAAAATCGCCTACGAACTGCCACAATAGAAAAACTGTTTTTAAATAAAAACCAATTATGTGTCCCTACCTACCCTAACTACCCATATTACAAATTACGAATTCACAGTTGTCCATACCCCAACCATCTTCATCTCACTGTAAAATATCATTTCCATTTTCAACATGTCCAAATTGTCTATATATATATACACACACACATGTTATACTTCTATATTTTGCTGACAGTTTGTTTCACAGGCTTTGTCACACACTTGCCAACTGATATTTGTGCATCCACTAGATGTCCTACTAGAGCAAAGGAAGCTTCAAGAAGCATTGCGCTGGAGTGAACCACCTAGGTGAAAGGCTTCAGTGCTTTAAGAAGCTTCATCTGCCCATCACTATGTTTTACAACCTCCTCATCTTCATCTAATCTGCTCTCCATCATCAGCTGCATCCTCTGAAGCCAGGCGGTGGACAGCAGTTTCATCAGGTGGACAGTTATCCATCATGCTTTCAGCTCTCATATCGACTACTTCTGCTCCCAGGCTGCTGTCAGAGTTTCCCGCCATGCTAACGGCGACCTAACGCCATGCTAACGGCGGGCTAAGGCCATGCTAACGGCGGGCTAAGGCCATGCTAACGGCGGGCTAAGGCCATGCTAACGGCGGGCTAAAGCCATGCTAACGGCGGGCTAACGCCATGCTAACGGCGGGCTAACGCCATGCTAACGGTGGGCTAACGCCATGCTAACGGCGACCTAACGCCATGCTAACGGCGACCTAACGCCATGCTAACGGCGGGCTAAGGGAAACAGGGGAAAGATCATGACCACATGTGCTGACGGAGAGGAGATCCGCTGCTAGGTGTTACCGTACCGGGGCAGAGCCCTGTGTTGCAGCTCTGGCTCTGTGTCTGCTGGCTCCTGCAGCGAGGTCCCAGAGGAGAGGCCAGGGGCCGCCTGTAGCGCTGCCTGACTCCACCGCTGCACGGCTCGGCGCAGGCCGTCCAGGAGCTCCACGCGCTCCAGAGACACAGATCTGAGGAGCAGAGAGAGCAGTCATCCTCCACAGAACTATGAACTACTCTGTCATTTTGAGACCTAGTTTGTCTCTGACTGGTGAACCCAGTCACGGTACTGGTCTGTTGCCATGCAATCTGATCGTCAGATGTTCCTAGTTGGGTTTCATTTGTGAGAATTACCTTTCCAGCCCTGTTTTCCTCGTATTCCAACTTTTTTACAGACATGTTACTGCTATCCGAGTCACCATAAGTGCAGATCTTCCATGAAATTATCAAATGTCCCAGTTTCACCATCTGACATGTTGTTTATGTTCTACTGGGAATAAAGTACATATTCTGCTAAAATGCCCTGAGTTGGATTGGTCTCTTTTTAATGCATCCTGAGCAAATAACAGCTATTCTATTCTTGCCGAGGAGATTTCATCATATTAAAAACCTCAAAACAAACCAAATCCAGTGAAGCTCATGGTTCTGCTCAGACACACGCGTTCACAGGAAACTTCCTTTTAAACAAATCCCTTTTCCAATCTCTCTCCTCGTGGAAACAATACGATGCAGCAAAGAACCACAAAAACATGTTCTACTGTATTCATACTGATCAAAATGTCTCGACTATCAATTGATGAGAAGAGTTCATCCACCTGACGTAATAAAGACAAACAAATCGATTCATGGCTGAGTAAACTGTGACTTCCTGTCCCATTGTTTCCTTGTTACATCCCGATCCGGACGCTGCTTCATGTGATACGTCAGACAGAATTGGCTTTCCTCCTCTCATTTTCATCTTCAGACAGAAAGTGTCAGTCATTGCATCACCGTGTTCAAGCCTTCCATCCAACGTGGAATTGAATTTTTCTCTTCTGCTACACTTGTCAGACTCCGACTCGTTCAGCGGGTTTCCTGCTTGCAGCCGTTTGATGTGAGCTCAGTGTCACACGGCTGCAGCAGCCCGAGAAGACCTCGCTGGAAAACTCTGCACCTCATTACTTCTGGACTAAAACAAACAGACTCTTTCTGCAGGAGAAGGAGTGAAAACATTTTGTCCTCTGGGACAAACACCATCACCTCTGCATGTGTCCTCATCGGGACAGAGCCTCTCCTCCAGCAGCGGTCCAGCACACTGGCTCTCCTCCGCTGTCCCGACAGGAAGGCCGGAATCAAGGTCCAAACAGGCTCGGAAGCGTCTCTGGATCGAGACCATCGTAGTGCCGTCGGCGAGCCCGTCTATGGTGGAACTGAGCTGCTCAGGGGACGCAGGCGTGCAGGGAGAGCAGGGGGTCCACTCGGACCACTCGCTGAGGATGGCTGAACAGGATAACGAGGAGAAGTTAGACTACAAGCTGCGAATGTTCCACTTCTTCTCATCATTCACTTCTTACCTTCACACTCTCTTGAGTCACAGTGCAAAGTCCCGTCGTGGCAAAGGCTTGAAGACAGACAAGTCAAACAGATGAGTTAAAGAAGCCAGAGGAGGTTAGAAAGAGCAGGAGGTGAATGGAGATGGACCCAGCAGCTCCAGAAACGGTGGCACAGGAAGTCAGACGTGAATTATTCTGGATCCGTCATGTGTTCATGCAGCGCCCATACAGAGCTCCGTTATGTCTCACCAGGTGCTGCAGTCGATGGTGACGGTGGCCCCCGGGGGGACGGTGATGGGTGTGGGGGGCTGTCCTGCAGGCTGGTGCTGCAGGTAGACGCAGCCACACTGCTCTGGAGGCACGCAGCTGCCGTTCAGCTGGAGCAGACCCTGGAGGGACGGACAAACTCACATGGAGGCTGCTTTTCTCTTCTTTTATTAAAGCAACAGCTCTGAGCTTAAAACCTTGTGAAAATTATTCAATGACCCCGAAATTGAAAGTTAATAAGCTTTAGTTTCGTGAAACGACCTCTATTAGTGTGTTGTTGACATTACCTGACACCCATCAGGTAAAATTAGGCTCAACAACTTTTTCCATGTGTTTTATTTTTGTAGCCATTAGATGAAATGCAACTTGATGATGCTTCATGCCTCCCACAAAATATTTACTACACATCATCTATACTTTACCAACTATACTTGGTTTTACAGGTTTCCTGGTACAACCTTATGGAAGTTGTGGTTCTTTTAGTCTCAAGTGACCAAACATTACAATTTAACCAAATTATGTCTACTTATGCCTTTAGAATTGTTTCTGTGATAGAACAATCCACACATGGTTTATTAATGATCTATTCTATTTTTCATTTAATTATTATTTTAGTTAATCTATATTTCAAACCATGTGTTTTACTCCAAACATTAACAACGGCATAAACAACAGACTATACAACTGGCAGCCTCAGCTCACCTGTTCAAGCCCTGCATCTTTGGAAAAGTCTGCTGACTGGCTAAATGTACAAATGATTGGAATGAATGACAGCCAATCATTAACGAGTTTTCCATGCAAAAAAAAAAGAAAGATGTACACATCATGGTTAGTTGATCAAGGAAGGGTTGTTATGTTTTAGCTCAGGCCTGGGATGAAAACACCACACAGAACTGTCAAGACACTTTTCCTTTTCAGCCTGAGAGGTCAGGAAAACAAAGAAACCTCAAAAAAAGACTGTACTGGAAAAATACCGAACTTGGAATATTTTTTGGGAAACTATTTTCTATACAATTGACCATTCTAGAAAAAGAATTACAATAAGCCATTGGATAGACCGATAATACAGTGCCAAGACAAAGCATGTATGAAGTCAGGTTATTTTTCTTTATCTAACTGTGTTTTGGTGTTCAGGAATACTATAACACAAATTATTTGGCTCTATTGCTGAAGATCTGAGGTACAAGCTACAGCTTATACTGACAAAGTGTTATGGTTGGAATATGGTATGTTAAGTATTGGAAACGTTTTAGGGTTTGGTTGAAGAACATCTGAAGTTTATTTTAGAGTTTATTGAACAAATGGTGAGCAACATGCCGGTGATCTGGCGGGATTAGATGCTGTCTCCTCCCAAGTTAATGACCGTGAACTTGGCAAATACTTCTCTCATCGGATTGTGAGGTTGTTGAAGCAGACAGGAAAAACGGGGTTCAGCTGGCATGGCTACTAAGCCTCATTCACACCAGCTTGATTAGGATTATTGGTGCATTGAGGGTGACGCTGCATTCCTTCAGTTTGACATTATGAGTGCCCTGCAAGTGTTTCAGGATGTTGCAGACGGCTGTAGTGTCATGATCAGGAGATGGTTAGGTCAGGTAGACAATGAAAAAGTACCGCTAACAGTATTGTTTGTCCAGAAGCTTTACAGTACCGGTTAGTAATTCTACCACGTTACTGCAAAGCTCAAGATTAGGTACCGGTACCAAATGATACCAGATTCCCTGACAAGGAAGAAGCAATCACTATCTTCCCTCTAAACAACAACTGGGCACAAGAAACCCAGGTGAAATGACCGGACATCGACCATGTTACATGAGATTTTTAATTCCTCTTTAAATCAGAATTACAGTTAATTCTGCTTTAAACAGATGAAAAATGAGCATGTAAACTCTTCATTCGTCATGCAAATGTTATTTTTCAATTATGAATAAAGATGCTGGTTTATTCCATTCTTAATTCTGAATCAGGTAATTCCTCTCTCATCTCGCATGCTTGTTTCCACGTCCTGTCGCCATGGCGACTACACACAGTGCATCCCGTCCGAAGCAAATGGGCTCAAACTGCGTCTGTTCGTACCTACGTCGTCTCCGCCATCCAACCAATCAGAACCCTTCCCAACCCCTGGCTTTAAATTGGAATTAAGAAAACATCTTTTCCATGTAAACCTTCATCTGGAATTAACATTTCAATGTAAATCCGATTGACAGCATTTTACTTCTGAATTGATTAATTCCAAGTTATCAATTCTAAATTAAAAAACACCATGAAACGGTGGGCATTATCTGGACAAAGGACCCAATTCCAGCCCTCTTTCAAACAACAAAAGCCCAAAAACTGTACCTGTAACTGACAACACCAGCCACATGACAGATAAACAGGCCTAAGGTGGCTTTTAGCCCACAAAGGACTCCAGACTGCCATCACACCTTCCACATGGAGAAGGCCCCAATTCTCACATACACACACACACACATACACACACACACATACACACACACACACACACACACACACACACACACACACACACACACACACACACACACACACACACACACACACACAAACACACACACACACACACACAAACACACACACACACACACACACACACACACACCTGATCATATAGTATTAGTTCTGGAAATCCTTCCGGTGGTTCCCCAAAAATAACATTTTTTATGAATAATCTTACTAATCTTTAATAGTCTAGTTATGTCTAACAACTAGTTATCACTATGCAATAACTAGTTATGACTGATAACTAGACTAGTCCTCGACTCTGCATCATAATAAAAGAATCTGGGCCCCTCGGTATAAGGCTGTCCCCCTTATATTGTCCCTCCTCCTTACATCAACATCCACTGATGAATATTCACGTATAAACGGCTTGGAGTTGGAATGTTTGCATTTAATTCTATAATCATAATACGTAATTCCCACGCTATGCACATGGTCTTATAATTCATACTCCTCCTATCATATAAGGAAACACATGGATGAAGGGCAGTCATGCCTTTTAATGATGCTCTTAATCCCGGCTGCATCCAACACTGATTTGTTAGACTGGGTGCTTGTTCCTGATTGACAGAGGAGAGTTAGGACGATAAGAAGAACTCACCTGTGGGCAGTAACAGCCAGGTGTGCACGCCTCTGCGCCTGAACACACATCTTCACGGCCCAGCAGTGCACAGTGTTTCTCACAGGGGGCGCCGCATGCAGAGTAGACAAACGGAGTGTCACAGGCTGCTGTCAGGAGAGAAACACGGGAATCATGAAGCAGCTGGAAAAGCTCAGCATGTACGTCACAGCAGAGCCGCTGCCTCACCTTCACACCGGCTGAGGCTGCACGGCCGGCTCTGGCTTTCCACCGGAGAGCACTGCTGCTCCCTGGTGGCCGAGGTGAGAGCTACACGGTAGCGCTGCTGCCTCTGAGACACACAGGAACACGGAGACCAAACACTCCACGCTGACATGGGACAGCCTGCAGAACAAAGCATCCGGGCAGTCATGAGCAGCTGGTCCTGCTGGCTGAGCGGCTAACTCTTCCACTCACACACCACAAATTCATTCACTGATTAAATTCAGTAAAAATGATCTAAATGTAAAGGCTGGTAAGTTTGTTTTTAGGAGTTCAATGGTGGGGTGTCAAATCACAATCTTTAATTTGGATTTTTGTTTCTTATTCTTTTTTACTGGTCTGGCTGCTGTGATGTGTTTCATTAATTTAAACACTTTATGTTCAGTTGCTTCAAACCCATCACTGCTGCTGCTGCAGTTTAACAACTGACTCACACATGGAGGACATTTTCTGGGGAAAAATGGCTCCTGATATAGTCTGTAAACATTGCCATATTTTTCCACATGGTCTGGTGTTAAAAAAGAAAACTAAAAATCTGCAACATCGAAGAATTGCAGGAATCAAACCAGCACATAAAAAAATTGAGAGGAAAGCAAATCGTCCACATATAATCTTTTGTCTGGCACATTTCATGTACAAAACAATCCAAAGTGTTTCGTATAAAACATTAAAAGCAAGGAGAAAACCTTCTAGAGAAGATTCTGATCATAACGTGGCGAGATTCCCTGAAATGAGAAAAATATTCCAGGCTTTTAACCAGTGAGAAATATAATCAAACCAGTGGTGAAACACACTCAAGGATAAAAATCCATTTATAATTACATGCTAATAACTGTTCTGGGTTTTTTATCCATGGAAATATTTTTTATCAATGAAAATGGATCAGATTGTTGCTCACACCCACAACACACTGAACCAAAAGCTCTTTTCCTCCACATTCACATGACCGCTCCATATGACCAGACAATGAGTGAATGTCTTCCCCATGGACTTACTAACCAGGAGAGAGTCAAACTTAAACTCTGCTACCTGAGCCGCTGCACTTCTCAGCAGAGTTTACCAGGTGTAATTATCTCAGATTATTTCATTGGTTGCAGCCTGAATCTCCTCAGCAGTGGACCTGGCGGCTCAGACAGGCGAAGCGAAGCGTCGCGGCGTGTGGGAACCTGCATCCAGCTGTTACCTGGGCACGGCTGCTTGTAGCACAGCTGGCTCTCCTCTCGGCTCCTCTCAGCCTCCACCTCGGGGGGGCAGGCAGCAACGCCGCCCTCCTCACACACACACACCCTGCGGCGCCTTGCAGAGCCCGCCCCGCAGCTCTGCGAGCACGGTGACCACGGCGACCAGGGGCAAAGGTCATCTGTTGGCAGAGGAGCAGTTAAGAGGCGTGCAGATGAAAGATTAAAGGCATGAGTAATGGGGGGGGGGCAGAGGGGGACGAACCCAGGCAGGGCGGGGTCTGACAGTACTCAGGCTCTCTCTCCGCCCCGCTGCACTGGCTGCCGTTGTTTCGTGGCGGAGGGTTGATGCAAGCTCGGGTCCGAACATGCGTGCCCCGCCCACAGGTCACCGAGCAGTCGGACCACACGGACCAGGGCGTCCAGCCGCCGTCCACTGCACACACACACACACACACACGTCTATGAGACAGCGGTCGTCTCTGTGCGGTGGGAAGAACTGCAGCGACCCACCTCGGCAGTCCACGTCCTGGCAGTACACGCCCTCTGGGGTGCAGGTGCTGCGAGAACACATGAACTACAGTTTCATCTCCGGATAAAATTCTGCTCTAAATGTTCAGAATTGGTTTTATTCTCACCACTGTTTGCACTCTCCCTGCAGCCAGGTGTGGCCCACGCCCACTTCCTGCTCCTCAAGCAGACAGAGAGGAGGGCAGGGGCCGGGGCTGCACGACTTGTGCTGAACTTCCTCAAAGTTGCAGTCTGTTCCCTCAGCCTCCGGGATCAGGGACCTGCAGTAAAACAGATATCCACCATGTTTTTATCTTCGCTGGTTCAGTGGGACACATGCAGGAGGACCATGAAGTTCAGCTGAAAGACTCCACCAAGCACCAGCATCCATCCAACCAAACCCCAGCAGGTCTTTGGGAATGTAAGACGAGACTGAGGACATCAGAGCTGCTGATCTATCTGTCCGTCTGTCTGTCTATCTGACATATCTAGCATTTACAATCACAGATCATGTCTTACTGTCTTAAGAATGAAGAAGGAAAGAGCCATTAGTCCAAACCCGTTCAGTTATTCATGTTGTGTCCTTACCTGTATCTGGCTCTCTGGCCCCGCCCACAGGAAACACTGCAGGGGGCCCAGCTGGACCAGGAGCTCCAGATGCAGGCAGCCTGGCAGCTGTGATTGGTGCAGAGCAGCTGTCCATCAGAGCAGCTGCAGTTGTTACAGCCCACCTGGTGCTGGCTGCCGGCCGCCCACACCTGTCCCACCGCGTCCACACAGTCACACTGCCACACGGCCACGCACAGGCCGTCCTGCTGCAGCTCACCTGTACACACACAAACACACACACACATATATACACACATTCACAGACACATTATCATAGCATGTTCACAATCCTCTGCATATTTCTGAAAAAGGAGACGGACTGGTTTCCACTCCTCTGCAAAGTGGTTAATGTTGGTTATCACATAGAAACAAACTACAGGCAGAAGCATCTTCTCATCGTGAGCGTGTCCCACAATCATACGCTGATGAGTTCTGGCACAGTTCTCCATCAGTCAGCCAAAACATGAAAAGCAGCAGCCACAGAAATGAAAAAAGAAATGTAGTTTTTCTCTAGGTAGCCAGCAGAGGCACTCAAACATGTGTATTCATAAATATATACAGAGACAAATAAATATTCAATAAAATAAATATGCTGATGATAAATTAGCTAAAGATGAATCAATAAAACCTATTTTTCTACAGTTAATTTATCTAATGATTTTTTTCAGCATGGTACTTCTATTCATTTTATGACACGAAAATCTTATAAATCCATTAAATTATTTATGAATGCTCTTATTTTGCAGGGCCACTTTTTTTTTAGCTTTTATTATAAAAGGGGTGTGGTTATCTCTGGGTGGGCGTTTGGTGTTTGGGTTTGGTCACCATGCAGCATTTGAGTTTGAGGAGATGAACTGCATATTAGCGTTTATCATCCTACTGACCAATCACAGGTGTTCTTCTGACTAGTCAAGTTTAGTCAAGGGAGAAATAAAAAGATAAAAGAGGACTACACAACAACAAAATAATAAAATTGATAAAAGACAATATAAAAACAAGCATGAATGTCCATTTATCATTCGTGTCATCACCATTACAACCAAATCAAACAAACCATCAATCTGTTACTCCAAAATAAGACTTTATATTCGGAACACAAGCAGCCGATTCTCATTCCAGACGATATATAATTTATAATCTGTTTCAGCGCTCCGTTCTAACAACATGCTTCCTCTGTAACATGAAAACAATGTAATGCTGATATTCTGAGTCAGATGCAGAAACTGCTGAATAGAACTGAGTCAAGTTTGCAGAAAGAGACTCTGCAGCAACTTCCATGGACACAAACTGAAGTTCTTCTACTGAGTTTAGATAAGAACATTATGTTATATTTTTATTTACTATTTCTACATACACCAGACTAAAGACAAAAAATAGAAATTAACTGGTTAAAACCATGCATATCTATATGATAATCCTCAATATTATAGAAATATAAGTGATGAAAATGTGTCTAGCCTAATGTAATCTCACAGATTTATAAACCTAAATAAACTCAGAGTGAATGCATGATTCGTGCGCTGCTCATTCATCCAGGCTGGAGGTAAACGTGACATGACCCTCATGAAGGAGTGGTTGGATAGAAAAGACGGACTGCACCTTTAGGGCAGCGACAGCCAGGCTGACACTCAGTGCTGCTCTGGCACTCGATGCCCTGCTGCAGGTCCGAGCAGCGCTGTGGACACTGGTTGGCACACGACACAAACTCCTGGCCGGGGGGGCATCCTTTCTCATCTGACAACACACAGCAGAAGCTCATGCATGCTGATCACAGGCTGGCTGCGTCTCAGCAGACATGAAGGAAATTGTGTGTGCTGCATTTATGAGCACAGTGTGCACGTGCTCGGCCTCACCACACGGCTTGGTGTTGCAGGGTTTGACCTGGTTCTTCTCTCCCTCACACTTCCTGCCTCCGTTCTTGGGGTGCGGACTGGAGCAGGAGCGAGTGCGTATGGAGCGGCCGCCCCCGCAGCGTTTATCACATCGGGACCAGGGGCTCCAGCGGGACCAGCCTCCGTCCACTGCACCACAAACACAGACGGCTGTCAGGCAGGGAGAGCACACCTCAGCCTGAACATGACATTTCATTCTAATAGAAAAAACCTGGTTAAATAAAAGCCTCCCTCCAACGCTGTGCACGCTCATTACACATACACGAAGCACGCTTTTCCTGCAGCGTGGGACAGAGTGTCGTCCCGACTGCAGAGGGAGCGCTTTTTCCTTCCCCACCATGACCATTAGAACCACTCCCCACATTATTCCAGCCCCAAACATCCTTCCAGCACCGCCTGCTGACGTGGCAGCCTTGTTGGGAAAGGATGAGCTCCACCTGGAGCGTCCAGTGCAGCACAGAAGATGAATGAGCAGGTAAACCGCTCAGCTTCTGCGTGTTAGAGAGGCTGGAGTCACACCAGGGCAGATTTCTCCATCCATCCATCCAGACTCTGGTGCGCCCAGCTGTAACTCTGATGTGGCCTGATGGACATTTAGTCCTCTCTGTTCTAGTCTGGAGCATTTTCACATGGGCTGTTTAAGCGTGGCGGACCCTCCAACACCGGGAACTAAACCTGTCTGAGGCTGTTAGCAGAGATCTAAGCAGGATGGATGAATCTAACAGAAAAAGTAAAACTCCAACATTTTCTCACCGAAATGCAGAACCATCTCACAGCGGAAACAGAGGACTGAATGCATCTCTAGTTTTTCTTCCCTCAGTCTGTATTTTCTCTCAGAACATGAAGAGGACTTAAAAGACTGACTTTCACCCCACCCCCGCTCACCTCTGCAGGGCCGGATGTTACAGAAGCGGTGCTCCAGGTTCCCTCCAACAATGTCCTCGCACCAGGAGCCGTAGGCCCCGGGACTGATGAAGGTCCTGATCCTCTGCTGCTGGCCCACGCCACAGGAGCGCGAGCAGGAGCCCCACTCCCCCCACTCTGTCCACGAGCAGTTCCTTCCTGCACAGTCGGGCCCGACACACACCGCCCCTGCAGGGAACGTTTAGGTCAGAGCAGCAGGAACATCCAGCCCAACGCTTCTAATCAACATCAATAATCCTGCTTCTTTATCATGGAAGTCTTCCTGTCCTGGATTTCTTCTTAGTTAAAAACAAAGAGTTTTCTGCTGTTCAGTTCTGAAGATTCAATAATAACATTTCAGTCATTTAACATAAATTTTGGTCATTCCCATAAAAAAAAAAAAATCAGATATTGTAGATTGTGTCCCAGTGTTCCCAGTCCCCTCAGAGGAAAATAAATCATTTCTCATTCATTCAGGAGCAGGTTGCAGTCAGACAGCGTTCCAGTCATTTCTGGTTTTCCTAAAGCATGGATGTAATAACCTGAAACAGATGACAGACCCGTCATGAACCCGTTTACTGGACGCCTGATGTAACGGGAGTTAGATCGATTGGTTGGTTGTAACGGTTCACATCATTTCCATCTCATAAGCTGCAGCTTTCTAACATGCAGGGATGGACACGGAGCAGGCAATGTGGGAATGAAGGTCATTATCAGGAAATAATGGATCGACACTTATTATACGTATTATGATGGCTAAGAGTAAAATAGTTCCCCACGCCAGGGTGTTTGTTGCTTAGCAGCGTTTGTTTGTTTGAGTCATGGCAGCTGAATCCGGCTTCATGTATGTCCTCTGCTGTTAGCTGTTTATGCCTCCTGCAACTGATCTTCTCTTAGGCATCTTTTTGTCTTTTGAGGTTTGGAGGGTGACTCCATCTCAGCCTGGATCCAGAGCTAAAAT
>JBAMHT010000018.1:22248761-22261072 GCA_037177075.1 Craterocephalus fluviatilis
AGTGATGGTAAGGGTTGACATAAGTCTGCCAAGCTCTCTGGACATGTACGCAAAGGTCTGGAGTGAAGCATCACTCAGGCTCTGAGTAGCATCATCAACCCCCGCCTCCTTCAGAGACTTGGAGAGGGCAAGGGCTAAATGGGAGAATGAGTTACCCAGGCGACCAATCCGTGCAGCTATGTCATAGCTCTTAGTGAGAAGCTCATCAGTGACCCTGCACTGAGGTCGTGGACAACGAGCATCCGGCCGAGCAGCATCAGCTGGGTCCACCACCAGGCTAGCAATAATGCTGTCAACAGAGGGCATGTGATCCAGCCCGTATCGAGCCATGTTCTGCATAGAGCTAAGTGCTCTGCAGTCCTGAGACAGATGGGTGGATGACTTAGGATCTGACCAGCATCGTTGAAGCTCCTCAATGAACGGTGTAGAAGCCGGAACATTGAACTGAGGTTTCTGAGCGATCTTAAAAAAGGCACTTGAGGCAGCAGTTTCTGTCGGTGGGTTATCAATTCCCAGGCGGGATAAGGCTAACTGAACAGCCTGTTTGACAAAGGAGAGGCCGGGCCCGTTCTCCAGGAGGGACTCTGGCTCAGAAGCATGAGAGACGCTTACTGGGGGACTTGGAGAGTGACCTCTACTATCCCCATCTTCCATGCACCCCCCGCCGTCCATCCTGAATAAGGATTCAGTTGCAGCAATAGACATTGCGTCCTCATCCTGTTGATCAGCATCAGTGAGGGCGGTCTGATCAGCCTCACTGCCAGAGGCAGATGGAGGAGTAGCAGGTTCCTTAGGCTGCAGATTCAGGAGTAAGGACTTAATCTGAGCAAACTCGGAAGCCAGCGTGGTCATGGCGGACCTTCTTGGTTGCAGAGGCTTCTGCATGCGGGCGCTTATGGCGCTTCGTCTCCTTCCCGGAGCTTGAGGCCAAAGTAGCACGGGGCATGTTTCTCTCCACCGCCGCTAATCTTTCAGACCTCTCCATTAGAGGCATACAGGCGCAATTAAGGCAGGCGTCTTCAGTGAGTGCTTCCCTCAAGTGTCCGACCCCGAGACAAGAGGGGCACAACGTATGTCCATCTTCTGGGCTTAAAGGGGCCAAGCAGTCAGTACAACCGTGCACTAACGGCCCAGGCATCATAGTGTTTGCGGTAGGGTGGCGGAGCTAACAGCGGAGCGGACTGAGGTACCAAGGCACGGAGCGAAAACACACTCACAGCCGCGGTGACACAAGGCACGGAGCGAAAACACACTCACAGCCGAGGTGACACAAAGCACGGAGCGAAAACACACTCAGTTCCTCAACAGGTGGCTAGCCTCAACGGTGCAGAGCGGCTTCTGACCGATGAAAATGTACTTACGGCAGGTGTCTCCTCTCGAAGTGACGAGTAAACTCCGTGGGGCCGTGTCTCGCAGCCTCTGGAGGACGTGGAAAACACGTAGCTCCAACTGACTAAGTTACGAGGCTACAGGCGAGAGCGGCAATCTTAGAAGAAATAAATGCAACCTCTTTACATTGCGAGAATGTAGAAAAGAAACGAGCGCTGGGTGTGTCGGGTGTATATAGACTCCACTGACGTCACCCAGGTCACGTCCAATGGCGTGACTTTGTTGGTATTATTTTCTCGACCTCTGTGCTGCCCACATTGTAGATATCCATGTGCTAAGCACCGTCCTCTGGCGGTCAGGAAGAATGAAATAGAACTCCTCCTCCTACGTCTCTCTGCATGTTTCTGTCCATGTATATGATGAACATGTCCCTATCCCATCATCAGAGACGTTTGTGTTCGGCCAGGAGCTGTTGTGTGAACTAGACGGCAGCTCTGTGGGAGATGTTCACATTTTGCTGCTAGTGTTCACAGTTTTGCACCACGGTGTGTCACCGTGGGATGTTTTAGCAGATGACTTTTACAAGTCGTGTCTAAGGACCGAACCATGTTTATGGTTAGAAAAACGACTTCAGAGCAACTGAGAAAACTGAGGTGGATGTATGATCACAGACAGTACCAGTTATTACAGGCATCAGCGGCCAGGGTGGCCCTGGCCGGGTGCAGCGCCCCCTGGTGGTAGCATGGACACTGCTGCAGGGGCACACAGCTGCTGTTGAACAGGTAGAAACCCGGCGCGCAGTAGCAGCCGTCGTAGCAGGACGTGGCACACTGCACCTCCGAGGTCATGTCCAAACACACGCGCGGACACGCCCCCCCCTGGGCCTCGCACTCAGCTACCGTCAGGTGCACCATCCCCTCGGGACACACACCTGGGGGACAGCAACACAACACGGTCACACATACGTGTAGGATGGCAGGCTCCAGGGGAGGATGGCGCCGTACCTGAACACGGGTGGGAGTTGCAGTCTCTGGTCTGTATGTGCGGCCCAGAGCAGCCGCCCCCCCCATGCTGCGGCGCCGGGGAGCTGCAGACCCTCTCTCTGGTCTGCACCCCAGAGTCACACTCAGCGGAGCACCGAGACCAGTGAGACCAGGCCGACCAGCCGCCGTGCACTGCAACATGCAGCCAAAGTCAGCGGGACGCGTGAGGATTCCTGCCGGTGAGAGCGGGCGCCGTCTTACCCGGGCACAGCGTGGGGTTGCACGGCTCGCGCTCCTCGCTGTCGCCGCCACACATAGTCTGCGAGTGGTTCCCCAGCGCCAGCGTCTGGTTGCAGAGGCGGAACCGTCGTCTCATCCCCACATCGTCCACGTGGCTGAAACACGTCTTACTGCAGTCTGACCAGCCCGACCACTCGCTCCACACATCCGCTGCAGCTTCACAGGAACAGAGGAGCAGAGAGGCGGCGTGCTCAGACAGATGCAGCGAGGGTAAATGTGTGTTTGCAGTGTGAGCGCTCGTACCGGGGAGGCATGGGTTGGAGCAGCGGCGCGCCTCAGAGGAGTCTCCTGCACACGGCTGGACTCTGAGCGCTCCTGCTGGACTCACCGCAGACCTGAGGCCCCCCCGCCGACGACATGAGGACTCAACAACCTGCGGCACGTCCATGTATGGTGTGTGTGTGTGTCTGCAGATGTGCCCTGCGTCTCAGTGCACATCTACTAGCATATCACAGCCAACAGTGAGAAAAATAGCAGCGTGTAATGGGGAGGACAGGATGCGGGGGAAACCAGTCTCACCGGTATCGTTGCTGTAGACCCACACCGCAGGTTACATCACACGGTGACCATGACGACCAGGCTGACCAGCGGCAGGCCACTGGACAGCTGGACATGTCACAGGCGACTCGCCCGTCTCTGCACACACTGATGGAGAAACAAGAACCTTCCAGTCAAAATGTTTATCATCCACACACCGGTGGTCCTGCATCGTAAGCACAGCCCCATTCTGCAGCCGCCCCGTGTCTGAGGAAGCAGGGAACAGAGCCCGCAGTCTCATCCAGCCATGATGTATTCCCAGGACAACCTAAACACCATGTCAGGGGCTGGCACTGAGAAATTTGACCATTTCATATAAAATATGAGCCGATGCTGAATGTGATGCCAGCAAACCATCAGCTCGTATAAATGTATAAATTATGTTTTACTTGTACTCAGACCGTCTGTAGTTTGCTGTTGTAACATGCCTGACATGTTTTGGCTGTCAGCTGCAGCCTCAGAAACATCGGCTGACCAGTCCTTGTTGTGCCAGCAGCTTTGGAGGCGTGGCCGTCCCTGTGGACTGGCTGGGTCTGCTGGGACGGCTACTGCTCCCTCAGAGTGTCTGAAGGAGGGCATCTTTGGTGTGTGAAAGCATGTGAGCCAATGTTTGAGTTTATTCTCCTCAGACCCGATAACCCGGAGGAGAATAAACTCCAATGTTGGATCAAGGAAGCAACAGGAAGCCGGCCAGCAGCACAGCGATCCGGGATGGGAGGGCGAACACGTTTGTGAGGAAGTCTGCAGGTAGCAGCAGAAACATGTCAGGTATGTTACAGCATCGTACTAGAAATTGTCTGAATAGAAGAAAAAGATTGTATTAAGACAAAACTAACATTTTCAAGCTCATATTTTCCATGAACTGGAAAATTGACTCAGTTTAAACATCGGATAAGTTATTTATGTTCTACAGGGGAAAATGTGGGCTGATGACATTTATAAAACACTGCATTCTGTGTTTATTCACATCTTACACAGTTATGATCTTTACTGGAAATGAGGTTTTATATAAAATGGGAAACCATTTAAGGCCATGACTCTTCTTCAATCAGCACCTCTGACAATAAAGTTTATTTATGAAGCACTTTTCACAGATAAAAATCACCAAAATCAAATAATTACATGAAATCAAAAGCTTTCCTGAATAAAAGTCTCCATCTGCATAACAGTCAGCGGGTTCTGACGGGTTTACATGCGTCTGTATCTCACCATGTGCTGCAGCCATCTCTCCGGATCTCCTGCCCAGGAAGCAGAGCTCTACCCTCCCAGTGGCAGACGCATTCACTGGAATTCACACAGTGGCCTTCCTGCAGGTACGTCCCATGGGGACAGCGACACCCTGAGAGGAGACATGGGCTCGGTCATAAACGAGGCAGAATGAGCTGAGGCCATGGATTTATCAAACACTGACTGGTCTCAGACTTTTGCCTTTACTTTGCAGCAGTTTTCTCTGCTCAGACATGTAAATCCAGCAGGTCCTACCCTGAACACAGGCCCCCGTGCAGGTGTGGTTCATGCTGAGGTGTGAGCAGGTGGGGGGGCACGGTTCATCTCTTCCAGCCTGGCAGTCTTTGCTCGTCACCAGCACCATGCCGCCGACACAACCTGTCAACCAGTTTAGTTCCAGACATGAAGCTCCCGCACCATCTCAGCTGTGAGCTCATGGAGCTAAATGAGTAGATGAATAAATGTCAAATGAATAGAAACAGCAGCATAACGGCCAGCCGGGGGAAGAAAACAGAATTTATTACCAACAGTACTTTGTTAAAAAAACAAACCTTTTCTCACCCTTTTCTCTCAAGTCTTTGCTTTCAGGAGAAAAAATACCAGATTGGTGGAAAGTTGGACGGAAACGGCTTCATGTCAGTTTCAGATCAACATAAAGGTTTCATAGAAACAAAGTAGAAATAGTGATGAAACTGCGATAAATAAAAGTGTTATCATGGATCATGACCAGACAGAGCCTCTGAATAAACACTGCATGCTGTCTTCAGATGAGCCATGACTGTATGAGGCACAGGTTCCCAAACTTTCTGAGCCACAACCCCTAAGATTACATATACTGGTGTTGGTGACCCTCCCTCCTTGATGACAATTATTATTCATACATCAGAAGGGTCATCCTGCAGGATCCTATAAATATACAGCTGAGCTATAAAACAGTCTGTCTTCATAAATAAGGAGGATTCATTGTATTTATGCATTAATGTGTTAAGGAATTAATGTTAAATTTAGATCTATCTCTTGGTTAATGGTTTAATTATGACAGCCATGATAAAAATCCCAAATGTATTTGATAATTATATGTTATATTTTTCACAATTATCTGGCGAACACATGGGGTCCCGACCCACAGTTTGGCAACCATAGGGATACCACTCAGGGCGCACAAGATCCAGTGCAATAAGCCGGAGCCCTATTTTCAGAAAAGCACTTTCCCAAAGTAACCGAAGAAATGCTCCACAGTTTTCATCTTCGTGTTTCTGGTGTCTGGAAACATCTGGAGACCTCAGACAGCAGTGTTGTTTTTGTTACTTCATCATATTCATCACACATAACAGTTTGCACGGCAGCACAAACCTTCTGTCTTATTCTGGGAACATCGGGGTTTAAAGTTCGATGGACGGTTGGAAATAAACACCACTGCTCTGCTTTAGTACTTCTATGTCTGTTATTTCCTGTCCAGCTGCAGACAGATGTTTCTGACCCTCACCTGTCTGGGTGCCGGTGTGGTTGGTGCAGGGCTGGCTGTTGCAGCTCTGACTCAGCAGGGTCATGCCCTCACAGTCCTGCCCCCCGTTCTTCGGAGGGGGGGCAGAGCAGGTTCGGTTCCTCTGCCTAACCCCTCCTCCACACGGAGCGTCACAGTCGGACCACAGCGTCCACTCTGACCACTGGCCATGAACTGTGGGGAGGGCCGGAGGACATGGGGATCAGGTTTGTATCAGAGCTCAGACTGGGGGGGGGGCATGCAGGTGGGGAGGGAGACCAGACCTGGACACGCCTGAGGGAAACAGGCTCGACTGTCAAACTGAGCTCCACCGCAGGAGCCGCCGGGCAGAGCCTCCCTCAGTACGTCCCTCTGCCGGAACAAGGAGCCCAGAGCACAGGTGACGCTGCAGGCGCTCCACGCCGTCCACGGGGACATGATGCAGTCCACTGCAGGACAAACAGCAACAAACCATGAGACCACCACAAGTCTCCGACCACATGGTCAGCTCAGATACGCACGTATTACCCACCACAGTCTTTCTCATCGGATCCATCCACACAGTCTCTCTGCAGGTCACACCTGCGGTCCAGGTGGACACACTCCCCGCTGCCACAGGAGAACTGCTTGGGAGAGCAGGGTCTGGGCACTAGGGGGCGCTGTGTACTCACCGTCGGCCTGGATGTGGTGCCTGAACACACGGAGGTAAAGTAACGGATCCATTCAGTCCACATTAACACTGAAAAACACTGAAAACTCCAGGGCACGTTTTACTCTTTTTGGTTCTCCTGTGTCTTTATTTAGTATAAAACTGCATGTAGAAACTTTTAATCCCAATCACCACGGCAACATAATGTCTCCAGGACAGCTTCAGGTGACAGATTATGTAAAATGAATGTATAATAAGGGATAATAATAAAGGAATTTATTACTAACAGTACTTTCTAGAAATAACACAGATCTACAGTGACCGAGCCTCTTCTCATCCCAACATCAGAAGTCTCTAGCCTGGTCCCGCCCACTACATTTCACAAGCTCCATATGGTCTGGCCAAGACAGACATGTCTGTAAAAAGGCTAAGCTATCATCACAGAGTTTCACTCCAGCCTTCCTGAGACACTGATATAAGATGAAAGCGCTCGCGCTCGGGGCAGCAGCGCTTCCACTCTGCTTCAGCCTGGCAGGATGTCGATGCTCACCACACACTTCTTCATCTGAGCCATCCAAACAGTCCTTTCTTCCGTCACACACACGTGCAGAGTCCACACAGCCAAACGACCAGCATGTAAACTGGCCCTCCACACAAAGAACTCTGGGTACACCGCCATCATGGGGGGTGGTGGCGACTGAGGGGGCTGTAAACCAGCAGAACCATGAAAACGTGTTCAGGCTTTCTTGTGGATGGGATGGGTGCGGTGTAAGTGGGAAGAGTGTGACGTTCCACCTGCTGTTGTCTGAAGACCGGGTCTGCCAGGCTGCAGAGGTGTGGACAGATGCAGGCCAGGGTGACCTGTCGTGACCCCTGAACAGACGGATGTGCTGATAGTTCAGGACTGACCCAAAACTAAAGAAATCTGAGCTTTCAAACAAATGTTGCAGCTAAATAATTGATAAAACAACATAGAAACAAGACAATGATGGGAAAATAGCTGTAAGGAAGCAACCTGTCAGATAAAACCAGAAAAGTATGGTCTAGGCCTTTTGTTGTTTTAATGTTTCATATTTGTCATTTTTTACTGTTTCTGTTGCTGTTTTTATGCTCTTTTAATGTTTACTGATCTTTCTTGTGAACCTTATTTTTGTTTATACTCCGTTAAGCGCTTTGTATCAGCAGCTGCAGTGTTTTAAAGCGCTATATAAATAAAGTTGACTTGACTTGACTTGACTAGACTGTAATTTTACAGTATCAGGCTGTGGGGAGATATTAAGAGGAGACTGACTCTGCTGATCTGGGTTCAGCTCTTTGCAGAGTTTACAGGCTTTGAGTTTCACTGGGACACAAGTCCTGCAGCGTATGATCTCAGACTCCACACAGGCTCATATGATTATAAAAACTGATATGGCCACTAATAGCTTTAAAGGTCAGGTATAAAGATCTTCAAATATTTTCTAAAACATACTGGGAGCCAGAGCAAAGGTGCTACAACAGGACCAATATGCAGCATTACATTATCAGAGAATCAACATGGCTGCATGACTTGCTGGTTTTTAGTGTCAAAACCAGATCATTTGTCATCATTCAGTTCTAAATCTTTACAGTCAAACAAACATAAATGTGATGATGGTGCAGGACCAACTCAGATTAGAGCCATCAAACAAGAAAAACAAGCTGGTCACACCTACTGGAAGCCGGGGAGGAGGCCTTCTGAGCTGTGCTTGGTGCTGTGGCTCCAGGTGTCGCCACACCAGGAAAGCCACCTTGGGAACCAGTTGTATGTAGGCCAGGGACACCTGCTGTGGTGTTGCCTTGGAAACCTGGTCTCCCAGTGTAGCTGGTCTGATTGTAAAGCCCTGGAAAGCCTGTAGTGGGAGCAGTCCCTGCAGAACAGGATAAAAAGCCAGGAAGGATCAGAGGGAACAGAAACTGGCCGGAGTGGTTCAGCACGGCTGAAATAAGCAGTTAAAGCCCCACCACAGCTGAGCTCATCCGAGTGGTCTGAGCAGTCTGAGACACCGTTGCACAGCACTGATACTGGGACACACTCCCCACTGAGACGGCATGAGAAGTGGCCCGGCTGGCAGCGATGCACTGTCACCAGTCCACCACCAGAGGGAGTCGTGGTCACACTGCTGAGGGTCACCAGCTCATCTACACACAGAACATGTTCAGATCTTTCAGAAACACCTGGGACCTCACACCTGCTTGGTCATTTATTGTGTTTCAACAACGGACAATGAAACAACACAAAACAATCAGACAACAAGGCAGCCGCAAGATGAAGAGCCAAAGACCAACACCATGCAGGTTATAGCTAGTCTGACATAAAGACATACGAGGAAACAGCCACAAACAGAAGCATCCTGCTGGTTATTATGATATGGGATTTATGTAGAGGTTAATGCTCCTATATTCAGCAAATCATTTTTTTCAAATGGTAAGTGATGTTCAGTGTAGCAGCACTCGAGCTTGTCTAGCTATAGCGCAGACGTTTGTCTTTAACCCACTGCTGTAGGACACATCGTGTGCTGTCAGAGCTTCACATCAAAACCTTCTGCTGGAAAGATGCAGCTCAGGTTTCACTGTCAGGTGTGAAATCCTACAAAACTCTTACCTTCATGGATCCAAAATCTGTGCGGTCTTCAGGCACATTAAATGAAGATGTGTTTACAGAGAGGAAAGTGGAGCAGCATTAACATGAGGTATAAACTGTGACTTTGTGAAGTTTCTACCGTGTACTGTACTGGTGATTTTATAGCACCATACAAGTCTGGGGAAGGGTTTCTGCTAAAATAGGGACAGTAACTTTTTGCTAATATTTGTAGTTACTAAAAAAGTCCACCAGAGGACTCCTGGCTGGCATCTAAGTTGACATAAAATGTATCATTTTCAGACATGCCTGTTCAGCCAAAGAAAGAAAAAGGTGATGTGTGACAGCTCTGATGGCCCCCACCTCCTCTGCAGCCCAGGATCTCCACCCTCAGGTAAAAGGTGTGCCTGAACTCCACTGGGATGATGCGCATGTAGCGAGCTCTGACCAGCCGACCCAGCCAACGGGTCACCGGGGTTCTGCCCACCATCCGGACTTCAAACACCTACAAAAAAGCAAAACGACGTGTGTACCGACAGAAAAAGGACTTCTACCAGCTGAACCTGTAAATCCTTACAAATACCTGGGGGGGGGCACCAGGCCTCCCGTCCTCCGTGTAGTCTGTGAAGAGGCTGCTGTGCAGGGTGAACGCCAGCCGGTATTTGGTCAGGTAGCCCCACATGCGCTCACTGCCCTGCGTCACCACCCCCGACACCCAGGTGGGCTCCAGGAAGTCCACCTGCAAGTACGGCTGAGGGTCTGTGGGGGAGGGGCTCCATCCAGGTTCCATAACCGGACTGTAGGAACCGGAAAAGCATCCTGTCACATCTTCACTTCAGTCATTAACAGGAAACATCCTGCAGCCATATCTAGATGAGGATGCTCCTCCCTACAATCTCAGCTTTATGCAGACGGAGGAGACCAGGGACCCCACCATGATCCTGAGGGCCGTGTTGTCTGAGGCAGAAGTCCATGGTAGGGTCTCTTAATGCAAACTGGGGAGTCAGAGGAAGAACTAAAAACACCTTGCCTACAAGAGAGACACCCGGACCCTCCCTGGACCAGATCCCAGAGCGTAAGCAAGGGGAGGAATAGTTTGGGAATCTCATGCTTGTATCCCTGCTTCTTGCAGATGATGCGATTCTGTTGGGGTCTTCAATACACACCGGGGCAGTCTGCAGCCGAGCATGAAGCTCAGGATCAAAGCCAGCCCCTCAAACAGCGAAGCCATGAGTGGGGGGGCCCTGTCTGACTTAAGCTTGTTCCATAATCCACAAGAAACGAGAAATTTGTTCTTGCTCTCGAGGCCACAGGGCATTTCATCCTCCGCGAGAAGCAGCACGTGAGATGAAGCTGGGGTTACTGCGGGGCTCGTCTGTGTCTCTGTGTGCAATGAGCCGTTTGACCCGCTTATTTTTTATCACCTCCGCCAAGGAGGTCATGATGTTGCTGCCGTTTGTCTGTCTGTCTGTCTGTGTACAAGACAACTCAAAGAATTATGGATGGATTTCGATTAAACTTTCAGGATATCTTGGGAATGACTAAAGGAACAATCGATTACATTTTGTCGACAATACGGATTAGATTACGGATTCTGGATCACTTTGAAATTTATGGTGACATTGCAGTCAATGGAGTAGCAGAGGTCTGCGTTCTCCGACTTCTTTTCTAGTATGACATGAAACTTGGTCGGTGACGTGCAGGACTGTGCACGCGGCAGCATCCATGTCTTTATCTACCGTGTGTTGGAAACATTTCTGTACTTTCTCACCACCTCCATCAGCTGTTAGTTAAAGCTGTTTATTCATCATCGTAACAGTGGAGATGTGGACGTCACTGCGTCCCCCTTCATGCTTTCACACCTTATCTACGACACCTCTCATATCTGACCAATCACGCATCACTTCTCAGAGCCCCTAGAGAAAAACGTTGTACACGAGTCTCATCGCATGCATGGATCTAGTGACGCACATGTTCGGGACGATGTTGAGCCTCCCGGCATCAGCGGGGTTGTTCTCTCGGTGAGAGGACGAGGTCAGCTGACCGTAGCGGATCCTCCCATCCTCCAGTCCCAGAGGAGAAGAGCAGATTCCTGCAACACAGAATGACTCCTGTCACTCAGCCCGGACCCCCGAACAGACAGGAAGGGACTTCTATCTGGACTCACCGCGATATCCGGGACCACCGTCCTGTAAATGCACCACATCAAATCAGAAAAAACATTCGGTGTGTAATATGATCAAATCTTAACCATTCAGAAACAGCTTCAGACCAGATGTATCCTTACTGTTGGCGGTACTGCAGAGTGAGAGACAGCAGCCATGGACGGGGTCTGTAGGGGGGCCGGGGTGGGTGTCAGCGCCCTGTGTGTGGAGAGCAGCGATGATGAGGCACCGTGAGTGAAACTCAGCCTCTGGATAAAGACAGAACGGGGACAACCTGTCTGACTGCGTGGTGAAGTCATGCGGGCGGCATCCGTCTTCATCCTCTCCCCCAGGACAGTGAGGAACGCCGTCACAGCGCCTCCCTGCCTCGATGCAGCCCCCTGGGGGGGCGCAGAAGAACTGACCGGCCGGGCAGCTGCGTGGGCTGGTGGGGGTGGAGGAGGGCTGCGTTCCTGCAGAGGAGGGCATCACGTGATCAGAGTTTCTGTGAACATCTACGGGACTGATCTCCCCGGGGAAATGGGCGAAGCGGAGGCTGAGCTCACCACAGAACGTCTCATCGGAGCCGTCCCCGCAGTCGTTGACCCCGTCGCAGACCACCCCCCGCGGCCCCGCCGGCACACAGCCACCGTTCCCACACCGGAACTCTCCGTCCCAGCAGCCCACTGGGGGGACTGGTGGGCGGGGAGAGGTTGGCCAGTGAGAAGCTGGAGAGGAGAAGCAGAGTGAAGTCCGACTTCCTGAGACCAGCAGGGCTTTCCCAGTGTACCCACCTTCCCCACAGCCCATGACCTCCAGGCGCAGGTAGATGCCGTTCTGGAAGTCGTGGGGCAGCAGACGGACGAACCGAGCCAACACCATCCTGTCCAGCCTGCTCTCCGCCACGCCGCGGTCGTCATGGTTAGCAGGGAAGACCTGCAGAGGGACAGAGCGGCTTGAGCTTGTGGAGCCGATGAGGCGGCGGCGGGGAATCGAGTCGGTCCGGGACCTTGGCTCTGGGCCGGCCGTCAGACTCCAGCTCTCTATAGGTGTGCCACAC
>JBAMHT010000018.1:22527760-22540973 GCA_037177075.1 Craterocephalus fluviatilis
AAAGGTTACGAGCGTTTCGCTATACTGTCTCCTGTCACTACGACAGAAATCGAAGCTCACAGTATCACGATTTCGATACTTTTGTAGGTATCGTTACAGCCCTATTGGGTACCATGGTTACTAGCAGGCAGACAGGTGGAGCTGTGTATCACTTGGATGCTGCTGGTTGCAGGTCAAAGGTTGGACATTTTTCAGGGGCGTTGGAGGACACCTGGATGCCAGGTTTGATGCAGCTGTCAAAACACGAACATACACATGTTCCAACACAACCAGGTGTCCTGTATGAATGAGCGTAGTGTGTCCCCCTTCCACACACACACACACCACTCCAGCTGTGCCTCGGATCGGTTGTTTCAGCGCTGAAATACCAAACTACTTGGTATGCTTACAGTAGTGTCAGCAAATTGTGTGTAAAACTGTGTGAGTGTGTGTGTGGTTGTCTGTCTCTCTCTGTGTGGCCCTGCGATGGACAGGTGTACCCGCCTCTCACCCAATAAATGCTGGGATTTGCTCCATCCCACCCACGAACCAACTGGATTAATGGCTACAGAAAATAGATGAATGAATATTAGTGTTTACACGTATATATTTATACCTTTAGTTTTTCTTTTATTTTTTTTTACCTGTTAATCTCGTTCAAGGTGGTGTGCGGCTGGAGTCTTTAGACTACATGTATTTAGTCATTTATATAAATATTTTATACAGCTTATTTCAGTGGCCTGGGCTTGATTCTCACAGTGGATGTAAAAGCTGTAAGATGTCAATATCAGAAGTTTAACAAGGAAAGAAAATCTGCCCACTCAAAACTTAGAGAGCTTCCCTGTCTCTTCACCTTTCTCACCATGCACACCTGTCCCACTATCACATCTGTCCCACTATCACCTGTCTTCCCCAGCTGTCTCTGCTCTCTCTATCTGCCTGGGTTTAGTGACCAGACAGTAACACCTGTATTCATGTAGAGGAAACGGGATTATTATTATTTATTATTATTACCATCATTGTTGTTGTTGTTGCTATAAATGTTTTCATGGAGACAATAATTTCTCTGTGAGTTAAACTTTTACACGGACTGTCTCTAAAATACATCCTGATGTCCTCATTTCTTTTCTTTCCTTCAGACACTCTGACCTGCGCGAGCACTGCCGAGGCGCTCATCTAAATGAGTGACAGCCGAATCAGCCAATCCCGTTCGCAAGACGAAAAAACCAGCAGAACCAATCACATCAGTGGGCACGAGGCGGGACTTCTAAGCTCTGATTTCTCAACTGCGCGTGGGACGAAAAAGTTTGAGACAACTTGCGTCTCCAACATCGCAACCCAACCACCCTTTATTTGTATTTATTTATCGATTTCATTTATTTTACATCTAGTTTAATTATATTTTAATATTGTCATTCTTTTTTATTTAACTTGGTTTTTATGAATATATGAATTAAAATCACCTTCTTCTTCTTCCTCCTCCTCCTCCCTCCTCCCCCTCCCCCTCCTTACGAGCCTGTGACGGTCTCACCTGTTCTCTCAGTCCTACCTGAGTCCCTTGCGGTGCAGCACGCGCCCCCGGAGGAGACGCGCGCGGATTTTCATAATTGACTAAAGTTCGTTTGTTAGGACCGGAGCCAGAATTAAATATTCTCTCTGAAACTTCTGACTGACCCGAACCAGAGCCCGGAGGAACCATATCGGAACCAGCAGGACGCCTGAAAACGGACTTGGAACGGGACCAGGATCAAGATCAGAATCAGGTTCAGAACCAGGACTAGGACCAGCTCAGCACCAGGACCTGGAGCATGTCTCGAGCGGAAGAGCGCGAGGAGGCGGACTGCGTGTGTTCGGTCGGGATGAAGTTAACGTGGGACATCAACGACCCCAAACTGCCGCAGGTAACCCGAGCAGAACCGACCAAAACCGAGCTGCGTCGACCGATCAGGTTCAAAAGACCTACCGAGCCGCAGATCGGGTCACCGGATCCTGCAGAAACGGATCTCAGGACTAACTGATTAGAAGATTCCGATCAATATGATTGTGACGTCATTAATCATTTAGATTTCGTTAATTGTTTTTAAAGAAAAAGAAAAGAGGAGAAGCAGTTTGTAAACTAACAAGAAGATGTTTTCTTCTAAATAAATCTGATCAACAATCAGAGAGAAACAAAATGTTTTTCACCTCTGAAATGTGATTTATGCTTTTATTTAAAAACGTAATTCTGGGAATTTAACTCTGTACAGAGTGAAAGGTGACACTAGACATAATAATGATGGTATCATTATTATGATGATATTATAGTTATATTATAATCATTTATAATAATAATAATACAAATCATAATACATTTTCATTGTATTTGACAGGGCTACATGAATAAGATAAACAAATTACAGATAAAAAACAGGAGACTAAAAATTCAGAAATTCATGTCCAACAATCACGTGAAAATAAAACATTTTGGTGGAAACTAATTAAGACATGTCAGCAGAAATAAAGAACTGCTCCACGATTCAAACGACAAAAACTTATTACATAAAATAGAACAATTGATTATCAACGAAAAATTTATCCATGATTAATTAATAATTAATATACATTTTTTAAACTTCCTGATCCATCAGATATTTCAGAGACTGAAGAGGATTTCATCATAATTGTAGAAAGAAATGAACTGACCCGGTCTTTATATTTCATAATCATGTTGGCCTGGTAATAATAATAATAATAATAATAATAATAATAATGATAAAAAAATAAATAAAAATAATAATAATAATAATAGCCTAATATTAATAATAATATTGATGAGATGTTTTGTTTCTTTTTTGAAGGATGAAGATAGATAAACTGGTTTAACGGAGTTTGGTTTCAGGTTCTGTCCACTATGCAAAAATAAACCATAAACATCATAAACATCAAAGCAAACAAGCAGAAAATGAATAGAAGAAACCGAGAATAAATATTGCTTCAAACGTTTCAGGCTCAAGGCGCGGAAGAAAACAATAACGATCTAATAGTCAGAGATTCTATAAAATGGTCTAATCTGTAAAGTGTCAACAAAAACTATAAAAGATCTTTTCTCTTCTTTAAATTCGCACAGATTCAGGAAGACAAAGCCAAACATTATAATTATTTTTTATTATTATTATTGTTATTATTATCATTATAAATTATAATGATAGCGCTTCTGTTGGGTTGCATGATCCGCGGATGAATATCCTCTGATCGATGAAAACTGATGGGGAGATAAAAGATGTGATCATCGTTAGTTTCGTTAATGATACATCTTTTTTTTTCTTTGTTTACAGTAAATTCAGCTCAAACTACAGACTGTGGCGTTAGTGTATATGTGACTTCACCTGAAAAAGCGTCCGGGCCATTAGTACCGAGCCTCGCGGCTGCTCTACGTTTCCAAACGCAGTTCGCTCTGATAGCGCGCGCAGACACTTGGGCCGGGACCGTTTGATCTGGTGTCAGCAGAGAACCAAGTCCTGACCGGAACCACTGACCCGGTTCCGTTCTGGACAGAAGTGACAGAAATCAGGTTAAACTTCCGTTTGAGGAAAAGTTTTAATAAAAAAACTCCAGAAAACGTGTCAGATTTAGGATGAAATCAGGTTTAGGATGAGTTCGGCTGTCCAGCTGCTGGCAGGGGGCGGACACGCTCAGGGCTGCACGAGGACACCCCGGGCCCTCCAGACCCAAGGCCGCCAGGAACCATCCTTCCTCCTGGACAAAAGGAAATAAAAAGAGATAAATAAAAATAATGTGTTTTCATGAAGCCCTTTATATCGATAATTAAAACAATAATAATTATAATAAAATAAAAACAATAATGAATATCTGGATGAATAAATCTGTTTCATTATCTCAGATCAGATTTCTTCGTTGCTTTATGACATTAAATAGAGGAATTTAATTACATTTTCAGTCTGAACTCTTTTTTTAAAAAAACTTTTATAAATTTGAGCTAAAATATAAATTCTGAATGTTTTGATGTTGTAGTTCTGATCTGCGGCTGCAGTATTTCCACTTTATTTAATCTAAACCATCCGTTGTACACGAATCACATTCAAACTTTAATTATAAAGACAGACTGTTGGCACATCTGCTGCCACTTTTCCTTTTCTTTCTGTTTCTTGTCTGTGATGTTTATTTTTTTTCAGAAATATGTTTAGTCCTTACCACTAAAACCTGTCCCATGATATGCCAGTGCATAAAATGCTTTAGATAAAATAATAATTGCATTCTATAATTTGTGCAGACTTTCTTATAAAACCTGTGTAGTTTGCACTAACGGCCAAAATAACCAGACTCAGAGGGGAAAACGGCCTAAATGGACAAAATACCCACAGTGATACATAATGTCCTCTAAGTGCTCTCAGATGTGGCCCAAGACCAGCACCAGTATCAGAAAATCACAGCACAGAATTGGAAAATAAAACCTATTTTAATGTGCAAAGCTATGCTTGTTTTAACAATGTCACCAAATATTTAACAGACGAATAAAATCTGCATAAATGACCACGACCATGAGAATAAATTGAAAAAAAGAAGTTTCCCTGTCGGAGCAGATTTCTGTCTCGCCTGAGTTTGACGTGACGATCATCAAACATCAGACAGAGTAAAGATTATATTATTTCTCATCATGCCACAAAGCATGATGGGAAATATAAGCAAACCCACAGCAAATATTAATTTATTGTTAAACAAATATAAAATAATTTCTTTATCTGGGTCAGGATGTTCCACATGTTCCAGACTGGGACGTTTGTATGGACCGTCATGTTAAGACATTGAACAGAGTCACTGAACCTGCCAGAAGCTCAGTCAGTGCAGTGAAAGTCTCTGATTGGCTGATGTTAGAGGCGTATCACTTGGCCCAGTCGGTCATACTGGCAATAAATCATCATCATTATTCGGAGGGCTGGAATATTAAACTTTAGACATGAGGATCAGTCGTGAGGCCGACTTGGTGCTGTCCGTTCTGCAGTGGTGGCGGCTGCATAAAAACAATCAAAGCAAAGCAAATAAAACAAGTTTGTATTAAAAAAAGTATCAAAACACCAAAAAACTTAAGAGAAGAGACAGCCGGCAGGAGGAGGATTCACTGGTTTCACTGGTTTCATTAACAACATGAAATCTGACTTTATTGATTGGTTAAGCTGAAATCAGGAGAATCAGAGAAGCAGCTACTGATCAGTTCAGCCGACGGTCACCAGCTCAGATCATTCAGTCCCTGCATGAAGACTGAGACTGGAGTCATGAGCGCCAACAAGGCGTCCCAGCTGGAATAACAGAGTATTATGGTCTGTTTGAATGCCCGATGATAAACTGATTATTATTCTTCCCACAGCTAGAAAGGACAGTCCTCGTTTAGAACATGCGGGAAATGCTGCTGCCGTAAAATGTAGCTTTTTTATACCCGTGTTGTGAAACTGAACCTGATGCAACAGTGCCATGAAAAAGAAATGAAGTATTTATCCTTGTGACCGAGGGTCCACATATGTGGGCATCATTGTTTCCATGAACGGCTTCATTTCAGAGCTAATATCTGCTGATAATGTTCACGGGTTCATTCTAAGCAGAGATATTTAAATGCTGATGGAAACACAGCTCGGCTCTGTTTCCAGGCCGGTGCAGATCCGGCTGAGTTACAGTCGCCCTGCAGGACTGGCTCAGGATCATCTCACATGACAGGGTTGCTAGTTTGATCCCCAGCTGGGCCTGAACAGGAGGATGTGCTCCCGGTGTGTGCGTGGGCACGCGGGATATGTGGGTCAGGTAAACAGCGAGCTAAGCGACACGCGTCTCATAAAGGTTCAGAAAGAGAAACCAAATGAGTAAAGACTTTCTCCTACATCAACTTTTTCTCCCGCCTAACACTTATTTATGTGAAGGAAATGAAATTATTTGAGGACTTAAGAACAATTGATCGTTGAACTCAGCAACTTAACTTGCATAAACTTCTTTTCCATTACGAGTGAGACTAAACTCTGTTTACACTCTAATCCTGAGTCAGAAGATTTTACGACAAATGTGTGTGGGAACCTGTGGCCTCAACTTTAGCTTTTAGAGATGCTGAAACAAAACGTATCAAGCTGCATCAACATGACCATCAGACTTCACTAAAAACATCAATTCACCTGACTCGCCTCTCTACTGCCTGCAAAAATCAGATGGAGGCGAACTGAGCAGTTTTTCACATGAAGTCTGACTCAGCAAAACCACTCCACTTGTTCTAATGTAAACATCTGGCCCATCTGGAAGCTACACGACACTGATAGTTTATAGTGCCCTATGCAGAAGCTCAGCATAGGGCACAGAGAGCGATGATTGGCTGTCAGTAATCATGTTTCTTCTCTTCACGGTAGGGCTGCATGATATTGGGAAAAACTGGCATTGTGATATTTTCTAACCCTGCGATATACATCGTGATAGATATTGCAATATGATAAGATAAAAGAATTTACAGCAAAGACTGCAGCAGCACTGAGTTCTCCTGCCATCTTGCAGGTTTTAAAGCTGCTCTGATCTTAACTCTGTAAATGTTACAGGTCTGTTGTCTGTTACAGATGTTCTTCCTGTTATGTCTCACAGCTGCTTTCATCTGTGAGGAATTGACTGTTTTGTTTTATTACGTGCAAATGTGAACTTTGTTTCACCACAAAAAGTTAAACTGATTGAGATTGATGCTGATTGGTGGATTGCTGTGCATAACGTGTGTCAGGTACCTTTAATATTAATACGAACACTGGGAGTTCATTGTGATTCTGATGCTCACAGACACGTTACGATGACGGTGCTCAGACGATACGCTGTGCTGCCCTTCTCCCAGTGTGCGGCCTTTTCTTCCTGCAGCTGTTTTTATAACGCGCTGCTTTCTGTTCCCTCGTGTTTCACCTTCACCATGCAGAGCCAACCGCGCCCTCGCTCCGGCTAAACTGAACTCCTTTAGCAATGTTTGACAAAAGACGACTTATAAATGTCATTTTTGAAGAATTTCTGGTTTTAGGTTTTAGAATAAGAAAATAAAACAACAAAAATGAGATTTCCTTCTATGGCGGGAAATGGTTTTGTTCTTGACAAACTATTGACAATAAAACTAGATCTGAAGGAATATTTTTAGTATATTTAGTGTCATGTTGTGGAATTTCAGTGCAACTATTTCATGGAAAAGCTGCAGACCCTGGGCTGCTATGTCAGCAGATATCTGAGAGAAAACTGTGGGAATATCCTCAGTTCAACAGTTTGGATCTTTCTGTTCACACATCAGCTTCACTTCCAGAAATGTTTGTAGTTTTTCATTTTCTCTCCAGTTTCAGACATTAAGTTGTGCGAAGATTTGCGTCTGGATATGTCTTATTTTAACATTCGTAATTAGTGTTTTAATTCCTGCTACCTGTCACTGATGGATCTTCAGGCTTTCACGGATGTTTTCAGACTATTTTTCTGGAGAATAAATGAAGGTTTTGAACATGTTGCAGTCTCAGCTTGTCGCTTGGTTTCTTGGTTTTGCCTGTTTTTCCACTGTGTGAGGGTTGAGTGAAGGTTGTGTGAAGGTGAGCGCAGGTTGGCTGCAGCTACGTGAAGGTCGAGTGTGTTGCTGACTCGGCTCGTCACTGTTTTTACTCAAACAGAAAAACTGGTTTCTTTATTTTTGTTTCTGCTGAAAGCAAAATGGAAATGATGGTCAGCTGATCTGGGATCAGGTGTCACAGTGATCGACATCAGTGATTGGCTCTGAGCCGTGGGCACAGCTCAGCTCTGAAGCAAACCTGCACCCTGGTCTGAGACCATGAGGGAGGAAGATCTCAGCTGTGCTTCCTCAGCAGGTCAGCGCGACCCGATCATAGTCAGGAGGTCCTGAACACTGGAACAGGAAGGGAGGTTCCACTGGCCTGAAGTTCACGAGAACACAGATGATACCAGAGAAGAAACCTGATGCAGATGCAGAACCATGTTTCCGTCCGCTTTCTCTGACACACCGAGGATGCTGGTAGTTTTAGTTTTATTCGGAGCTTTCGTAGACTCCCTGGAGCTTTTTTCTCTGTAGATGCAGACTCTGATGGAGCTTGGACCAAAGTGCTGAACCTCAGCCGTCCATTTTGGAAGAACATAACTTTGGTTTTTATACCCTTTACACCCTGGAGAATCTTCCAGAAGCGTGTTAATTTGACTCCACATCAGCTCTAACAGCTCTTCCTTGTTACTGTTTCGCACTAATAAACCAGTAAAGGTTCAACTTTTTGTTGCCGTTTAGAGAAAATCGAACATTTTGCTGAAACTGCCTCTGCTGTGTGAGGAAGTCATCAGGCAACAGGAGACTTTTCTGAAAAAAAAAAACATGTTCTCTCCAGTAGAACAGGGAATCTAACCGTCTGTCTGTCTGTCTGTCTGTCTGCCAGGACCTGAAGCACTTCGACCCGTTCCAGGAGTGGACAGACGGTTACGTCCGCTACATCTACAGTGGTGAGAAATGTCTTCCTTCAGCTCAGTTTGCCTGCTTCTTCCTCCGTGCTCTGGTGTCAGCATGAAGATGCTTCACATCATGGATCATGAATCCCTCCTATCTAATGCTGTCTCTGTGATGGTGGCAGCCTGTAACCATGGTGACAATAAGGGCTGATTCGAGGGCAGAATGTATAAAAAATAAATAAAAAACAGCTGTATAGTCTTTTTAAAGGTAAAAATGTCTCCAGGCCATCTGAGAAACATCCTGACACCTCTGACGGCTTTTAAGTTTTAGCTGAATGTTTCCTAAACACGTACTTGATTGAGCGTATAATGAATGAAGGATGATTAAGGATGATAGTGTTTACAGGTGGGACCGTCTGAAAACATATGAACTTATACCTGCTTAGGTGAAGGGCCGCCGGCTACATATCAGGTAGTGGGACAACGAGAGGTTAAACAAGATTCTTTAAAAGCTTTTTGACCATGTAGAACGCATCTTTATTTAATTTTGAAAGATTATCTGAAATGAATGGTTTGTTAATCTCAGTCAGAAGATGTTTCCATCACTCTGATCAGAATAACAGCCAGCAAACCGGTTTTAATCTGAATGAATGTAATCAGATTACAATCATCTGATTGGAGCATTAACATGAAGCATTTTTAGGCCCTGATTTACAAAAACTCCAAATAGTGAGCGCTTGATAGTTTGACCCGCAAATATTTAGCACCTGTTGTGTTTCCATGATTTGCTGGTGATCTACAAAGAACAATTGCACAAACAATAACGAGCGCAAACAGCCTCATTTAAATGAGGATTTAGCTGCACAAACAATTTGCTGTGTAGAAGCCGAGGAACAAAGTCGCAAACAAGATTAAATGGAGATGGAAATATTAGTAGAAGAGGTAAAAAGAAATATGGCAAAGACATGGAAACATGACCAGAAGGACTGGAATATGAAAGTATGTTTGCCAAAACGGAAATGCAGTCAGGAAAATCAGAAGAACATAAAATGAGGTTAAGAAGAGATGGAAATATGTTAGATGGGGGATGAAACAAGAAGCTATGAAACCTCGGCTAACAGACAAGGGTTGTGACACGCCCGGCTGTCCAGCAAGGTAGTACGGACAGAGTACGGACAGACTAGACCATGCTGGTAATGACCTCATAGCTGCTGTAGACATGATCAATATAAATACGTTTCCTTTCCACAGCGTTTGTCATTTTAAGCAGCAAGGGCAGTTAGCTGCACCCTTCATAAATCAAATTGTACCTGGGAAGCTGATTTATTTGCATTGATTCTTCCCAGTATTTTGCACCTTGTAGCAGAAACGCCCAGAATGCAGATTCATTCAAAGCAAAGGCAAAAAGTGTATTTCGGCACTATTGTAACGGTTCTGCAGGCACGCTTATATTTGTGTCATGTCGATAAATCAGCTGCAGAATGGTTTTATGTCTGTTATCAACTCTGCGCTTGTTTCAAGAGGCGCAAACCTTTGATAAATCAGGGCCGTAGTCTGATCGGAACATGGCTGAAAACCAAAATGACATCTGTTAGATCATAGATGTGTTGGATGTTTATTCCCTCATGAGGCGTTCAGGGACAGGTGGATCTGAGCGCGCTCAGAGGCTGATGTCTGTGTTCTGTGCAGCTGAGGATAAGAACGCTCAGCGGCACCTGTCTGGCTGGGCCATGAGGAACACCAACAACCACAACTGCCAGATCCTGAAGAAGTCCTGCCTGGGCGTGGTGGTGTGCTCCAGGAGCTGCACGCTGCCGGACGGCTCCAGGCTGCAGCTCCGCCCCGCCATCTGCGACAAGGCTCGGCAGAAACAGCAGAGTAAGAGCAGACCGGGGCGGACCTGTTCCACGTTGCTGAGACCGCGCCGCCCTGACCGGACTCTGTGTTTCAGAGAAGCTGTGTCCGAGCTGCAACGCCGGCCTGGAGCTGCTGCCGTGTCGCGGCCACAGCGGCTACCCCGTCACCAACTTCTGGAGAGTGGATGGAAAGGCCATCTTCTTCCAGGTGAGCCGGCACACACGCACTCCTTAAACACATCACCAGAAATCCAGTCTGATGGTCTCTGATCCCAGTCTGGGACCACGGGGAGGGGAACAGAAACAAACACCAGATCTCTGTGTAAAGCACATGACCCGGCCTAGATTCTGAGCCAGAACTGGATTTTCACGAGCCCGCTGGTGCTGATTGGTTCTTGTGGTCCTTCAGGCAAAAGGCGTCCACGATCATCCAAGACCAGAATCCAAATCTGAGACTGAAGCCAGGAGAAGTTCAGTAAAGAGACGGGTCAGCTCGCCGCCCTTCACGCCCAAGAGACGACTCATCGAGTCTCAGGTGGGCCCGAGCGAGCCAATCAGCCGGCGCACTGCCGCGTGCTGACGCTGTTTGTTTACCGCCTGTTGTTTCTGGTTTCAGGCTCTGGGTCCCGCCCTGCTCTGTATGGAACCAGCAGACCGGATCTCCTTCATCGAACCCAACTTCCCGCAGCATTACCCGGCTTTCCAAAGCCCCGAGCCCTACTACAACTCCCACAATGCCCTGGGAGAGGCCCCGCCCTCGCTACAGAAACCAGCCAATCCAAGGCTTTACATGAGCCGGCCCAGCTACGACTTCCAAGGATACCTGGCCTCCCCGTCCTATCCTGTGACCTCTGACCTCTGTGACCCCAGGTCAGCCTCTCACACTGTCACACACACACACACACACACACACACACTCCCTCATAGATGTAACTGTTCACACGGTGTAAACCGGTCCAAACTAGATCCTGGGAGTGTAAAGAGTCCTAAACCAGATTCTGATCCAGTTCCTCGACCTTTCTGGAGGATTTCTTCAGATCCCGTTAAGCTCATGGACTTCCCTGTGCAGGGAAACCAGTCCTGAACCGCTATGATCCGGTTTCACTCAGATTTGAGTGCCGGCAGTCTGTGACTCGGTAAATCAGGTTGTATTTGTGAACGTTTGCAACAGCTTGATGTACTCTGAGTGAGAAGAGGTAGATCTTGATAATAAAGCATGAGCCAGACACTGAAAGCCAAAAGAATCTGAACATTCCAAAAGATGACGACAACACAAAACATCTTGGCAGTCTCTGCGGTTGTGAAGCAGCTTTTGTTTTATTTGCAGGGTCGCACCAGTCCTGGGTTCCTCCGCAACCCCGTCTTCATCAACAGCTCCTCTCTCCTCCTCCTCCTCCTTCGACCATCAGACGAAGCCCACGGCTTGGAAGGACCTGCTGAAGACCTCCGCCCCCTATGGTGACAACCACCATTACTACAGCACCGATTACCCCTGTCGTTACTCTGGCAACACCCCCGGGTCACCTGCACCACTGCAGACCATCATCACCACGACAACCAAGGTGAGGCAGATTCGTAAAGGTGGTAGTTTTCTACACATCAGATGTTCCACGTCTTTATGGCCCCTTTGGTGTCGAGCCGGGCGATATGACCTTAGATCAACATCATGATTAATTAATGATTATCTTTGTGTTATTTCATTTTTAGCACCCTTAGCTAACCAGATTTTATAGATAGAAAAGCAAATATTGACTTTAAAACAAGTGAAATGAAGCACAGGTTAACTATATAACGTCATTTAATGAATATTTCCAAATATATTTAGGAGAAATGATTGACTTGAGCTCACTTACATGGAATATTGGTACCAATTTGATACATTTTTGACTGATTATCCATCCCTGCCTGTGTATCAGGTGTTCCACGGCCAGGAGTGATGTGTTCCACTTTTTTATGGTTCCAGGAACATCTCAGACTTTTCGTTGCCTTGTAGAGTCGTAATGATTTTGGGGGCTTTCTTTAGGCCAGCGTATGTAGCTGCCTGGGGTTGCTGTTGGAAGTGAATGTCTCTCTGTTGTTCCTGTAAACTCAACATTTGGTTCTGAAAGTGAAACCTAAATGAGGGGAATGAACCACACCTTTTTTAATCTCCTCAGGTCTCCTACCAGCCCTGTCCGAAGCCATCTGCAGCCCTGCCTCCTTACCAGTCTTGTCCCAAACCTCCAGCCGGCCTCCCACCCTACCAGCCCTGCCCTCCCTCCAAAGCCCCGGGCCTCCCTGGCTGCTCCTCCCTGCTGGACGACGCCTCCTCTTCCTCGTACTCCACAGAGGTGAAGGTGACGGAGGAGCCAGGCGGAGTCATCAAGTCTCTGTCATTCCAGCCGGAGCCTCTGCAGACCAAAAGCGAGCGGACCGACGGCTATGACTACCACTACGCCTACTCCAACGCATACCGCTACGATGACTACTGACGTAGCGCGAGTCATGGCATTGTTACCATGGCAACCACTGTGGGAACAAGTGCTGTCACAGCCGTCGTTGTCATAACAGAGACTCCACCCACCCACCGACCGCTGGGCGCTGTGCAGAACGGGAACACATGGACCGTCCAGGATCAGAGCGGACACGGAGCCTCTAGCTTTGTCTCTAAGTCTCCAAAGGAGAAACCAGCTCTCTGTCATCAGGACTAAAGACAAAAAGAACAAACTCTACACGGCAACAATGTCTCCTGGAGACCCCGATTCTGGTGGGACTGGTCCTGGATCTTACGGTCATCCTCAGACAGTGGGTCTGTCCTTTCAGAGTTGACGAAAGACAATGTGGCAATCATTGCAATCTGCGGTTTGTTTTGTCTCAAGCTCCGGGCTAGCAACTGATGTTTTATAGACACCACCATCAAAACATTGCTGGGCTCTGCAGCCCATACCTGCCCGAGCTCAGTTCGGGATGATTAA
>JBAMHT010000019.1:202808-220179 GCA_037177075.1 Craterocephalus fluviatilis
TATATACTGTATATATATATATGGGTGGGTCCAGCATGCTGGGGGCTCCGCCTGCAATTTTGGTGGGAATGTTGCCACGGTGATCGTCAAGTTAGCTGGGGTCCGGCTGTGGTCCTGGGTGCGTTGGGCCCCCGGTGTGGCCTCCTCACAGCAGCATCATGTTTTATTCAGTTAGGAGACAGAAACTTCTCAACCAGGAGGGAAAGGAGGAGGAAGTAAACGTGTTAGTTTCTTTTCTCTGTGTGTAACCGTGTGTGTGCGTTTGTGTGTGTGTAAGAGAGAGGCAGGCTGCAGTAAAGTGTGTGAAGGTTTTCATGTATCACATCAGTTCTTACCATGTAAAGCACTTTGTTCTGCTGATTGTATGAAAAGTTCTTTATAAATAAAGTTTGATTGATATCTTTCGTTTTCATGTCACCGGTTAGAGATGAAGCAGTCAATAAAAACTCATTTGACCTGTCCTGCCTGGAGCCCAGATGGTCTGCACGGACCGGTTCTGTCTCCGGTCTGAGGGAACAGCTGGGTGGAGACTGTGGTGTTTCAGAGTCTGTGTTTCAGAGACCACAGCGCTCCTTCCTCTGCTGGGCGACACTCCTCCTTCCTCTCTCTCCTCCTCCTCCTGCTGCTGCTGCTGCTGCTGTCAGATCGCGGGTTAGTTCTGCAGGCAGACGGACAGACGCAGACGGTGAGGATGCTGACGAGGTGGGGGCTCGCCCCCATGCTGCTGCTGCTGCTGCTGCTGGCGGCCGGGAGCCGAGCTCAGAGTGGAGACTCTGATACAGGTGAGGAGTCTTTCTGTCAGAGACGCCCTGGTTAGTCATCTCCCAGCTCAGTCAGGAGGAGAGGGAACATGGCAGGTGCTGCAGAACATGGTCTGTCAGAGGAATTATGCTGCAGTGGAACTGGTCTGGATGGTGGAACTGGTCTGGATGGTGAAACTGGTCTGGATGTTGGAACTGGTCTGGATGGTAGGACTGGTCTGGATGGTAGGACTGGTCTGGATGGTGGAACTGGTCTGGATGGTGGAACTGGTCTGGATGGTGGAACTGGTCTAGACAGGGGCAAATGCTTCTGGTCTGGCTGCAGCTTCAGGGACAGAGACTCCCGGGTTCAGCCTGTTTTCTCTCAGACATACCTGGCATGTTTCCACGGTAACCCCACCATCTTCCTCACCGGTGTGGGGGTGGGAAGCGGGGGAAGGTGAGGTTGTATTTACTGTGGACTGCAGCAGGTCCGCGGAGCGAGGCGTCCTGCCCCAGCAGGGGGACATGCTGGCTGCTCCTGGTTAGTTTGGGTTTCTGTTCTTGTTGGTGATGCGCAGAATGCAGAGATGTGAAATCCCCGCCCCTCCGCTCAGATTCAGCACCGCAGAGAAGCCGATTGGTCCAGTTGGAGCCAAACATCCTGGGTTTGTTTCTACGCTGATGATGTCAGGGTTTATCTTCATGTCGACACCTCGCCTCAGCAGACCCGCCTTCAGGCCGCGGATGTTCCGAGCAGAACGGACATCCAGCGAGAGGCGGTCGGGATAGAACCGACCCGGCTGAACTGGTCCCATTCCTTGCTTCCATGCTCCTGTTCTGGAATGTGATAATATCAACCCAGAGACGTTGCTGTGGTTAAATTAACGTTCATTTCAAGAAACCAGGCTGGGAGAAAAGGAAATCTGTTCCCAACTTGGACCAGAACCCTGCTGGCTCAGAACCAGATCTTTGGTCTTTAATGTTAGAGCTGCTGCAGCATTTTCTCTCTATCGTCCTCCTCGGTATGAAGACTGAAACCAGACCGCTAAATCGGGTTCAACTCAGTTTCCTGTTGCCTTCAGCAACAGATTTCGCGGCTGGTTGACAGCCCTGGTTCCTACTGCTGGTTCTGTTTCCTAACAGAACCAGAGATAAAAAAAACATGAATCTCATCAACTATATTTAATTCCCAGTAAAATGTAAGCAACATGAAATATAGCTCGAAAAGAGGGTTACATGTATTTGTTTGTGTGTTTGTAACGTGTACAGGTACTACTTGGAAAATCTGAATATCCTGAAAATGTAGATGAACTGTACTTGAATATTGCTTGAAATCAAAGGAAAAAATGGATTTTAAATACTAAAATCTCAGGCCTCTGGATGTATGATCTAGTATTTATGTACTGTACATAACGTTTTTGTAATTTTATGTTAAATTGCCTGGATAAAACAGCTTTGTTCACATGTGTTTGTTTACATGTTTGTTTACAAGTGTTTACATATTTGTTTACATGTGTTTGTTTACATGTTTGTTTTGGTGTTTATGAACGTTTACATGCATGTTTACATGTTGGTTTACAAGTTTTTTACGTGTTTGTTTAAATGTGTTTATTTACGTTTGTTTACATGTGCTTGTTTACATGTTTGTTTACATGTTTGTTTGCATGTGTTCCCTGCCAGAGCCCAGGATCAGCTGCACCTCTCACATTGCAGAGACAGATTACAGTTTGACGTGTCAGCTGATCGGCGTGGACAACGAGGACGATGAGGACAGCGACGGCGACCGCATCGTCCACATGACTCTGTGGTAACTATGTCCACCATGCTGATGTTTCCTGCAGCTCACGGCAGCGCCGCTGACCGCAGACCTGTTGTCCTGCTCAGTTACGTCATAGGGAGTCGCTGCAGGGAAGAGACGTGTCTGAACTCCTCCGGAGGCGCCATCAGGTCCAAAAAGCTGAGCCCTGTGCCGGTGTGGAACCTGACGGTCCAGTTAGCCAGCGGAGGCCACATTTCCACAACAGTGGACCTGAAGAAGATAGGTAGGCACCTGCTCACCGCGAGCCGTCAGCACGGTCACAGACCAGCTAGATCCGGTTGGATCCGGTTGCTCAGGATGTGTTCGGTTCCTCGTTGTGCTGCAGTTAAACCCAGGAGTCCTCAGGTGTGGAACGTCACCTTCGACCAGGACGCCGGCCACGCCGTCATCTACATCCGCACTCCGTACACTAAAAGGGACTACCTGACGTTGGACAATCAGCTGTTCCAGCTGCACATCGCCACCCCGGGAATCGACATGGTATGTCCCCACAACCTCTGTTACCATGGAGACGGTTCCTCAGACGTAAACCTGTTTCTCGCTCTCCTCCCATCCAGATCCAGAACATCTCCTCACAGAACTTCCTTCAGATCGACCTGCAGCACCTCCACAAACCCTCGGAGTACCGGGTGAGGGCGCGGGCCATCCCTCAGATGCATATCCAGGGCAGCTGGAGCGAATGGAGCGAAGCCTTCAGCTTCCGTCCTCCTGCTGGTAAGGCCCACCACACAGTCCTACAGAAACCGGCTCTGCAGAACTCTGAGGACCTCAGTCACCGATTTTCTCTGCCATGTAGTCCAGAACCAGGTGGAACTCAAGTACAAGCTCATCGTGTGCATCGTCGCCGTGGTGGTGGTGGCGTCCATCGTCCTGGCCTTCTGGAAGAACCGGTACGCTCCTGCTTCCTGTTAGAAGGTCTGACGTCTTCCTGCCTCTAACGCTTTTCTCCTCCTTTCCAGGATCTTTACCTACATGTGGCCGAGCATCCCACATCCCAAACAGACCCTGGTACAGATCTGCAAGCCAAATAAGGTACTCCCTCTTTACTTCCTGTTTACTTTATGGTTATTTCCTGTTTACTTCCCAGTAACTTCATGGTTACTTCCTGTTTACTTTGTAGTTACTTCCTGTTTACCTCTCAGTAACTTCATGGTTACTTCCTGTTTACTTTATAGTTACTTCCTGTTTACCTCCTACTAACTTCCTGTTTACTTCCTGGTTACACCTCGCTGGTTTCTTCTGATGTTCCAACCATCTCATGTCGTCCAGGGTCTCCTGCTGAACTTTAACCCGGAGGTTTTCAGTCATCTGAAAGTCTTCCCGCTGGAGACGCCATCTTGTGAGGAGGCGGAGCCGTCGCTCAGTCCTGCTGCTGCCGGTTCCTGTTCCGGCTCCACCCAGAGCTCCGACTGCAGGAGCACCACCAGCGTCAGCACCGAGGAGCTGGAGATCTCCGCCCTGCTGAGCCAGAGCTCCTCCGATGGCGAGGACGGCCTCCTGAGCGCCAGTCCGTCCCCCGTGCCCGTCCCCATCCCGCAGAGGGAGGAGCCTGAGCCGGAGGGCGGAGTTAACCAGCAGGAGGAGGCCTACGTCACCATGTCCAGCTTCTACCAGATCAAGTAGGTGGAGCGGGGACCGGACCCCCCGTGCTCCAGAACCGTCAGCCTTCACCATGGATCTTCTTTAAGGACAAACCCTCTGAACTTTGAGGTTCTTGGACATGTTGATGGACGGAGGTCTTCCTCTGATGTTTGCCGCTCTCTGACTTCTCCTCATGCTCTGCAATCAGCTTGACATCCTAATACTTAAGTCACTTATCCAGTATCTTTCCTCATTTGTAATCTGATTACTTTACTGCCTCTCAGAGCTGCTGCATGACCAGAGGAACGTAACCCTTTCAACCCACCCAACCTGAGAAGCTTTTTCTTTTCACTGCTGACATTCACACTAAGCCAGACCTGAATGATGAGTAGAAACCATGTACGGCCAGGACAGCCAATCAGACAGCAGGATCCGCTCCATGGCAGGTGATGGGTCGGTTGCCATAACAACGAGGAACCGAATAAAGGAATCTGCTCTTCCTCTGTCTCTGGTGGACCGGCGTTCCTCCTGGTGGACCGGTGTTCCTCCTGGTGGACCGGCGTTCCTCCTGGTGGACCGGCATTCCTCCAGGCCCACATACATATTCTATCTGGACACAATAGTCAGTGTCGTCTCGGAGAGGAGTGAAAAGGTTCTGCTGGTGTTCCACAGATCACTTCATCTCTTCGCAGGAGCTCCAATCATCTGTTTGTCCAGAAAACACTCCTCAGTATCCACCAAAACCAAAGTCATTTCTTCCAGAACCAACAGAACCAACAGAACCACGTTTCTCTGCAACTCACTCCCAAGGTCTTGAGAGGACATTAAGAAAACCTAAGGGACCAACACAACAGAACCTTCCAGAGCACAAAACAACTCAATGATCTCCATGCATCCCATAAACCAGAAGCCAACTAAGAAGAACTAAAGAACCGTCAACAGTAAGCACTAATGGACATCCAGAACCTTCACAAGGTCATTAGAACCTCCAAGTTCACAGCTGGAACCATCACACCTGTAACAACCACAAAAATCTCTTCAAACCCAAAAGTCTATTCAAGTCTTCTTCCTTTGAACACTGGAAACAGATCAAGGATTGTAAATATTCTAACGAACCCAAGAATTACTGTGCCTACTCAAATAATGCCAAGAACAACCTAACCTACCCCTGGGACCACCTTAAAGACCTCTGAAAACCCCGGACATGCCCAGAACCTCCAGAATTATTCATAGATTTACCTAAAAGTACCATACGAAACCACTTTAGAACTCCTCATAGAGAAGGTGGATGTTCTCATGGTTCTCCTAGATGTTCTCATTGGTTCTCCTTCCCTCTGTGACTGGACTGAACATGAATTTCATGGATTCCTCTGAAACAGAGCTCTGGTGATGTCCTCGGAAAGCTGCTCATACCTGAACTCATCTGCACCAAAGCTGTTAGACAACTAAAACTTGATAAGGCATCTGGAGTCTCTGCTGACTCGCAGAGTATCTGTGGATGCATTACCATGACAACCCGATGGACTCTCTGTGAGGGGACGAAAGTCCTGGAGACTGAAAATACACAATCCTGCTGCTTTCATAACACAACCTTCACCTCGCACAGCAGCGGCTGGTCAAACCCCGAATGTATGCTTCTATAACCCGATTCACTGTCTGATGTAGCCCAGACTTGTCTGATGTAGACTCGACTCTTCTGATGTAGACTTGACTTGTCTGATGTAGACTCGACTCTTCCGATGTAGACCCGACTCGTCTGACTCGTCGAATGTATACCCGACTTGTCTAGTGCAGATCCGACTCGTCTGATGTAGACTCGACTAGTGACATATACCCAACTTGTCTGACTCGTAGACTCGAATCTTCTAATTCAGATCTGATTCATCTAGTTAGGACCTGACTTGTTTAACTACTATGTGACTCATTTAACTTGGATATGACTGTCTATATTAATATATTAATTTTACTTTATCATTTCATTGCACATGAATTTTATTATTTAACCCAAATGTCTGTCATTGTACAATAAAGTATAAAATATCTGAGAAAGTTTTCCTGCTTTCACCAAATATTCATCACGTAAAAAGTTCAAAATGTTTCTAAACTATGAAATCACAGAAATTCAAATGACTGATTGGAGGGAAATCCAGATCCGGTCCAGAGGAGTCCTTCTTCGGCTCAGAGCCTCCAGGCGTTGCTCATCATTAGAATAAAGTAGACGTCGCTGTCAATGGAGGCGCTAACTCCGGAGTAATAGTTGACAAACTCCTCCTTGGTCACCTGTAGGTGAGGAGATACACCTGATGGTTAGAGCTGAACTTCATGATCTTCACTTGATGCGTTCAGGTTCACCTCGATGAGATCACCTTAAAAGCAACAGGAAGTTGTATGGACGTGGTTTTAGCTAAGATAAAGTCAGACCACAGAATTTTCGCATGTTTAAATAGCTTTGGCACTTCTGGTTTTTAAACCTTATCTGATTTAAAAGTCGGTTGCACCACAGTCACAACCTAAACAAAACCCAAGAAAAACACAATAGTGTACAAAGTGTACAAAAAAATATTTAGCTGCTTGTTAACCACCCACATTAGCAGCTAACACTTACACCCTTGCTCCTGCATTATCAGCTTATGCTAACACCAGAGCTCCCACATTAACACGTAACGCTAACAACATGAGCTCCCAAAATTAGCCAATGCTGCTAACACCACGGCTCTGGCATTATCAACTAATGCTAACACCGTGGGCTCCCACATTAGCACCAAACGTGAACGCCACAGGCTCCCACATGATCAACTAACGCTAACACCACAGACTTCCACATTAGCAGCTAACAATAATACCGTGACTCCCACATTGGCACCAAATGCTAACACCATGACCTCCCAAATTAGCCAATACCAATAACACCACAACTCCTGCATTATCAGCTAATACTAACACCACGGCTCCCACATTAGCACCAAACCCTAACTCCATTAGCACCTAACGCTTACACCATGGGTACCATCATGTAATGCTTCACAACGGGCTACTATATTATCTGCTAACGCTAACACCTGCGAATCAAACTGAGTCCCAATCCACGATCTTCCGACCTCTGTCCGACCCGCAGAGCCCCGATCTACGATCTACCGACATCTGTCCGACCCGCAGAGCCCCGATCTACGATCTACCGACATCTGTCCGACCCGCAGAGCCCCGATCTACCGACATCTGTCCGACCCGCAGAGCCCCGATCTACGATCTACCGAAATCTGTCTGACCCGCAGAGTCCTGATCTACTCTAAAACTCGGCAGCTGAAGGAACATTTCTGCTTGTAATTCAGTGCTGATGAGTCATGATCTCATAATCAAACAATGATCGTAGGGAGGGGGGGAAATACCTTCAAAAGCAAGAAATAATTTTATTAATTAATGGATTAAATTGCCCAATGAGTCAGAACCCTCCTAATATGGCAACAATGGCTGGTAGTATGAAGGGGAGCCTGATATGTCTGATGCGTGAGGCGTGTTCTCACCGGTACTTCAGACTTTGGAGGAGTCTGGAGAAGAGAGGAAAGACTATGAGAGCGGCAGGTGTTGCAGTGGTTAGAGGGTTTGGAGGAAAACAGTGACAGAGGTTGTGATTACAGTTGGTAAAGGAGCCCCGTGAGAAGTCGGACCAGTCGGCTGAAAGCACCCAGAACCAGAATCAGAAGCTACTCTAACAACGCTGTGTATCCTGCATGGTTCTGAAAGACGTTTTAAGTAAAGAACCATACAGAACACTCCTCCCACCACCTGACCACAAGCTGTTTACCAGAACGATGCTAGCTCAGAGCTTCCAGGCTGTTCGCATCATCACAATAAAGTAGACGTCTGTATCGATGGAGGCGCTCACGCCGGCATAATAATTGATAAATTCCTCCAGAGTCACCTTCAGAGAGAAACACAGCAGATGAAGGAAGCAGCTGGAAAACATCTGGTCCACACACATCTGCAGGCAACCGCCTACGTACCTTCCCATCTTTGACGTACGGAGAGTCAAAGTTGTCCAGGAATGTTCGGAAAACCTGGTCCTCGCTCCACTCCCCGTTCTGGTACTTGGGGTGGTACTTGGCGTTGTAAACCCCCCGCAGATCCTCAATGGTGATCACCCCATCTCCGGTTTTATCCAGCTTCCGAAACGCCTGCATGACCACCTCCTTCCGGGCCTTCGACATGGGCGGCTGCAGGCGGTGGGAGTCAAACCACGGAATAACTCAGTCATTGTAATCTGATTTCATCTGAAGAAATACGGGGTTATCTAAAGTAATCAGGGCCCGTATCCCTAAAAATTCTAAGAATCCTCTCAGAGAGCTCCTAACATAGCCGTAAAATTCCAAGCAACAAATCTTAGCTTGGGAGTGATCCCAGAAGACTCAAAGGGAACTCTGAGCAGGGAATTGACAGAAACTCTTATCTTAGAGAGGAGGTGTGGTTGACCTCGTTGCTAGGTATGACTCATCAATTCAAGAGCTGTGATTGGCTGATTGAGAATTGGTTGGTAGAGGCATTGCATTTGTAACATTGGGCCAAGGCTGAACCCTGTTTGATCAACCCAATAGGCTCCAGTCCTATGAAGACTATGTCATTGTAAACTATAATCCACATAAAATGATAAAATGAATAGCAGGATGCATACTAGGCCCACTCCCACATGATTCCAAAAAATGTTTCACAACCCAAGCCCACTTCACATTGTAAAAGATTTAGTTACTCACCAATTGACACTGTGGAGATTCTTGCAAATGACAATTGACCGGGGCATGATGTCCCTAGAACAGCTGTTTAAGGCCACTTTCAGAAAGGATTCTGTATCATGTGTGGAACCTGCTCATTTAGCAACAATGTCCAGAATATGGTAGTCAGCATTAAAGAAGATATAGACATTTAGACCATCACATAGAGGGCTTCACCTTCTGATAGTGCAATAACTGTGCGTTCAGACGAAAAGCAGCAAAAGCGGCAAGGACGCCAGAAGTCAATACATTTCCAATGAGAACCGAGCATCTTGAGCGGCCAACGCTTTTGCCGCCGGCTGCCACGCATCTTGGCCGCGCGTCTTTTTGGCTACCAGGACCAAATTAAAAATTAAATTTTGGTGCTGCTGGGAATTTTACCACAAACTAATCCCAAACTGCCCTGGCGATACTGACTGTGGCGTAGCAAGCGGTGCTCACACACACATATGCTGGCAACAGCGTGCGAGCCGGTGGAGATGGACGACGGTGGATGGTCCTCTTGAGGGCGACTAGCGGTCCGATCTCCGTCAGCAAGCTGTCAAACTGCTGGACGTCCCCCAAAGAACCGCTCTCTGTCCAGCTGCAGCTCCAGCACCAACCCATGAAATCCACCGGCTCCTCACCACGCCGGAGAATGTCATGCGCCAACGATAGCGTCGTCTTTGGATGTTTAGTAAGCAGCACATCACAGCTATGTCAGACCACATCCATGATTTAAGGGTTAAACATGCATATTTATAGTTATGTCCACCATGTTAATAATAATTTTGCCCGGGAATTACTTTTATTTCCCAACCTCCTCACGCCCTCACCCCATTTTCCCCGTTCTTCCCCAAAAAAAGAGAGAAATAACAGATGAAACAAAAAAATTTTTTGGCCACAATATTATTATTTTTTCCTGCTCCGGGGTATTTTTCTTTAGGTCCATAGACACTCGGGTGCAAATGCGGCTCATAACCACGTCTCAGCTGTAACATCTCAATGTGCAGCTGCGCATATGTCAATCGGCTTGTGAAGATGATTATTCTGATTTATGTTCATGATCTGAGATTTTTATATATATATATATATATATAATAACCACACAAAACGTCCTATGCAACTCCGCATGAAGGAACTACAGCAGCACTGTGCTGCTGTAGTTCTACGTAGTTTTATGAGTAGAGCCATCTAACTTGGATGTCAGTCACGTGTTGAGCGGCTAAAGCGGCCAAAATATTTTACCGCTTTGTATGCTGCCCGCTTTCTCGACTTGCCTCGGGTGTCATTGCCGCTTTTGCCGCTTTTGGTCTGAATGTACAGTTATGCAAACATGTGTCCCATTAATTACACCCACAACACCAGGGAATCCTGCAATTGCCATGAATGCCATTTTTGTGTGACTGTAAAGTACGTGAATCAAGAGGAAAGTACACAATTTGTCGCACAACTTTGGGTTGTGACAATGCTGTAAGTGTTTGGGTTATGAACCTGCTGATGGAGGATTGTGATTGGCCCAGGTCATCACTACTGCATTGTTGCATCTTCCCTGTTGCCAATTAGCGCAAGGTTGTTAACACTTTCATTTCTGGTGGTATGGGGCTATGGCGTTGGGTTGGGGAGGTAAGTGTATCTCTAATGAGCTCAGCCACAAACATGATACCTGCACAATTCAATCTGTAGCGTTTTTTTAGTTCATTGTCATCCAGTGTCTGGAGAACATCCCTCCTCTGTCTTTCGTCAGACATCTCCTCTTCTTAAGGAACTCCTAAGCGGCTTAAAAGTCCTCTTGACTGCTCTAAGCAGATCTCCCCTTAAGAGCTCTTGTAGGGGCTAGGACTCTTCAAGAATAGCTTTTATCTTTACTAATATCTGCTTTTAACTTTTAGGGAAAATTCTAAGAAAAACATTAGGATTCTAAGAATCTTTTAGAATTGGGCCACAAGGAGCAACTTTAGAGCTAAGAATTTTCAGGGATACAGGCCCAGATTTAATCTGAAAACATACAGGGTCATCAAAAGTAATCTGGCATAGTCTGAAGTAATCTGATTAAACTCAATCAATGTAAAATAATATAAATTGTATTATTTTCATTTAATATGTTGTAAGCAGTTTCAAGTAATTTGATTTAATCTGAAATAGTATAAAATAATAATAAAGATAATAGTCCAGGCTAATACAAAATAATCTAAAGTAATCTGATATCTGATACAATCTGATGTAATTTGATTGTATTCTAAATAATGTAAATTAAGACAATATGATGAATTGAACTGAAGTAATCTGATTTAAACTCAATCAATGTAGAATAATATAAATTGTATTATTTTCATTTGAAACATTAAATAATCTCCGTTTAATATGTTATAAACAGTTTCAAGTAATTTTATTTAATCTGACATAGTATAAAATAATAATGATAATAATCCAGGCTAATACAAAATAATCTTAAGTAATCTGATATCTGATACAATCTGATGTAATTTGATTGTATTCTAAATAATGTAAATTAAGACAGTATGATGAATTGAACTGAAGTAATCTGATTGAGACTAAAGTCATCCAAAATAATCTGAATTAATGAGATTCAAACTTAAAATAAACTGATTAGGAATCTAATCTCAAGGAATTTGATATAAAATGAATTTGAGTAATCTTAAAAAAGGATGAATGATGAAAAAATAATCTGAAATAATTTGTTACATGTAATCTAAATTAATGAAATAATTTAATAATAATGTAATCTGAGTTAATCAAAAGTAATCTACAAAAACTGAAATAATCTGATAAAATGTAAAGTAATTTAAAATAAATCTAAGCAATCCAATCTAATCTCAAGAAATCTACAATAAACTGAGGTAATCCAATACAATCTAAAGTAACCTGCAATAAACTAAGGTAATTTGATAAATTCTAAATAATCTAAAATAAATTTAAGTAACCTGATATAATCTAAAGTAATCCAAAATGAACTGAAGTCATCTAAAATAAAATTAAGTAATCTGATATAATCTAAAGTAATACAAAGTAAACTGAAGTAAACTAAAATTAATTAATGTGATACAATCTAAAGTAATCCAAAACAAATGGAGGCAAACTACAATAAAATAAAGTAATTGGATATATTCTAAAGTAATCTCAAGTGACTGGTAATCTGATAACATCTGCATGACTTTCTTCGGAGTAGCTGTTGGCCATCAGGTCAGGTAACCGATCCTGTCCCTTCCCCTGATGTGGGCGGGGCATAACAAACCCGCAGGGTGATGAGGAACTCGTCGAAGTCAATTGTTCCGTTTCCGTCGCGGTCGAAATGCTTAAACACAACGGCGGCCTCGTCCTTCTCGATCATCAACCCGTAGTCGTTCAGGCCCTTCAGGAACTCCTGGAAGTCCAGCGAGCGGCTGTTGTTGTCGTCCATCACTCTGAAGGTTCTGGCAAACACACATCTGGTCACATTCCTCCAATCACAATCAGCCTGCTCAGCCTCAGAGAAATCCACAAACTCGCCCTTTAAACCCAGGTGGGAACAGAAGAACTTCCTGTATCTGTAGGATACAGACAGGTTCCTCTGCTGGCTCAGCCTGCATGTCGCCCTGATTAATGCTGCCTTCATGTGGTGTGGGAAAGATGATCCTTTCCACCTGTAAGGTGGAAATTACCAGTGCGTTGTGTTCAAGTGCTTTTCATGTTGTTGTGAAGATAAACAAGGTGGATAAAAAGCGAACAATAATTGAATTATTTTTAAATATGACATAAGTTTAAATGGAGATACTATATAAAAGAATGTATGCAACAACATTGAGAAAGCTACAAACAGCAGCAGAGAACATTTAGCATAACGTAATATTTACCAACACAATCATCTCGCTGCTCTCCGCCATGCTGAAAGGTCAAAGTTGATCTCATCTCGGCAACTCGGGTATCATAAGATTTTTCCAGTTTCCCAGTGGAAATTACGACATGAGTGGGTGTTCATGTGCAATTTTGTCATCGGGTTTTGGTATTTACCATAAATACGATAGCACATGAAGGCAGCAAAAGTCCTACATATGAATTAACTGATACTTCATAGATTCCAGACTTAAAGGGATGCTGTGTAACTTATGGCCACTAGGGGGCCAAACTTGTAACTTCTCACAGGCCACACAACACTAATGCAAAATTAAACAGTCTTTTTCTTTCTGGGCATCTCAGACACTGTGCTCCCCCTCTTACTTTGTTCAGATTTAATACATTTTTAAGGAAAAACAAGCATAAAGCACAACCCACTGTGATTTATGGCTGCTGGCAAAGCGTTGCCGGTCACATGACCCAATGAGTGAAGGACCCGCTCATGCAAAGTTAAAATGTCTGGTTTCTGAAGAGGGCAGCCCCCTCAGAGCGCCGACATGCATAAAACACTATACTGACCCCAGAAATCATCCATTATTTCTCATATTAGCCTGATATTTGGGTCATAATTTTAATTTTGGGAGAAATTACAGGTTTAGGACAGCTAGAGGCCAAATGTTACACAGTATCTCTTTAATTCTTTACAAACTCTCTGGTTTCTATATGACCCTGGTTTAAAACAGAAATATTCTTCTCACCGTGATCACTCTGAGGTTTACATCTTCAGCCTCCAGAGGGTAGGCACTAGTACACTGAAGGATGGTAAAGTTTTCATTGTGCTGCTTCACTGTCTTGTAGACCCGGCGCATTGTCTCCATCGACTGCATCCCACTGGACACCACCATGGGGCGACCTGACACAGACAACAACGGAGCAGTCCCAAATATGTACAGAAATCAAAGACAGGGAATAAATCAGTGAAGAGTCAGTCTTACCTTTCTTAGCAGTTTTCTCCAAATAGGGAAAGTTGTTGGTGTCTCCAGAGCCCACTTTGAAGAAAGGCACATTGAGTTCATGGAGAAACTCCACAGCCATCTAACAGAGATAAAAGTTAGGGTTAATATTCTCACTAAAGGATCATAAACTTAAAAACAACAAAAAAAAAAAGCTCTGACCTCGTCCATCCCTGAGGCTGTGAAGTAGATTCCAACCTCTGCAGCATATTTCTGCAGCTCCTTGTACTGCTCACGGCTGAACTCCAGATGGCGCTTGTGCTCACCATATGTTTTTCCCCAAGAGTTTTTGGAGGTATAGGGACGCTCCAACGCTCGCTTGTTGAACTTGTACTGTAATTCACTCTTCTGGAATTTGGCACAGTCCGCTCCACAGTCCTGTGAAGATAGATATAAAAAAATATATACAGAGAACCCCTGTGTTTCTGCTAGAAAATTTAATTTGAGAAGAAATTAGAAACCTAGAGATACATCATTCCCTTATGCATTAAGAGGTTCTTGTACTTGTGCAATCATCAAGATGTTTTTTTATTGATCTGTTCAAATATCAAATGTATGATCTTTTGTTTTACAGACACCAAATAGCTGGAGTACAAATGGCTGGAGCCTCTGTGATGACAGTCTGTCAAAGCATTTAGTGTTTGGAAATAACGCGTCCAAATTCATATTAATGCGTCATGGAAAAATTTGATCTGACAAAGACAAACCTTCAATGGAGTATTAGGGCTACACAAAGAATAATACACAAACAGTGGAAGATAATTTCCCTTCCTTTAAAAGAGAATAAAGTCAAAATGATGATAAAAAATTTTTACATTTTTACTTGATTCAAAATGTGAATAAAAGTCCAAATTCACAAAATTTCTACTTTATTCTTGACATTTCACAATTATTCTCAACATTTAGATTTTATTCTCTGGTGAGGATGGAAAAAATATTCTCCTTTTTTTTGTTTGTTTTTTCTCAGTGTGGCTATATCCTGGTGAAAGGTAGTGGGGAGAATTAAAATATAATGTACTGAGAAATCACAGATTATTAAGATGACTTAAAATCTGATTTACATCTTCAGGCATCTTTTCAACCCAATGTGTTAAAAAAAGTTTACAATGCTACTATGACTTATTGATGTATTGAAGATGACCACGGTTATGCTTGATCTCTGTTGCCTGATTCTAATTTTATTTTCATTTGGGAAGCTATATTGTGGAATTCCCTATGCTCATGTCTTTTTCTGCACCATATTTTTAGAAAGATAACTAAGCTATGTGGCTTGTGCTGTAAAATGGTCACACATGCCAGTATGAATGAGACAGGGAAGAAGGTATCGCGAGCGTAATATTAAATTGCATGTACATGCTGCGTTCTATAATACACAAAAAATGCTGGAATCGTTTACATTTTACCTTTGCCATTTTGATCATTTTCTTCGCAATCTCAATGTCTCCCTGGTGGTTTTGTCCAATTTCAGCAATAATGAAGCACGGATGGTTTCCTCCGATCATTCGACCGGGGCACAGCTCAAACTTTAAAGGCATTTTGAAAGCAGAGAGACTAACAATTAAACAAATAAACAAACAATGAAAGTAACTATTCAACAGACTAAAGAACGAAGCCTATCGCTGCCGGGGTTGAGCGAAAGAGTAGCCTAGCCTACCCGGAGCGATTAATGTGTTGCACATTCAGGATGAGCATGACTTCCGTCCGTGTACTCGCATGCTGACGTAGCCGTTAGATTGAATATTATAAATTAATAGTTTTGATTATCACTGGATTAAAACGCACACATTAATGCTTGTACTTCTTCTGAATAATAATTATTATTATTTTTATTTTTATAATTATTATTATTTGGGAAAAGCAAAATGGAAATGTTATCTAATAGGCAGTGAAATTGCTGTATTTTATTCAAACGTAGACTTACTACAAATAATACAAATTTTGTATTATTTTATGACGATGACCTTAAAGATGAAAATGAAGGTTAGATTTTCTTCTGTTAATTTTTCCTATTTGACACATTTTCCTGAAGACTTTTGCAGCCTTAATAATATTACATATGGGTGATGCCCATTTTTTTTTCTGCCGATACCATATCATTAGGTTATGGTGCTTCTTAATAGATACCAATACTTTTTTCCCCCTTTAAATATTAACTAAAAAAATGTTAAAACACCAAAGTAATTCAGTTACAGATTATTCACAATTTTGATGGAAAATAAAACATATAATAGTAACATGATAAATATAATAAATAATAATGCACAGTAACCTGCATTAAACCAGTTACATATCAAAACATCATCTCAAATAATAGCATGTCATCTTCATGACATATAAGGCTGCCATAATCCTGTGACACAGAAGGAAAATATTAGCTGGGCTTGGCAGGCGTTTTATTGTTTAAAACTCTCAAAATTGAAAATAAATGGCATAATTTAAATAAGCATTGTATCTCGATATTAAAAAAAAGTGTTGATTTTGATACTTTGACTGGCTGGTATCGACTTCCAAGTATGGATATCCCTGTCCCCATTCAGTCAACAGTTGCAACTAACAGCACAGAACAGATACGTCGTCTTTCACCAGCCAGTGTTATAAGATTCCACAAACTTCTGACAAAGGTCTCCCGATTAAATTAAATGCGGTTTAACAACTTCTTAAAGTACATGCAAAAGCATTGTCTCTTTGTAGAGTAACCTTCCATCTCACTCTTTTTTTTTGCAAACTTGTGGAAACTTTATTTTAGAAAGCGGGCCCACAGGCATTAGGGATGGGCATCATTTTGGTTATAACAGTGTTCGTTATAAAACACACCTACGTTCAAAGATCAGAGGATGTTCAGCTGGGCAAACTGGTTTGTCACCAAACTGAAGAGATGTTAACTTTTTTTTTTTACAATGTTGGATGCGTCTCGGCTCGTATCTTTTCATCAACCAGGCAGGAACGTTCTCACTCCTCCAGGTGAACTTTTCTGGCATTTGTGTTCTCATATCTCCTGCTCTGTGTGGACTAGGATTGCAAGATGAATTTGCACTAGGTTTTCCTGAACATCGGAATCAACATTTGTTTGCTTTTGTGATACATTTTCAGACAGTCAAAAAAAGTTAAATACAAGCAGGGTTTTCATTTTTAAGAGATAAAAGGTTTAAAATGCTGACAGGCTCGTTGATGCTCTCAATCTGCATTATGATGCCACTTGGCTTATTTTAGGATTTGGATAATCAAACTTCCGAGCTTTCCTCCAGTTGGTTAATGGCATTATGAACTGCTGAATGCTAACGTGAGCTTGTTCTATTGTTTTAAATGGCAAAGAGCGAGGCTGTTGAAATTGTTAGTTTGCTTTCCCAGGTGTTACTGTGCCTCCTTGTGGACATATTTGCATGAACAAACCAGTAGCACAAACATAATAAACCCATCTTTCCAGGATATACAAATACCACATTCAATGCAAACAAATCCATGAACTCTTCAGCTGAAGGATGACAGGACAGCAGATCTCATTTACTTTTTACTGATACTGAAATCAAATGGACATGAACACACATGGTCAAGCTGGCTAGTTCTCATTGAAACCACAACTGTCTAATTTCAGTGACATAGATGTTTTACATACTGTATATATATATATATATATATATA
>JBAMHT010000019.1:282808-296573 GCA_037177075.1 Craterocephalus fluviatilis
CCCTCACACACACACCCACAGTCACCCACCCACCCCCCCCCACCCACACCCACCCACCCCCCCACCCCCCCCACCACCCCCCACCCAACCCCCCCCCCCCCACCCCACCCCCCACCCCCCACAAAGCCTCCTGTGTGGCGTCTGAATCGATCTCTGTCCCTGCAGGAACAGATGCAGCTCTCTGAGTCTGCGGTCCCACCTATGCATCCATACGTGCACGCCTCTCATGTGGTTTCCTCAGAAAGACGCCTCTGTGCAGCCAAGCCATCGTCCTCCATCACAACCCCCCCCCCCCCTCCAGCAGAGACGAGGTTCAGACACAGGTTACTTCACCTGGAAGATGCAGCTGCCGTTCAATAAGAGGAATCTGATTTTATATTTACAGGTTTTTCCCTTTTTTTGCCTTTTCACATTCAGACAAACATCAGCAAAATATTATACTGTAAACACAGAATTGGCCTATATGGTCGCACACACGTGGAGAGAGGAAGGAAATAAAGAAAAAAATAATGAAAATAAAATATATATGTTTCATTTTTTATCGATATACATAATATATACATACATGTTTTTTATTTAATGTCATTTTAACATATAAAATGTAGAAACTACATGGAAAATGAGGAAATCCTGAAAATGTGCTGCATTTCTGTAATGTAACTTCAAAGATGAAATGTCCACAAATAGTCTGCAAATGCATATATTTCAGCTTTTATGTGTTTAGATTTTGCTGATCAGGATTTGAAGCTTCAGAAAACCTCAAATTAAAAAACTCAGAAAATTAGTATATTGCTTGAAATCAATAAGAAATGGACTTTAAATACAAAAATTTCAGGCCTCTGAAAGTAAAATCTACATAAAATGAGTTGGTTTCCCCTTTTATGTTGAATTTCCTGAATATTCTCCTTTTCCCTGCAGTACCTGTGTTTATATTCTTCACATAATAACAGTCTGATTGTTTTCTACCCTGAGTTCAATTCCCCGAAAAATATGTTTGACGTTTTGAAGTCATTGAAGGCAGCATCAGTCCTCCTCCTGCTGGGCTTCACTGAAACCTACAACTCATAAACCCAGTTTTAGCTTTATTCAGCACAGTCTGAACCCACTTTGTACAGCTTTGTTTCAGAGATGCAACCCAAGACATGAGTAAAACTGATTTAATTCATTCATTCATTCAAATCTCTATAAGAAATATCACTCAGAGAAAAAACAAAACAATGGAGGATATTTTTTCCTCCCTCACCAGAGAATAAAGTCAACATTTTGACTTTATTCTCGACATTTTGATTTTATTCTCTGCTGAGGAAGGAAAATATCATCCAGGGTTTATTCCTTTTCTGTGTTGGTTTGCTACTCTGTCATTCTGGAGAAGCTGCAGAACTTTGGATGAAACCACTTCAGGACATTTACTGGATGTCAGATTATGTGAGAAAAACGCAGTTTAAGCTGCTTCTTTGCCTCTTTGCTGATACAACCGTCGGCTCTGGAGCCTTTTTTCCTCCAGTTAAAACATGTTTGCAGGAAAATCGGCTCTTCAGTCCTCCAGCAGACAGATCTTTACATCTTTCCTGTGATGAGGCGGCGTTCCTCTTATCTCAGCAGACACATGTGAACCGGGAGACCCCCGGAGATAAGCCGAGACCCGGCGGCACCTCCTCCGCCACCAGCGCTGGGATCTCTGTGGGAAATACCTGATAGTGGTGGAAAGGATGCTGAGGGGATGCAGACAGAAAGGTTTCCCAGGAGTCTTTGTCTTCCAAACATCAGGGACTGATCAGTTTGTTCATAAGTAGAGGCGGCAGAGATGAAGATCCCTGATGCTGGAACAGGAAGTCCAGAGTCTTCTGGTGAAAGTAAACATAGAGAAAAAACAAATCCGGGAAAACATTGAGCTGCTGGAAGAAAATCTACAGTCTGAAATATCTTTTGTTAAACAGTCCCCACCACATAAAAAGTGTCTCCCATCACCTACCAGTAAGTAACCATCTACTGCTTTTAAAACAGATTTATATAGCCGCATGTTAATGTAGATTATTAGATTTTATTTAACTTTTTTACTTTATTATTATTTTTTTTATTATATTATTTTATTATTTACGTGTTAATTGATTATTTGCACATTTTGTTTTTTAAATTAATTTTAATTTTACATTTGTCATTTTGATTTCAATTAATTTTCGTGTCTTTTTTAAAATCTATTTATACTGGCATTTGTTCTGTTATTGGTTCTTTTCTTTTAAATATTTCTCAATTTGTTACCATAATATAAGAAGCATAAAATATTGAGAATTATTTCTCTTCTATGATAGTGACTCTTAGATGGTTGTTGTTAGTTAGTTAGTGATGTCATTCTGGGGAATTATATATTTAATCTTTTTTACCTCTTTCTAAGCATTCTGGTGTTCAGCTTTCTCTTGAAAACCTTATCTTTCTTTATTTAGGCACTTTGATCCTGAAGTTTTTCATTTTGTTTGCTTTCTTCTCATTTCACTATTTTTTCCCCAATGTTTGAACTCAGTCTGGTCTTTTTATCATGGTTCATCATAATCCAGTTAATCTCTGTTTATATTTGAAAAGTAAAGGATTATTTTTTTTGCAAATTTTACTCTTGAAACTTAAATTTGAAGCAATGCGGAGAGGCTCCTGACTTTTGTACAGTGGTGCATCGAAACACTTGTTTTTACACTCCAGACCAGCAGATGGCGCTGAAGCCCCTCAAAGAGATCGAAGATTGTCTCAAACCAATCAGAGAGCACGTTACTGTTACCTAGCGACATTCACCAATAAGGATCTTCTGTATGAGCGCGGACAAACGAACTGAGACGTTTGTCGTTGATGATCCCTTTGTATTAAAAGCAGATAAATCTAAATAAATATTTAGCTCGTGACATCCAGCAGGAATGAGTCTGTCTCTGAGGTAAGCGGCTCCGCTGCCTGTGCTCCGGGTCACCGTTAACCGGCGTTAGCATCGCGGGGCTAAATCACTAGCAATCACCGTTAGCAGGTGTTAGCATCTTAGCCGTAAATGCTAACACTTGCTAACGGTGATTGCCAGTATTTTAGCCGTCAATGCTATCAATCACCGTTAGCAGGTGTTAGCATAGGTAGCTTTTCCCGTCAGTATTTCAGCTTTATCTGAACCGCTGTGTTTACTGTTAGGACTAAATAGAAATATTTTGTTTACTACCGACAATCAGCCTTTTTTTCCCGGTGAATTAAGCTCCAGTTTTCATGCTTTTGACCAGAATACGGATGCAGGTGGTGAAGATGAAGCCGGTTAACTGAGATTATTACAGGCTAATCGGTTTATCTGGTAAATCTATAAAACGAATCAGAAATTACTGTATTATTCCAGTTATTGAGAACTTTGGTATTTGGGCATTAATATCACACTTACTTGGACATATCCAGTCATGCAAACGTTTCATTTATAAAGTTTAACCAATTTTATTAGTTTTATTTTGCACATTTAGTAATTATATTATTAAAAATTCCATTTAATTGTATATTTATTCAATGATTTATTTTATATTTATTTTTTTATTTGTTATTTACTTTTATTCAATATTTTTAATGTCTTGGTAATTTTTTTTGTTGTTGTTTCTACTTCAGAACTGCCCAAAACAATTCCTTACTTTGGTTCGCACACGGATCCATGAGACAATGTTGCAAACGTCCGTGAATTTTCAAATTTGGAAACTTTCTGTGAATTAACCAGAAATAAGGGTTTATTCCCCTAACGCGGAATTTAAATTGCCGATGGATCGATTAACTGTGCCCATTCCTAATTCAGTTCAAGACTTGAAGTTTTAAAGTTTGTTATGAAGTAAATCTGTTATGTCTATTCAATTTGTTTTATTTTGTGTGGATGTCTACTGATGACAAAACAAAATCTTGAGTTACATGTTAAAATTTGTTGAATTTATCCCTAGTTTTAGTTATTAACCATAATTTAATTCCACTTATTCGTCCACACGCTGTGCAGGTTTGATGGACGTTAGAGATGCAAAGTATCAAGTAATTCATTGTTAGATAGTTGTTTCATCTTACAGATAGATCGATTGATAAGAAGCTGAATTTCCCTCTGAATCATTGGGTTCCTTTCTAGGAAAATTCTCTTTCATATGAAAGAGAAAATGCAAATAAATTATTTAATAAAAGATTTATTCTTAACAACACGGAACAACACATTCACAGATAGAACAATGCAAACATATTATAAATTTTATTTAATATAATAAATGATGTCTATGATGAGGAATTACAGGCTCAAAATGCGATTAATTGTAATTAATTTATATTAATCGAGTAATTTCTTCTCAATGATTAATTGATAATGAAGTAATTGTTTGTATCCCAAGACGTATCTGTGTGGTTTGGATTGTAATCTGATTTCTGCGTGTGTCGTCTCAGAGCGGATCTCATGGCCGATAAACCGAAGAGGAGGGAGCTCACGGAGGAGGAGAAACATGAAATCAAAGAAGCTTTTGATTTATTTGACACCGACAAAGACAAAGAGATTGACTACCACGAGCTGAAGGTGAGAAACGCAGCGTTCAGGTTTTATGCAAACCGGGAATCTAGCCGATGACTCGGGTGTCGTCCCACCAGGTGGCGATGCGTGCGCTGGGGTTCGAGGTGAAGAAGGTGGATGTGCTGAAGATCCTGAAGGATTACGACAGAGACGGGAAGGGCAAGATCGCGTTTGAGGACTTCAGAGAAGTTGGTGAGTTTGCTGCCACCGTAGAGGCGATGCTCGTCTTCTTCGTCCGGATCTGATCGGATATCGATCCAAACCATCGTTTTCATTCAGTTCATGAAGCAGCTGCAGACGACGTCTCTGATTCACTTCACAGATTTTGGGATTGTTTTAGATCCATTGTGATCTGGAAGCTGGAATAAATTTGGAATTTAGTTCATATGTTAGATGTAAATTAATTAAAATGAGTTAAATTTGAACTTTTTCCCCACCTAAGGTGGAAAATGTTGCATGATGTTCTGTTCAAAAGCTCATTATAAAACCTGAACACATCAGTCTGTCACTCCCAATCCCAACAAACTGCAGTCAATCAAATATTCATCATTTTGATGGAAACTGAATAGTGTGTGACTTTTAGCTTTCAAGTTCAGCTGAATATCTGTGATACATTCGAATTAAACAAATAAAATCCCCTGAACACCTAAAGATTTAGAATCTGCTTGAAAATGTCAGCTACATGTGCTCTGCTCATCAGTTATTGTTCAATTTCAGAATTATTTTTTCTTAAAACTGGGCAATACGAGAGTTTTTTTTTTTTATTATTAAAAAAAAAACACGTGTATTGATCAAACTGAGATGTATAAATATATGTGTAAAGTTAATCAGAAATCTGCAGCTTTAAATTATGTTTCGCTGGTGTAAAGGTTTTTTTACATTTTGGAGAATTTATAGGATAAATTCAAACTATTTATCAATCATTATTTTAAATTGTGATTTTGTTAGCTTTAGTAAAGTATTTATAAATTAGAATTAAAAATGTAAAGAGTAAACCATTTTCGTCAAGAAACAATTGTCTTTGATAAACGGGCAGTTTTCTCAGTTTTTTGTCCAAAATGTTTTTTTTAAATTACCAATATTCAATAAATACAACTTAAGAAAGATCAAGGACAGAGACGCATGTTTTTATATTCAGAAGTTTAGCTTCTGTACTTTCATTTGATATATCCAGTGTTTAGAAACTCCAAACACAAAATTCTCAGTGGCTCTAAAAAGATAAGTGGGGGTGATCAAAAAAGGCTGCCATTGGCTAGCAACTTATTATATAGAGTTAATACAAATAGGTTTTATATGAAGTAATTTATTTTCTGTATTCTATATATTTCTATATTTTCTATGTATATAACAGTTTACTTCATTTAGTATCAGCATAATGACAATATACCAGCACATCTGTTCTAAAACAAGGAAAAATTGAGTTGTTGATATTTTCAGAACATTATGTTGTTTTACTGGTCCAGCCCAATCCGTATCACATTGTGCTGTTTGTGGCCCCTGAACTAAAATGATTGTGACGGTCCCCAGTGACGGATCGCATCCTGGCCCGAGACCCGAAGGAGGAGGTGATGAAGGCCTTCAAGCTGTTTGATGATGACGAGTCGGGGAAAATCACGCTGAGGAACCTGAGACGAGTCGCCCGAGAACTCGGCGAGAACATCGGCGAAGACGAGCTGCGCAGCATGATCGACATGTTCGACACCGACGGTGATGGAGAAAGTAAGTTCCCGTCACGGGACTGCAACAACTTGGGTTTTTAGCAATTCCCACCATTTTTTTTGCTTTATTTATTTTTTGTTTACTACTTTAAAAAAATTTATTTCATTTATTTTTTTTCCCTTTTCCTAAATTTTAGTTTTTTTTATTTTTTGTTAATTTACTTTATTTTTTAATTTTTAAATTTATTTTTTTTAATACAATTGTTTTACTTTTTACTTTATTCAATTCTGTTATGATTGGTTAATTTAGTCATATTTTTAATTTTCATTCTTTTTTTTTTTCACTTTTTATTTTAGTTTCCTTAAACACGGAGAAATTCCTGATACTATCGATGCCATAGACGGTATTTCTCATCATTGTGTCGTCATGAAAACCAGCTGACATGCTGTTCTCTTCCTTCCTCAGTAAACCAGGAGGAGTTCCTCGCCATCATGACCGGAGACTCCTGAGGACGTTTGGCGGCTTCAGGCGGATTCTTCGTCACCTTTTAGAAGCTGAGCGGCTTCCTGTGGGGGGGGTGGGGGTCCTGAGACCGATGATAGAGCGTTTGGGTCGGCGTGACCTCTCGACCCCCCCAGCCGTCTGACGTGGAGCTCGGTTTGTTTTTCTGGCGTCGCCTCAAACATAGAGACGGACTCAGACGTTTGATGCGATTTAAAGCTCGGCTCCGACGTCCAGGCAGGAAAACGGACGTTTGTTCTCCATCCCTGGAACGCCGTGAGGACGGGAGCGTGTGACGTTTTTATTCTATAAACATTAAAAAGCCGTCGCATCCTCACCGTCCCACTTCAGCTTTTACCGGACGTTTCACGCCGCGTTCTCTGACGGGCTAAATGTCCCACGAACATCTCAGTCCGACCTCAGAGCTAATAAAGATCCTGATGACGTGTTGAGTTTGTGTTTCAGAGTCCTGTCTGCTGTGGGGAACAGGTAAAAGATCTGCAACCTCCAGCCAGTGGTTTAAAACCACAGAATTAACAATGACCTACTGTATATCCTTATTTTATATAATATGTTCCCCAATTACAACCTTTATGCAAATTATCACATCACTGCTTTTATTTCTGAAACATGCGAAAGTTTTTAACAACGGTTCATAATTTTTAACTTTTTTTATGAAAAGGCAACTTTTTGTATGAGTCTATTATTCAATTATATATATATATATATATATATATGTAAAATATGTAGGCTGATCAGTGGAGTCCAGTTTCCTCATTCAGTCAGAAACTAGGCTGAACTTCCTCCAGCGGCCACTAGATGGAGCCTGAAGGCATCCCAGGCCGAAACCAGAAAGATGTTTGGATGACTTTGGATGTTTCTGTGTTTTGTTCCGTTCTCTGTCCAGATGATCTCACACGGCTTTAGGAGTGTCCAGGTTCTCCATCAGACCCGATGAGGTCCAGGTTTAATTGATTTATTTGATTGATTAGTGTGTTTGAATGGGAGAGTTTATGTTAATGAACACAGAAGTGGCCGTAAATATACCAGATTCAGCACAAAGCTCATTTTTATCCTTAGTCCCACGACAGAAAAAACAAACACTGCCAATAAAGGGAAAAAAAGCAGTGTTTATTTCTGCAGTAAAGCAGTGAATTAATGATCGATTATCGATTAATTGTTAATGTTTCTATATTAAAATGAGGTGAAAGTAGAAAAAACCTAGGGTATTTTCTTATTTAGATTTTAATCACAAGATGAGCTATTGCGGCAGTTTAATGGGATTCATTCACTGGTTACACTGGAAAAATGCTCTTACAAACGTCTTCAGCACCAGTCTAAAGATGCATTCGATTAGTCAATTAAAAGATAATTTAATCAACTAAAATCTTAAAGATTGATTAATTCATCAATGTTTACTTTGCATTTACTGCTTTACTACGTATTTTTTACACGGTTACTGTGCATTTACTACGCCTTTTCTATGTGCTTCTATGTGCACATTTACTACATGGTTAATATGCATTTACTAGATGTTTCACATTTATGATGCGTCTTCTACACATTTTCTAAGTTTATTGTTCTTTCATATTTAAAAAAGGGCTAAATTGTAAAAACTGAAGGTAAAGAAGGAAAAACCAGGTGAAGTGTGAAGCCTCCTGATGTTCTGGGTAAACATCACAAACTGATGGTTCTGCTGACCAACAAAGACTTGAATGAATGTTTATGTGTGTGTGTTTGTGTGTGTGTGTGTGTGTGTGCGTGCTTTTGTGGGTCTGCACTCTCGGGCTGAAGGTCAGCTGCTTATCAGAACCTGCATCTGGTCCGGGGACCGGGACTCGCCCTTGCACATGCTCAGCTGTCAAGGCGGACCGACACATGCTCCAGAAATAACCCAACCCAGTTCCTCCCCAGTTACAACCTCAGAGTCGCCCCCCTGTGGTTTGCACACACACACAGACACACACACACATGCGGGCTTTTGTGTTGCTCCTAGTAATCTGCGGTGACGAGACGTCTAAATTTAGCCGAGTCCGGCGTTCCGGTTGCTCCGCGGTCTGGAGGAGACGGTTCTGGTTGATGCAGGATCCAGTTTTAGACCAGCTGGTGATGAACTGGAGTTTGTCTCAGAATCTTCCCAGTTAATCCAGAACTAGGGTCCCGATCGTGCTCCAGTCCTGATGTGTTTTTTTTTCAGTCAGACGGTCCGCCGCGGGTCTGAAAATGAGGCTTTTAGCTGTAGAACATCAGACTATCCGCCTAATTGAAGTTCGACAGACGACAACGTCTATAAATCGCGTCTAATCTCAGACATTTAAATTACCACTAAGATTCCTTAGACTTTATTCTACATTCATCAATGGCCATTCAGATTATTTTAGTCCAGTGTTTGGACAGTTAAGCTACTTTAATTCATTTTTAGGTCAACGTTCTTTATTTAATGTATTAAATTGTCTAAAATGGGACGTATGAGGTCTTGATTTAGACCTCTAAACATTGATCCATTCGTTATGTTTTAATCCAACAGACCTTCATTTATACAACTTAGTTATTTTATTTAGTGTTTATTAATTAAATTCTATTGTGTCGATTTTAAAGATTAGACCGAAATTCGCCATCTATAATCTGTCAATAAACGTGACGTCTAAGACGTCTAAGGCTCGGTGGTCTGACTTTATCCTTTAAAATGAGCCTGATCAATACTTCTCCAGCGTTTCTTTGGACGATTTTAGCTTTTTTCCCTCATTCCCTGTCCGGTTGTTGCACCGGACCTTTTTAAGAAAAACTAAACTCTGACCTGAGAATCATTCAGGCAGAAAAAAGTCTCCCATGCTTTCAATTTCTAATGTTAATGTGCTTATTCTAATGCTGCAGCTAAAATAACAATCGTAAAGCTAATCCAGCAGGATGTTAATGTAGTAGCTAACATTTCGTTATGCTAATATAGCATCTCATGTTATTTTGGTTTAAATAGCTGCTAATAAAGCAGCTAATGTAATCGTGTTCGAGCTGTTGTCTTGTTTTCTTCTTATCGATGCTATTGTAGCGGGTAAAATAACATTGATAAAGCTAATACAGTAGCTTAAACTGCAGGCTAATGTAGTAGCTAAAATTTTGTTATGCTAATATAGCAGCTCATGTTATCTTTTTTAAATGTAGTCAAAGGTTACTTTGGCCAAAATGGTTGCTAAAATGATCTGATTAATGCTAACTTAGTAGCTAGTATGATCTTGATTGGGCTAACATCACATTGAAGCTAATCTGAGTGGAATGTGGTTTTTTTTTGTGTTTTTTTTTTTTTTTTAACTGACTTACGAATTATTCGGGCAATAGAAAGGTTCCTAACTCAATGATCAGAATTGTTTCGACCCGTAACCTAGCAAAGAAGGAGTTTAAATTTTTAATTTTAAATATAAAATTAATATTTTATGCCGTCGTTGCTCGCCTCTTCAACACCGTCAAATTAATCTTGGTCAAAACAACTGTTGACTCCAGTAAAGAAAAGAACAATAAAGACAATGACATAACTATTACAGGTGAAAATTAAGCACAAAATATATTATTTAAATATCAGTATTACGGCCATTGATGACTCTATTCATTAATTCTTTAGATACAAAATAAAACTGAGTATGAATTATTTAGTTTGAACACTTAAAGCCCCCATGGCTGTTAGATGTCTCAACGTTGGAAAATAAAGTTAAACATGAACACTTTTTTGTTTGTGTTCAGCCTTTTTGGTTTTTATGTTTGAACTTTATTGAAAAGCGGTTGGAGTTTCATGGGAGTGAAATTTGTTAGCTGGCAGATGATTTCTCTGTGTGGAGACATTGCTGTTTGTGTCGACGGACTTTAACCCGTCTGATCGATAAAGTTCTGATTGGATCCATCTGTCAGTCATTAGTTGAAACTATGCGGACCATGTGACATCAGTTAACCTCCGACCCTGACTGAGACATGGGGACTTGAAGCCGTAGTACGGCCTGCTTCAGTTTGATCTGCAGAAAATCATTTCCATCTGTTTATTCATTTTTTTAAAAAACATTTTAGAATAAAATTACAAGTTTTCAATTTAGAAAGCATAGCTGAATATGAATAAACAATGATAAAATCTAATTATGGGACAAAATACTAAAATCAAGATTTAGTTAAAGTTATTTTAAACATTTATCAAATAATTTTTACCTTTTTTATTTCTCCTGCTTAATTTAATTTTGACTTAAATTTTTTAAGTTAGCATTATTGTGATACCAAAATGAAAAATTGGAATTGATCAACTTTTTAAAGATTGTGACTTATTAATATGAATTAAGAGATAAAAACTAATCTTTTAGACACTTATAAAAATTTATTTGACTTCTAAAATTTAAAAATATTTTTTATTTCTTTACCATATTTCAGTTCATAATTTTCAATTTCAATTTATAGATCGCAGTTATTTTAGATGTAAAATCAGGACATAGAGTAATAGAATCAGCTTTAAAATCTTATTTTTGTACTTTTTTGTTTTTGTGTCATTCTCAGTAAAATTAAAATGAAAAGATAAATATAATTTTCTCTTTATCGCAAATTTTTGCTTATTAAAATTAGAAGATCCAAGTCAGTTTCTCAAAAAGTTTGATTCCTAAGATTTTTTATTAGCAGAAATTTAATATTTTTAAAATGAAATTTATAGTTATATAAGTTATATAATAAGAGAAAACATTTACAGTCAATGTAATTTTGTAAAGTAAAATTAACTGTCATGACATTTATACAGAAAATCTTCATTTTAACTTTAATGTTTTTATTGTCACTTCTATTGGAGGCAATTCTCCACGTTATGTTGATATCATTACAAATGTATCTTATTTTTGATTAATTAAATAAAATCATGAACATTGTAACTTTTTGTATATATAATTATGGCACAGATGGGCTTCTGTAATTTCCTTTGACTCGCTTACATTAAAGTGTCAGACATTGTCAGTTATTTGCTGGTTTTGACACATGATAATGATTGAAAAACATCTCCCGAGTGTTTCTGTCAGGTGTCGGATGAACATGTGACACCGGTGTCCAGGTGGATGTTGTGACCTTTGACCTCAGCCGTAGGAGCCACCTCAACCTTTGGCGAGTAAAACTCCACTGGAAAATGATCGGCATCTCATGCAGCTCATCACTGTTATCTATGTCAGGATTTCTCAGCCTCTCAGAATTCAGTTTTTATTTTAATTATTTATTTAAATTTATCATAATTGTTTACAACTTAAATATTGATTTGATTAATCGGGTAACAGAAAATAACAGTTAAAATCCAGCTATTTTGAATATGAAAACAAACATTTTAAGCATTTTTGCTTTTAAAACCAACAGATTAAACTTTTTTCTATGTCTGGAAGTTTGTTAACACGTGAAATTGAAATGTTTCCTCCGAACATTTTACTGAGACAGTTTTTTTTGTATGAGGCGGTTTTCAGTCATGTTTGCATGTGTCATAAAACCACAACTCATCTTCAGCTGCTGTCTGACTCATCCCAGTTTTCATTCCCACAACCAGACGCTCTGACCGGTTTTTATGGCTGGGGTTCGGCTCTAGCGGGGTAACTGTGAGCTTTCCAGGTGTAATAATCGGTGGCGGTGGTGGAAAAAGTTCTGTCATTTCCCAGAGTTGTGGTCATAGATCTGTGTTTGTGCTTGTATGTAGCACGATGCATGTGTCAGCTGCAGCATTTCTTGGTTGTACCGAAGTCCTGCTCACGCCTGCAAGATGTCACAGTGCTTGTGATGGCTTTTTTTTCTATGCAGCCATGTACACCGGACGAATCCATCTGGGTATGTCTGTCCTACCAGATCTGTAGATGAGACTGAGTGTAGGCCAGGGGCGGTCATCCGTCTTCGTGTCCACGAACCGAATCACTTTCGTAGGACTGACAAGTCAGCTGCAGCGTTCCTTGTAGTTGGGTGCAGGTATCTGGTCAAATAACTTCTTTATAGAAGCAGCGGTTAGTCAGGAGCTGCGTTTCCATCACCCACAGCATCACGCAAAAACTAAATGTCGCAGTAAAAACGTCTGAAAACCCTCTGATAACACAAAAGAGTTTCTATGCTCTCATGTGCGTCTGACGTATCCAGTAGGGCTGGGACGATATGCTTTCATCCCGATTTGATTCCTGTACAATTTTTTGGGTGTGGATTTAATTTAAATTGTGATTCTTCTGATTCTTTTATATTGCAGATTTTGTGGAGAAAAACAAAAAAAAAGTAAAATTTTTCTTTCTTAATTTCAATTAGGAAAAAAGACAGCAGCCAGACCAACATTCTGCTGCTATAATGTCCGACAAGTAAAAAAACCTAAAATAATAAAAAATGAGATTAAAAGAATCGTTCTAAAAAAAATTAGCATTTATTTGAAAAAATAAAAAATTAAATTTGTGAAATAAAAAAATCCAGATATTTGATTTCCGATTCTATTTTTCCACCCGAAGTAACCATACAGAATTATTTTGAAAAAGTGAAATAGAACCAATTTTTCCATAGTCTGTTTGGATTATAGATGGTGTGAAATTTCTGAGGAGGAGACAAGAATATTATTACAAATAATTAAAGAGATAAATAAATCCTTAACGAACGGCAAAAGGCTCCAGAACTTAAAACATTTTGTGTCTCGCTGTTTGAGATTTTCCGAGAATTATGGCTGATGCGATAAACACCTTTCAGCGCAAAACACTGGCTTATCATAACTGTACTTTATCACCATTTTTTAAATTTTACTTTTATTTAGCTGTCATGTCAACGCAGCTAGCGATGTGACCGGCCGCTCCTCACCTTGTTGATGTTTGGGGCTGAAACATCGCTCGATGTCGGAATCCCATGCAGCCTTTCGGCCGTGTCTGTTCTGTAAATCAGGGCTGCAATGTGCTTCTCAGCAGCAGCTGGCGTACATACCGGCCATGCTCAGGCTGGATCGCCCATGGCTGCGCTGGCTTCAGGCCAAGCTGCATGAAGCGATTCACCCTCAAAGCTACAACACAGCCGACGTTGATGACCTCCAGGTGGTACTAAGGAAGTCAGCACTACACTGATCTTATG
>JBAMHT010000019.1:311293-323988 GCA_037177075.1 Craterocephalus fluviatilis
GGCTTTATTCCAGCCATATAGGACCAGGAGCTTCTTCTAGAACTTTCTGCTCACTGTTTGATCTCTGGCTGCTCCTGATTGGACGTTACCCTCAATGGAAGCTCTCTGATTGGTGGAGAGTTGGACAGGATGTGTAAATTCAGGACTCTTAGCAACAAAGTGGATGCAGGTGATGCAGATGTGGTAAATAACGGTGGATTTAGCAGGTATAAACTCTGCATGTTGTGGCTGGATGGAAACCTGCTGGCTGGGATAGAAAGTTCTGGAAAACTTCCCCAGACCACCTGAAGGGTTGCAAGCTACCTGTGCTGATTCTACTAGTGGGATTTTAAGGGTTAGTAAGTGTTTTTAACTGATTTCCAGCAACAATCGGACTGGTTTCCACGCTCGGGACTCCTCAGCATCCTCCTTCGGCTCCGATTTCCATCCTTCTGTAGTTTGAGGTAAAAAGTTCACTCCTTTATTTTTGGATTCATTCTGCTTCACACGCTCTATAAATAGACGGGGAGGTGTGTGCGTGGGTGGAGGCTCGCCGTCATCCTGGAACAGATCAAACTGCGCCTTTAAAGATCCGCTGCACGCTGATGGCGCTCGTCTGGCCCGGCGTGCTGAGTGTGTGCGTCTAAATTTAACCCGTGTTGTGGTGTCGTCCTGCAGCGTGACTCACGCAGAAGATATTCCTGTAATGCCCGGGTGGCGTGTCGCGGCTCGCTCAGGACGACTGACTTTCATGTGGGGATGTGTCAGTGAACGCAGCACGGCGGGGTGTTGTTGGGAACACGAACGCTGAGTCTGCATCACGTTTTCCGCCGTTAGTAGGTCTGAGACTTGCCTCCCAGTTCTAGTCTTTTACCATTTATTCTGGGTAACAATTCAATTTTTTTTTTTTTTTTTTAAGGTTTGCAGATAAAATTCCCCCAAAAGCTATTTTTATTTTCAATAAAAAATATATTTTATTTTATATATTTTTACTTTTTATAGTCAAAATATTGTTTTTGTATATTTGAATCCAGCTCATTAATTTTTTAGGTCAAACCATATTTTTTGTTTCCACAGGTTTTTTTGGAAAGTTTTTAAATCCGTTTCACCATTTCTCGATGGTCAACAGACAATTTTCCCGGACTTTCCTGTCATTAGTGGACAGAAAGGTCCTTTCCCTGAAACGGTGATTAAAGAAATGTGAATTTTCTTAAATCTTTGAATCCGTCCTGATCAAAATGACTAAATATGGAATTATTACAATCGTTTTAACCATTTAAATGCCTGTTTGATGGAAAGAAAACAAATATGTGATGAAAATCTTATTTCCAGGTTAAATAATTTAGGTAATTACATTTGCGGTAGTTTTGATTATGAATGTAATTTTTTTAGCAGTTTCTAGATTTTTTTTTTATCCTTTAATGACCTGAAAATTAGTTTATAAATCTGACATTACAAAACAAATAAATTTATTTAAACCTTATAGTTAAAGCAATACATATTTTATTTTGCTATGATTTTTCTTTCTTCTTTTTTTTATTAAATTGAGGAAACACAACACAGCAGCTAGACCGTCTGCTTGCTACGATGCCTGACAAGACAATAAAAAATGAAGAATTTTTTTAAATTATTTTAAAAGAAATCAATTTTAAACTTTGTGATAGTGATATTTATGTGAATTCATTTTTTTTCTCCTGCATACCCAAACCAGGTGATAGAGATGGCTTGATAACAACTCCAAATCAAGTCACATGACCGAGTAGCCAATCAGAAAGGTGGTTTAAGACTGAAAGAGCAGATCTGATCCGTGTCGCCTTTTTTTAGAATTTCGGGATGACGATCCCATGATGATTTTTCAAGAGGACCTTCCTCATCCCTAATCTTCCGTTGGGCCCTGAAGGCGTCTTCGTTGCCATGACAGCGCTGGCAGGAGAAGCGGCCGCGTGGCTTTTGTTTACCTTGGCAGTAACATCCATTTAAGCCTCGGGCGAGCGGCGAAGGTCACATGTCCTCCTCACACCATCCCCCCAGGTTCAGCTGCACAGCAAACACATGAAGAAGAAACACTTCCTGTTCCTCCATCAGGACTCAGGCACCCTGGAGGAGGGGGGAGATGGAATCAAACAATCAAATTTAGTGATTTTTCATATCACAATTGTAAAATCGATTTTTGCTTTGTTAAAAAATTGAATATCGGATTTTTCAATTTCACAATTTTAAAATGAATTTAAAAAAAATTGAAATAAGGATTTTTCTTTCTACAATTTTGGAATCAATTCTTTTTAACAAAAACTAATACTGGATTTTTTATTTCACAATTTTAAACGTTTTTTGTTATAATATATTTAATTTAATTACATTTAATTTAATAATTTAAATTAAATATAATAATATTAATAATTTAATTTTAATTTTTATTATAGTTTTTATTTATCTTTTTTATTTGGTCGGGCATTATAGCAGCAGAATGTTGGTTTGGCTGCTGTTGTTTTTACTTACTGAAATAAGAAAAAAAAAACTTGCAAAAAGATTGTTTGAGAATTTTTTTTTTCTCCACAAAAATTTGCAATATCAAAAAATAAGGACAATTCAAATCAAATCGGCACCCAAAAGGGAGATCATGAAAAAAGGAGCTAAACATAAATAAAATCAGCTGTTAAACTTGTAGGGAAGCAGAAAAGGCAGAAGACAACCATCAGGAGCACCTGCAGGAACTTGTTTTTTTTGTTTTTGTTTGTTTGTTTTATGTCGGAAATGTTATAAAATATCAATGTTTTCCTTGTTTTCCTCTGAGTACCGACTCTTGGCTGAACTTTCTGCATGAACAAATGAATATGCAGTCCACCTGGACCAATCAGGTCCAAGCACATCTCTGCTGCAGGGTTATTTGTTAATCTTTTCATTTGGAAACAGGCCGACACGGACACCTGAGAAGCAGTTGCTTAAAGTCTGGTCTCACACGAGTCAAACTGCTTTCTTCTTCTTCTGCAGGTTTGTTCCAGAAATCGCAGCCGGACCGAGAAACGAGGACATTGGAGGACCTGGAAGTCGATCCGAGGAGCCGGAAGAGACGATAAACGAGGAAAAGCTGCGGGAAGACAGCGGAGATGGGGAGGAAAAAGATTCAGATAGCGCGGATCATGGATGAACGCAACAGACATGTAAGCTCACATCTGCGCTCTGGCTCCGCCCCTTTTCAGGAAAACATCTAAACACCGAAGCTAACACGCTAACTGGAGGTCGTAAAAAGTCCAAACCTCGTCCTCATAGTTCCACTCACTTCTTTCAGAAAACAAGAGTCACGCTGCATGAAGGTCTGAGGATGATGGATGTTTCTGCTCTCAGACCCACAAAGTATTTTTTATTCAAACATCCTGTTTTTACAGGTTAAACATGTTTCATTTATTTTGAATTCAACTCTTTGGGTCGTTCAGCCATTGAAGTCGCAGCAGATTTCTGCTCAGCCTTGTTTGGTTTTACCAGATTTATTTCCAGCTATATTAAAATGCGATACAGTAAAATTAATAATACAAAAAAAAAGAAAAAAGAAAATAATAGAATGGAATGGAAAAAAGTAGAAAAAATATTAAATAAATTGCTAAAAATTTATTTTAAATAATCAATTATTTAAAAAAATGAAATGAATAATAATAATAAAAAACAATAATAATAATAAGAAGAAGAACAATAATAATAATATTATTAATAATTAATAAATAAATACATACATACAGGTGAACCACAAATCTTTTCTTTAGTCTTTACATTTTTAGGGGTTAATAAAATAAAAATATTTCAGCCCAGTTTTAAACCCGGTTGGATCTTCCAGCTGATGTTTGGGGTCATGTGACGTCGGTGATGCAGCAGCTGGCTCAGTGCGGCGTGACGCTGAGTAACGCGGCCTCATCATCGACGGGACGGGCGGGGGGGGTGGTCCTCTTCCTGTTTTGACAGGAAGTGCGGGCACATGTGCTTCCTGACCCGGAACAGGCGGGTCCGACCTCGGCACTCTTCCCTGCCTCCAGATAAACGTTTGGAAATGATTCCTGCAGGTTTAAGATGTTTCCCCGATCCGCAATGACCCGCTAGACTTTTCCCTTCATCCTGCACCACACAACAGAGATATACAGGGATATTTTTTTTTCTTTATCTGTTGTTTTACTAGTTTATAAACTGATTTATCATCTTAAACCCTCCTCTTCCCACCAGGTGACATTCACGAAGCGTAAGTTTGGCCTGATGAAGAAGGCGTACGAGCTGAGCGTGCTGTGCGACTGCGAGATCGCCCTTATCATCTTCAACAGCACCAACAAGCTGTTCCAGTACGCCAGCACCGACATGGACAAAGTCCTGCTCAAATATACCGAATACAACGAGCCGCACGAGAGCCGGACCAACTCCGACATCGTGGACGTGAGTGGACCACACGCACCGCCTCTTTAGTTTAATTTGTAAGCCTTTCAGGTCATAGTGGAACAAAAAAAAAACTACAGAACAATATTTTTCCACTTTTATTCTGCTCTGAACTTTCAACCATCTTCAGCCCTAATCAGAAAAACCAAATATGTGATAATTCAAATCGTTTTTAACCCTTTAAATGCTGCCTTTCAAACACAAAGTCACTATTTTTATTATTAAGTCTGGATTGGTGGAGCCCAGCGTTTGGGAACAGAGTGAGAGCTCTGCTGCGGCGAACATCTTTGTCTGTTTGCAGCAGTATCACAGCATGTACCCAGGCCTGTTCGTGACTTATGTAACAGCGTTAGCGGAGCACAATAGAGAGAGTTGGCTCGGCAGACACATGCTAACACGCTAATCAGCCCGAGGTCACATTTAAGTCCAGGTGGGAACGGCAGGAAGGAGCTTTTCCTCCTGCTGTCTCACATTAACTCAGTCTGAACTGTCTCCGTCACACATGTCTCACACGTCTCGCACTCATTATCCTTCATTATTTCGGTTTAAAAAAACATCCAAAACTTTCAGTGCAAAAAGATTTAGAAAAGTTTCATATCTGATTTGTTATTAGTTATTTCTGACTATTTTATTTATGTTTTTTTTCTTTATTAACTTAATTTTCACTGGTTTTATAATCTTTTAACATTTTATTTTATGTTATTGAACTTGTTGCACTATAATGTTTTAGGTTTTAGGTGTGGATGAATAATTACTACATATAACATAGTTTGTGCATTTTCTCATTGAATTTTTTTAAATTATGTTCACTTTTTTAGTGTTTTATTTTTAAAAAATGAACACATCGCTGTCCATTTTAGGGGAAAAATAAAGTATTTTAAATGCAGTTAAATGTTTAATTTAAATTTGCCTTTATTAGAGGAAATTAGTCTTTGGCACTTCAATTTTCCATTTTGATCATTTATATTATTTATAATATGTAATCAGTTACATATTTGTAATAATTTCATTCCATTTTTAATGATTCCTATATTTTTAGTTCCTTCCTTTAAAAAAAGAAAATTTTACTACAACATTGCATTTTCCCTCTGGGATTAATAAAGTATTTTTCGTTTGATTTAATCAGTAAATATCTCATCATTGAATGTTTTATTCTTATTTTTATTTTCTTCATAGTGATATGTAATAACTGATTACAAATAACTTGGAACAAAAATCCTTACATTTACATTTTTAAAAAAATTTAAGTTTTTATTTTAATTTAGTGTCCTTGGATAAAAACTTCAACGTTGTATTTTCTTTCTGAAATAAAGTATTTTCTTAGCATGTGTTTACACGGTGGCGACCTGTTGCTGCCGTGCATCCGTGCGCACACATACTGTACATCCTGTATGTTTGGTCCCTGAACTCCCCACGCGGCCCACCGCATGGCCTCCCGGCTGACCCGTCACCAGCAGGCTTACACCCGCCGTAATCCTCTGTAATCTGATGCAATCTTGTTGAGCTCGTTACTGTAATCCGTGCAGGCGGCCTCTTCATCTCTGCAGCGTATCCCCACTCTGCTTATTTACTCCTGATCACCTCACCTGCAGCCACCTTCACCTCTGCACCACGTTGCTGCACCATCTTCCGCCTCGCTGAGCAGGATGAGACTGTTTGGTCTGAGATGAGCAGTTAACTTTGTAAAGAGGAATTTAGAGTCTGTAAAGTCACGACTCACATTAAAGGAGATTATTAAATCACATTTGTTACACTCAGCAGCTTCAGCATTGCACCACCGTTTAGAATCATGGATCTGACCACATCCAGCCTCTGATGTAGCTGCTAGGGAACTAAAACTCTGCATCACACTGAGAGAAGCTTTCTCTCATTTCCTGCAGTAGTCTTTACGAATAGTTCTCCAGAATCCTTGAAGGAATTTCCACACCTCTTCTTTGGATTTTTCTGCCTTTTGTTCCATTCACATAAAACATGAAAGACCTGAAAAACTCCATTATAACACGGAGCCTTGGGGAACTCCACGTGTAGATGCTGAACTATAGTGGGCCCAGCACGGAGCCTTGGGGAACTCCACATGTAGATGCTGAACTATAGGGGGCCCAGCATGGAGCCTTGGGGAACTTGGGTGGATGTCAGTGAAGACTTTAACGAGGGCAGTTTCGTTGTGATGTGGTGAACAACCACGGGACGGGATTTAACCAGCTGGTTTTAGGGGTGTACCACATTATGAAGAAATAAACTAACAGCACTGAAATGAATGAGAGGAGCTTTGATCGGTGTTAGCCAAAGAATGAATGTTTATTTGTTAGCAGAACATGTCTGAACACTATGACCTGTAAGAAACATGATCCCTTAGTCATAAAGCTTCAGGTTTACCAAAGCTTTACATCCTTTTCACCGTTGTTTCAGTGTACGTCCTCCCAGGTCTGCAGGGAGACTCCGGAGAACCAGGACCATCAGCCGCCTGCAGCTGCTCGCAGCTTCAGACCTCACAGAGACTGTTGCATCAGGTCCAGACGGTCAGTGTTTCTCACAAACATAACATTGCAATGTCTCCAAAAACGCATCTAAACCTGTGCAACTTAAACCAATTTATTCGTTTATTTGAATGAGACAGTGTATATTAATGAACAGACAAAGATTTGCTGTAAATTTACCAGATTTAGCTCAATTCTAATTTTCATCTGTAGTCCCATGACAGAAAACACAAACATTCCCAACAAAACAAAAATAAAAAAAATATCTTTGTTTTATTAGCAATGCAATAACAATAAAATATAACAGACATAAAATAGTAAAATCAACAGCAGTGATTTTAACAACAGCAGTGTTAACAGAAAAATTTGGATTTCAGGTAAACTTAAATTCTAAAATGTTTTCTAATTCTAAAACACACACATACACACCCAAACACATAAAACATACATACATATGCTGGCACATTATATACATGTATACACACACACACACACACACACACACACACACACACACACACACACACACAAACAGCCCATTAACCCTGTATTCAGAAACTACCTCAACATTCAGGATAACTTGTTTATGTGATCTTCTCAGGAGTAAAAGGACTACAGTATGTCAGGCAGAAGAAAACAGGCATTTATAAAGGGGGCAAAAGCCCCCATTTCAATCAATATTCAATATTATTGACAAAATCTAATGCCAAATAGACACATAAAGTGTCATTTAGCTCCTACAGTATGTGCAATATCAGATAAAGTGCAAACCTGAAGAAAAATGTGACATGCTGTAGTGCATGATCCATGGTTAAAAAATCAAAGGAGTTTAACTTCAGCAATAGCCTGTAACTTTCCATAGGCCACACAACACTGTTGCAAAATCAAACTGCACCATTTTCCCCTTCTTACTTTGATCAGCCATCGAACTTTCCATCGAAGAGGAGGAAAAGGTAACACAAAGCAGAACATCTGTGTTTATGGAGGGGAGATGTGAAGCAAAGTAATACGGGTCACATGCATGAGAGACAGATCCACTCCTGAACTGCTACAATGTCTGGTTTCTGAAGAGGGCAGCCCCCTCCGAATGCCAGCGCCCGTCAAAAACTGTATATTTACCCCAACAATCATCCATTATTACTCACATTAGACTGATATTTGGGTCATAAATTACACGGTATCCCTTTAAGCTGTTATTAAATGAAAGAGTTCACATGATTTCTAAACTCAACACAACTTATGGATAGTAAAATGTCAAGTTGGGCTGGTCGACATGAACTGAATTTCATATCTTGATAATTTTTTCCTTAATCACGATATATGATATATATCTTTATATATTTACTTTTGGTCAATTAACCGAGAAGACGGTTCAAATTAACAGCCTTGATTGCTACAGGTACTTTTATTAAGGATCAGAAGCACATATGTATTAAAATATTTGCATGAAATTAAGGTAGATGTGTATTACAATGATAGGAAAATAACTTTGAATGACCAGAACAAGGATACAGTTGTGCTAAATGCTAAAAAAGAGATTGTTTCAACTCAAAATAAGCTAAATCGATATAATTTTATATGTCATGTGACAAAGTCTCGGTATATTTGAAAATCTTTATATACTGCACAGCCCTAATGTGGAGGGATGGAGACGTCACACAAGCGCCACCATGTTGCGAGACATTTAACGCTCAAGTAATAGAACATGATCTAAAACAGAAAAGCTGCATTGGTTGGCAGAAACAACCGCTCCTCCTTACACATTTGTCATTGAGTTTAGATTTGTCCCGATGTCTTCCTACAGAATGTGCACCTTCCACATTTAGATAGTGTTGGATAGACAATACCTGTCAAGTGGAAGTAAATCGTGGCAGACAGAGCTATCCATGAGCTTCCTTCCTTTTCTACAGTGACATCTGGTTCTAACCCCATCCTGCTACGTTTTAATTACGTACTACGTTTAACAGCCATCATTACTTCTCCCATTCCAACCCAGTCTCATTCAAAAACGTGTAATACCTACGTTGGTCCACAGTGTAAAACGTAACCGTTTCACAAAAACGCCTCTATAATTGTAGTATTGCTACGTTTATTTTTCTCATTCATTTCTATAGACATACTTTAGATCACGTGACTGTCGAGATTTTCCCAGGCAGGAATTTAATCATGGCGGACATTCCTTCCCGTTTCGGGCAAAATTGCAATACTTTAAAATAGATTGTGCCTTTACCTTCGTTTTGATGACTTTACTAGCAACACATCTACACTTTATTTTCACAGTATCTGTTCAGTTTATCTAGATAATTAGTAGTTTCTTTGTTTCGGCATACATTCTTTTAGATTTCTCAATGAAATGTGGGAATATTACGTTCTCCGTTGTTGCTATTTGCGTTGCTATGGACGCTATAAAGGAACTGGTATCTCGTCACGGATCAAACTGGCTGCATTTAGCCACAAATTCACGTCTGTGTACGAGATGATTACTCCTGTTGCATTTTTCAAACAAGATTACATTTAAAAATTTTAATAAAACTCTAATCGAAGCATTTGATAAGAGGAATGTCCATCATATTTTACGTTCAAGTGCTGGGGGAAAACAATCTGTAGTCACGTCATCTGAGGACTGAGAAAATTAGACGTAGATATGCTACAATTTCAGAGGCCTTTTTCTGAAATAGCTATGTTTTGTACTGTGGACCAACGTATGTATTACACATTTTGTTGGTGCACAGTTTCCCTCAAAAACGTGTACTACCTACGTTGGTCAACAGTGCAATTACGTAGTTATTTCACAAAATGGCCTCTGAAATTGTAAGAGGTTTACGTTTTATTTTCCCATTCATTTCTGTGGGCATATTTTACAACCCAGTCGCCAGAGCGAAACGTCTTGTTTCTGTGCAACAAAAATATGCACGCTGTCAACATTTCTGAGCTACAAATACGTATGATAATAACGTTGACCGTGACAGCACAGTGTGACAGTCTTAAAAATATGTTTAACTGAACTGATATATGTTCTTGAGATGATATTGACATTTTGATACAGGAATTAAATTCTCATCTGATTGGGATAAGGTGTGAAACTGCATCTTTCAAGATCTCTGAAATGGTGTTACGGACTTCCTGTTTGATGCTTTTAATTTCAAATATTTAATTTCAAATTCCTTTTCTGCTGCTTCAATGTATCAACTTCACCATCCCCTGCAAAAGGTCATTTCTAAAGAATCAAACTTTGCCTTCAGTTAAGCCATTTGGTGTTATGTACTTTTTCGCTTGTTATGACCTAGAGCATGCATGTACTGAATTTCATTCAAGTAAGTAAATGTATTTGGGGGTAAAATATGCAAATATCTGAGTTTTGGTGAAAAAGTGCTAATTCATATGGTAGAGGGCGCCGCGGCCATGCCCTTTAACTTAGAAATATTCTTTTTACAACTTTTGATCACAAGGGTCTCATGATGAACCCAAACAAGTTTCATCACAATAGCACTAAATCCCTAGGAGGAGATAGTTAAAATGCGAAGCACATATATGCACAGAACATGGCAGGAGGGAGTACCAAAAATGGCCTTTTTCTCAAGATGACAGAGTTCCTGTTGGGTTTAGCCCATAGCTCCAGATACTTTTTGCTGGTTGTAACCTTGTGCATGCATGTAGTGACTTTAATCCATGTTGGTCAATTTAGTGGGCAGGAAAATATGCAAATAACTGACTTTTGGTGAAAAAGTGCTAGTTCCATATGTAGAGGGCGCCACGGCCACGCCCTTTAACTTAGGAAAATTCTTTTTACAACTTTTGATCACAAGGGTCTCATGATGATGCCAAGCAAGTTTCAGTACAATAGGACTAAATCCCTAGGAGGAGATAGTTAAAATGTGAAGCACATATATGCACACAAAATGGCAAATGTCAGGCCAAAAAATGGCCTTTTTCTCAATATAACAAACTTTCTGTTGACTTGAGCCGATACAACCAATAGACTTTTATGATGGTTGTGGCCTTGTGCATTCATGTAGTGAATTTAATCCATGTGCGTAAATGTAGCATGCGGGAAAATATGCAAATAGCAGACTTTTGGTGAAAAAATGCCTGTTCCAAATGTAGAGGGCGCTGCGGCCACGCCCTTTGACATAGAAAAAATCTTTTGATAACTTTTGATCACAAGGGTGTGATGATGATCCCAAACAAGTTTCAGCCCAATCGGAATAAATCCCTAGGAGGAGATAGTTAAAATGTAAGGCACAAAAATGTGCAAAAATGAGCTCCAAAAATGGCACTTTTCCCAAGATGGCCGACTTCCTGTTGACTTTAGCCTATAGGTCCAAGAGACTTTTTTTAGGTCCTGACATCTAACAATTTTGTGAATTTCATCCATGTCGCTTCATGCAGTGGGCGGGGCTAGCGAGATGAAAATTTGCAAGGGGCACTAGAGACCCATTTTTTCAAATACTCTAAATATTCGATTAAAAACCAGTTCAAGGCATGGATCTGCTCTGGAATACCAAGTTTCGTGACATTTGATGTTACCATGGGTCAGGTACAGGGACTTTCTTTTTCATGGCATCGGCGCAACATTCGCCACGTTTACGTTTTGCAAAGGAAGTTGAGATTTGTTCTGTGGTATCATGAATGGGTTTCACATGTTAGGAAGTATTTTCAGGTCTTTAGGCTTAACGGTTAAAATTAAGGACCGCGCAGAGTCAAAAAAGGAACTTCCTGTTATAAGTGGGCATGGCTAAGGGGATCACAGGAAATGATGATAGGGATGTTTTCAGAGTCAGACCCTGATTAATTCCTGTAAATTTGATGCTGATTGGTTAAAATTTGACTGATTTATAGGCATTTATGATGTCATGGCGTCGCATTGAAATTCGTGTAGAAACATGACAATGCTGCCATCATTCGCATATTTTCTCCTCTCTAAGCAGATCTCAGTGGATGGAATGTCATGATTGTATCACTCCTTGTACATACAAAGTAGAAGGAGATTTACATATATCTCTTCTTACACTCTTTCAGTTCTCTTTTTACACTCTCTCTCACCCCGTTCTTTACACTTTTTAGGCAGTTTTCTCTCCTCTCCACCAACCTCTCTTTCATATGCAACTCTTATGCTTTACTGTCAGCTGATATACAAACAAATTTCTTTTCCACATAAACCGGATATTTTCCTGAGATAGTATGACATAAATTTGTAATGAGAGGCAAAGAAAGAAAAAAGAACAGACATCATGTTCATTTGATTTTTACTGTCTGACTTTTTTTACATGTGATTGGGAGACCGGGCTGAAAGACACTGGAAAAAGAAATAAAACAAAATTAAATATGCGAGCGGCGATGGAGGCCCTTGCACCGCCGCGTCCACATACGACCTCCCCCACCTGCAGCCACGCATAATGTCATACTGCTGCAGGAATCATTTCCTCACCATCCCTACTGTCCCTGTGAGATCAGCGCTTATAAGTCTCCACGTATACATTGCGCCACAGATGTGCCCTTTAACTTAGGAAAATTCTCCTGGTAACTTTTGATCATAGGGGTCTCATGATGATCAGCCCAATTCGGTTTCAGATTGGGTTTCAGCCCAATAAGACAAAATCTCTTGGACTAGAGAGTGAAAGTGTAGCCTAAAGCACAGAACAAGTCTAAAAGGAGGACAAAAAAATGGTATCTTTTCCTAGATTGCCAAGTTCCATTTGATAACTTCTGATGTAAATGAACTTGTGTTCATCCTGAAATTATATCAATAGAACAAAAACATTTCTATGAAGATCTTGTTTAGCTGGTCTGTAAACAAAGAATGACGTCAAAATGCCATAAACAGTC